>VZSC01015146.1:0-21289 GCA_013398225.1 Steatornis caripensis | reverse complement strand
TCCCTCCCTCCCTCCCTCCCCCTTACATTCGTGTGTTACTGGTCTTGTTGATAATGACCGCCTTCCCGGTTTGGTCAACGTTATGGTCCATGCCGAAGTAGGCAGCGACCCGGTGCAGCAGCATCCTATGGTACGAGGTCATCTGAGGGAACTTCTTAAACTGATTGCTGAGGGGAGAAAGCATTAGAATTTAGAAGGCCTTGAAACAGACAAGGATAACCTGACACCAAAAGAGAGATCAAGGCCAGGGATGCCTTAATCAGACCCCACATCAGACCACACCACCCATTCCAAGCATTTAGTCAGGACTCGAGTGCTGCTTCACACACTGGCTGTGAGCACGGGCTTACACGGCTTGGCCAGCCAGACGTGGGCTGACTGAAGGGCTCAGGCTGAATAGGCCTTTCCTGAACAAGACCAGCTCGTGCAGAAACGCACGTCTGTTTCTAAGCAGCAACAGGAGCCAGAATTAGTACTCATACTTTGACATCTCTGATCCTATTAGATAAAGGAGTCTGCAAAGCTTTGCTGCAGACACCTACTCTATCTCCCATTCTGGGGTGCGAATCCTGCCCCTGGTTCCCCCACTCACAATTTACACCAGGAAGAGAAGCACAACGGCACTAATCTCCTTCGCAGCAGATACGGTGTGAAGGCAACCGATACCCAACCAGTACGATACTCGGAAACCTTGTGTACGGACAAAAGGGTGTGGGGATGTACAAGAGAACGGGCCTCCCGACCAGCGTGCCCCAAACGCGCCCCCTTTTGCCCTGGCTGCCCAAGATCCTAAGCTGTAAGTTACAAATCTCTTCTCCTTGACACAAACTGGACGATCACTTACTTGTTATCACTAATAAATTCCAGAATCTCCTGTTCTAACTTTAGTAGCATCATTCTATCCCTGTCAAGAAAAGACAAAGGAAAAGGCCACGTTTAGAGACAGGGAAACACAGCTTTCTCTGCTTGGCCCCCCCCGCCCCGCAACAGAGCAAAGTCACGAATACCTGGAGCAAGCAATGCTGTTAACCAGCCTTCACACATCCCCACAGGAACGAACTAAAGAGCGCCACACTTTTTCATATATAGCAAATTAATTGCCAGATTTTTGTCCAGTTTAAAGTTGTTGTTTTGCTTGGCTTTTGGCAATACTGAATCTCTGCTCTGCTGCAAGCTCCACTGGTAGAGGGGCCAGCTTTGCTATTCCTACGCCAGCATTTGGCTTGATTACATTTATCACTGACACAGCAGCAGTTCCTTTAGACGTTGGTATTTGACAATCATCTACAGAAAGGGTTTTACAGCAATCAAGGTTCCTTCCTGCTTGCATTGGAACAAATTATTTCCCCCTCCCCGCTCTCTCTGTAAAACACAATCACATGTTTTGATTGACTGCAGTATATAAAATTACAGTTGTGTTTTCTGTTTCTACGCTGCCCCAGCTCTAGCAACGCTCTCTGAATTCCAAGAAGTAGAATACACTGTCAGGTACTCCCCTCCTCCCAGGACACACAAACACAGACACACACATGTGCACACAAACCCCACGGGTTTAAGAGCCAAAGAAGCATCGGTCACCAGGTCCTCCCTCCCTTCACTCCATCGGCAAGTTGTTTTACTGACTAGGGACCTACCGTGGGTTTTTTTTCAGTGTATTTACTAAAAATTCATGCAAATCTATTCCAGTGGAGTCTGTATATTCCTGGCTGGAATCTGAAACAACAACAGCAGCAGAACAAATTAACAAAACACTGCAATAGAACGGAGTGCACGGAAGAGGTGCGCGTCTCACTACACGCACGGCGATGATGTCCCCATATCGCTGCCGGAGGAAATTCGGCCTCATTCTCCGCCCCCATTATTCACGCCGGGAAGCGAGGAAGAAAAGCCCACCTTACTGCAGAACAGCACAGCTTGGAACCCCCGTCCCCTGGGCCCAAGTCCAGTTTCTGAACGCGACCTCTAGGCCACGTTTCTCAGTCTGTGAAACAGGGACTCTACACCCTTTCCCCTGCAGGCACCAGGACCAGCACGCTACAAGGCACTGAGCGCAAGGCGCCGCTGCGATGCCAGGGAGAGGGAGATCAGATCGGTTCACGGAAGGAAACCTTGCCCCCAAAACCAACCACTCAGAGCAGACTGGGATATTCCACGCTGTTACGGGACAGCCCCGCCAACGTCGTATGCCGTACTTTTGTATGAGCAACCTCTGCACCTTTGAGCCCGCAAGGTGTTGAACTGGAAAGCCCGCCTGGCCCTGTTCTTCCCCTCTCCCCTTTCTAATTTAAAAGCAATTGCAGAAAAAATTCAGTGAAACTGAATCTGCACGGCCGCAGAGCTGCTGTCTGCACAAGGATTTCAGGTGCAATTTTCTCACCAGATGAAATGCGTATCTTCCAGCCATTTCTACGCCCCAAAATCATACACGTGGGATCACACAGCAGAAACTTAGCTCACCTCCTTGCAACCTCACGTCTTACCACCTGTGGCAGGTTTTATAAAACTAGATCTAAACTGAAAGCAAAAGTCTATACATCGGGTCTTCCCGGGGTTGCACCTGCACATTTAAGAAGCCACCGGGTCGCTATAAACTACACAAGGAGCCTGCGAGCGCGTCGGGGCACATACTAACCTAGAGAAACCCCCCCCCCCCGCTTTGCTCCACAAAGGGTGTTATTAAAACTGTGCATTCCTGTACAGCCACCAGCAGAGAGAACCGCTCTGCTGCCAAGCGCTGCCCCACCGGCTGGCAGAATCCTCCAAGCGGGTAAGAGAGGACCTGCCCTGTTCAAATGAGCACCTGACCTCGAGACAGCATTTTCCTTGGTGCCTTCTCTTTATTCTTGTCTTTTTCTTCTTTCTCAGCCCCATCTTTCATGGACTTTTCCTCTTCCTTGTCAGAGGGGCAGCTAACGTGCAACTGAATGATGTCCTGGAACAAAACAAACCAGGCTGAGCTGAGTCACGCGGACGCTTGCCAGAACCACTGCCATGGCTGAAGATGTTGGCAGCTGTGAAAGGCATCACAGAAAGGTAAGGGAGCCGGGTCGCAGGTCTGAGACATTTCATACCAGGCTACATTCTGAGAGCAGACAAAGCAGCCTCTCTCCCCACCCTCCTCCCACCGAGACGCCTTTGGCAGGCTCTGAGGAGACTCTCAACAGCGTTTGCCACTGTTGAAAACCTGCCCTGCCTGGATCACCTTAGAACCTAAGTCACGTGCTTCCCCGTTCGATGCTTATGAAACACTATTACATTTTGGACTCAAGCGCACATAAGCTGCGGTAGGTCCCGCACCACTTCAGTAAGACTCTACTGTCTAACCTGGAAAGAGAAAGGGCACGAGGAGAAAACAAAATACACAGCAGAAGGCGTATGCGGTGTGATGAGCGCTCCCTGTGCCGGATGGGGCTTTCTGATGTTTCTTTTCACCTCCTGTCTTGAGCTGCAACTGCCCAGCATGGCCTGAGCATTCACTCTGCTCCATGGGAAGCAACGTTAAACACCAGCAGGGTTGTCAAAGGCAATGTCGGATGATGCGCTGTTCAAGTTCAAGTTGAAATGACTACAAAATTTTGTTTGAATGACTACAAAACCACTACCCTTTGGGCCAGCTGATCTTTCGCCATCTGCGACAAGGGCGAGGTGGTCTGGGCAGCACTCAGCCCTGGCACACGCCAGGTTTGTCCTTATCAACGGAAAACAGAGGTCTCTGATCCAGCACCACAGACCTAAGCTGGTGACTCTGCACGGCGTGGTACTACGTCAGCTCGATGAAGAGCGGCTGCAGCTAGCCTCAACCTGACCTCCAGTGAGCCAGCTCGGATCTCCGCACACTGCACCACCCTGTGCTTCTAAAGCTGGTGCGGGCAGAGAAAGCTCGACCTAGCTGCTCTTGCCGGGGCAGACAGGCCCTCAGCGCCTCCCTGACTGTTGCCTACCTTCAAGCTTCAGCTTCTCTGCCACTGCCCACAGGGACCATCGATGGGGACTATCTCTGCAGAGCACTGCGTATCACTTCTCTGTGAGCTGGCTGCTTTCAGTCACTGAAGCCTGAGCTGCAAGGAAAGGGCTCGCACAAAAACTTCCTTCCCGTGGCCACAACTCCAGGGGCTTTGTGAAGGCTAAGCGTCATTCCGTTTTCGGGGGCGTAAGCCTGCACAACCTGAGCAGTTGTGGGTGCCCAGTGAGTTGATGCAGGTGATTCCTCATAAGAGAAGGGTTGTGACTGCACACACATGAGCAGCGCTCACAGGTATGACCGCTTCCTTCAAAAGCAGCCTCTGGTGGGAAATCCTTGGCTCTCAGGGGCACAAGCCCAGGACAGGACATCAGTGCTAGCAAGATGTGGATTTTCTGGGCTTCCACACTCCACCGCTTGTCTCATTCTAGGCCTACCTGGGACTCCAGCAGCCCATCTACAAAAGGGCTAGATGATTCTTCACACACAGCCAAACTCCTGACCAGTTTAAGCTTTGAATTAGACTGCAGAAGGAAAAGAAAGAGTATAGTTAAGACACCTCAGCCAAGACACACACACACTTAAGTTCATGCTGCTGCATTACCAAGCCACTCACACAGTCACCGTCAATTAAACTGCCCAAAAGGAGGACTACCAAACCAGCTGCTTGCGGCAAACGGACTATACAAAGGCTTGGCGTCCTAGAGCATATCACTCATTTTCTCCACTCAGTCTTTGATTAGGATTTGAACCAACAAATTTTAGGTGAGAAAGTTCACTGCCTTAATTCATGCACTCTTTGACCTCTTCAACCAGAGCAATTCCAGCCTCTCCCCTCCTCACCTGTCAAGAATTAAAACCATTACCAAAGAATATCGCTGAAACCAACTATTTTATTGGGTTTTTAAGACATGAAGTGAAGACTGTTACTGTTCTTAATTAAAAGGCTGTCACCCCATTCACACCTCGCCTGTCTGACCCGATGGCTTGGGTTACTTCGGGTAATGTAGTAGTGCTTAGAGAAAGTGCTTAAAATAAAACCTGCACTTTTGGGACTCTCGGCAAGTTGACTCACTTGGGTGACAAATAGGCAGAAAAAATATATGAACCAGTCCCGTGAGATCCCAGGTGGCGGCAACAACAACATGGAGAAGGGTCTGAGGGGCACAGACACACTCTGCCCTAGGTGTGGACAGGGCAGGACCTGCAATCTCAGCCTGTTCAGGCACTGCACAGAGTCCCGGCTTTTAAGACCAAACAGAACCATTAGAATATTTTGTTTCAGAACGCTCTGTAGGTCAACAGCGCACCTCTTTCATATATTACTTTAATCAAAACCAAACCCAGGCAGAACCTCTCATACAAATTTAACTGGTCTTCCCTCTCTCCCATGTCTCAGGGCAGAACCTGTCTGTGTTTGGGTTTGAATTTCTGTGAAAGATCAGAAAAAAAAGAGGGGGACGGAGGGGAAGAGACCTTCGCCCTCCCAATCACAGTTTCAGAATCAAGCCCATAGCAATCTAGTCAGATGCCACAGCTGACCCTGCTTTGAGCTGGACTAAATTAATCCTAGCTGGGCTAGACGGGGCGCCTGAATTATGCTGTTCGTATAACTGCGAAGCCTGGAAAATTCATGGCCACTTTTGATAAAGTGCTTCCGCAGTTATTATCAAATTTTGCAAAGAAAAACTGGGCTAAGAAAAATTTTAAAAACATTTTAAAAAAATCCCCCAACGGCTGCTTTTTGACCCTGACATTTTGCCTACATTCCAGAGCGGTGGTGTCCCGGTGCTTATCAGTAGCAAAAGTTTTGGATTCACTAACGTGCACGAGCCATTGTTATGGGAGCCAATGTGGTATTCCCTGAAGAAAAGGAGCCTTCCGTGAAACCAGACAGTTATAGTTGACCCTGGCTGTTAACCAGAGGATGCTACAGACCAGTGCACTGCCCTGTCCCTCCAGTGACACCTCTGCATTTCATTTCTGGTGCTTTGGGCTCTGGGGTGGTGTGCCATCTAACAGCAGTGAACAGTTCCTTCATGGGTAAGCGTGCGTTAAAAAGGAGCACTCATGCTCCAGCGCATGGAGAGTTACTGTCCCGAACCATCATGTGCTGCGTGCTGCTCCCGGAGACAGGGAAGACTTGAGAGTATCACCCTAAGGCTGGCATCACGACTCGGCTCCACATGGCCCAAAGAAGAATGGGACACCAGGAGAGGTCATACCTTGGCTCTTTTTCTGGCATGTCCGTGACCTGAAGTTCGCCTCTGTGGAGAAAGGAAAGAGAAGGCAAGAAGCTTAATCTGACTGTGCACACTGTAAGTGGTACCTGCCGCGCGAGGCAGCAGAACACTGAGCGTGGAAAACGACTCTGAAGAAAACCTCTACCTGACAGCACGAGAAGCACGTGCAGATAAAAGACCCAGAGAGCGGTCCTGCCAGGCCCCCGGCATGCAAAAACCACTTAAGAAACTTCACGTGGCCAGATCCAGTTCCTCTGTTTCCGAGAGAACCAGCACGACTGTGGGCTCACAGCGCACACGGGTGGAGGTGCACGGCACACTTCCAAATGGGAAAACTAGCAGTCGTCTTCCATTCCTGGGACACGAGGTGGGTTCTAACACAGCGGATCATGAGAGGGACGCTGCTGCTCTGATTTAAAAGACACTGAGTCATCTGTTATCCCTGCCTTCTAAGAAACCTTTCCCCGTTCCCCATTACAAAGTGACCAAAGTCAGGCTCTTCCTGAGCAACACTGGCGTTGAACAAATCTGCCACCAGCTTTAAGAGAACGGATTGGGAGCAGCCCCGAGGAACAGGACTTGGGGGGGTTGGCTGATGAGAAGCTCAACGTGAGGCGGCAGTGTGGGCCCGCAGCCCAGAAGGCCAACCGCATCCTGGGCTGCATCACCGGCAGCGTGGCCAGCGGGCTGAGGGAGGGGATTCTGCCCCTCTGTTGCGTTCTGGTAAGACTCCACCTGCAGGGCTGTGTTCAGCCCTGGGGCCCCCAACATAACAAGGACGTGGACCTGCTGCAGCAAGTCTAGAGGAGGCCACAAAGATGATCAGGGGGCTGGAGCAGCTCTCCTACGAAGCCAGGCTGAGAGAGTTGGGGCTGTACAGCCGGGAGAAGAGAAGGCTCCCGGGAGACCTTACAGCAGCCTTCCGGTACCTGGAGGGGCTACGAGAGAGCTGGGGAGGGACTTTGTACAAGGGCATGGAGCGATAAGGGGTAACGAGTTTAAACTGAAAAAGGGCAGATTTAGATGAGATTTAGGAAGAAATTCTTTATGACAAGGGTGGTGAGACACTGGCACAGGTTGCCCAGAGAAGTTGTGGCTGCCCCATCTCGGGAAGTGTCCAAGGCCAGGCTGGATGGGGCTGGTCTGGTGGAAGGGGTCCCTGCCCACGGCAGGGCAGTTGGGACTCGATGGTCTTTAAGGTTCCTTCCAACCCCATCATTCTGTGAAGCATTGCGCACGTTGTTGAGGCTGGGCGTTTCTTCAAGCTCGATCCTAAGCCAAAAGCACATCTGACAGGAGAGCGGAGCAGCAGGGACGAGTCCCAGCACCCTCCAAATGGTGCTTGCACAGACTTTTTTTCCTTGCTGAAATGAATTCCCTTCCTACTTGGGCATATTTAACAGCAGCAAAGCAACGGCCAAGCACCAGTACTGAAAACCAAGCCCTCCCTAGGATGCCTTCACTTCTCGTTAATTAACTGATCCTTAGGTCAAAGGAAGAAAGAAGATGAAGGTAACAGCCGTGGCACTAGAACCTGGGAACCGAGCAGAAGTGCCACCAGAAGCACACCAGTCTCATTTTCTCCTGGGCTCAAAGGATATTTAAATTATTCCACTCTGAGAAAGAGCACACCCTGTGAGCAACACGGTCTGTACGGCACGGTATCCCCACGGCACGGCGTCCCCGCGGGAGGTGGCAGAACAGGCTCAGGCCCCTTTCAGAAGGAACAGCAACTAGCTTGTGTTTGCCAAGTAGGAGAGGGTCCAGCTCCGCGAGCGGGCGGAAGGGCCTACCCGTTTGATTGCACACTTACCTGAGATTCCTGGCGCACGCTGACCTCCTCCCCGCCATCCTTCTCCACCTCCTCCTTGCTCGGTGACCTGGATACATATTTGGTTTTGTTCACAGATTCCTCAACCACCTTTTTTTCAGACTCCTTCATTANAAGCATTGCGCACGTTGTTGAGGCTGGGCGTTTCTTCAAGCTCGATCCTAAGCCAAAAGCACATCTGACAGGAGAGCGGAGCAGCAGGGACGAGTCCCAGCACCCTCCAAATGGTGCTTGCACAGACTTTTTTTCCTTGCTGAAATGAATTCCCTTCCTACTTGGGCATATTTAACAGCAGCAAAGCAACGGCCAAGCACCAGTACTGAAAACCAAGCCCTCCCTAGGATGCCTTCACTTCTCGTTAATTAACTGATCCTTAGGTCAAAGGAAGAAAGAAGATGAAGGTAACAGCCGTGGCACTAGAACCTGGGAACCGAGCAGAAGTGCCACCAGAAGCACACCAGTCTCATTTTCTCCTGGGCTCAAAGGATATTTAAATTATTCCACTCTGAGAAAGAGCACACCCTGTGAGCAACACGGTCTGTACGGCACGGTATCCCCACGGCACGGCGTCCCCGCGGGAGGTGGCAGAACAGGCTCAGGCCCCTTTCAGAAGGAACAGCAACTAGCTTGTGTTTGCCAAGTAGGAGAGGGTCCAGCTCCGCGAGCGGGTGGGCGGAAGGGCCTACCCGTTTGATTGCACACTTACCTGAGATTCCTGGCGCACGCTGACCTCCTCCCCGCCATCCTTCTCCACCTCCTCCTTGCTCGGTGACCTGGATACATATTTGGTTTTGTTCACAGATTCCTCAACCACCTTTTTTTCAGACTCCTTCATTATTTCCAGAGACTCCTGTGTTGTGTTGCTGTTTGACATCTTCAGAGCCCTGCAACGTAGCAACGGGCACCTGCCAGAAGAGGTGACAGAACGGGTAGAAGGGAGTCAGGGGGTGGAAAGAGATTCTATCTGGAACACAAACTCTTGCACATATAGGCTGCAACTTCCTTGTAAGTCATCTTGGGTACAAAGACCCCAAATCAAGGCCCCCCCATCCCCTCGGACACAGCCCCGTGCAGCACCCAGCGCGAGGGGACCTTGCGGGAGCGCCGTGATTCTCACCAGGACTCTGGGGACGCTGGCCGGGCTGAGCAAAGCCTCTGAGATATGCAGAGGTCCCCAGGGCGGGCACTCTGCCCTCTGACTTCGACGTGACGGAGACACTGAGGGTAGTTCTAACACCGGCAAACATCCCGAGGCGGGGAATTCAGTAGGTGAAATAAACTCTCGCGACCAGAGGAGCTGTGCTTTACCGGCACAAGCGACACCAAACAAATCTGCATTTTTTTTCCCCAAATCCCAGCCCAGTCCTTCTTGCAATCAGTCAAATCTTCAGTGAGAAAACAGCCTCGCACCCAATACATCGCTCTGGTTCTTCCTGAAAAATACGGTAACCCCTGACATCTTCACTCTAGCTGCCTACGGTTCGATGCTTCAGGAAAACTGGGAGCCAAACAATAACCGGGAAATTACATGTTAAGACGAAAAAAATAATGCTTCCTGACAAAGTTGCATTTAATTGCTTCCTTTTGATTAGCAAGAACACAGGCAGCCCACAAACCCCCAAAATCGCCTCTGAATTAGAGCAGAATCTAGACAGGGCAGCACCACGTGCCCCAGCCAGTCGTGAACAGGGTTCGCAAGCGTCAACTCCAAACCGACCGTCGAGAACTGAAACGTCGGCCCTCTCAGCCAACGCGGAGCAGGCCTCTGCGCTCGAGGGAGGGCTGAACCAGCGCTCGCAGGACTGCGGAGGGATTCTGGCACCGAGAAACACGGCCGGAGAGACGCCGCTTGCGCAGAATCCAGTGCTCGTCCTCATGAGACATGAGGAGCCTGCGTAAAGGCAGGAGAAAAGGCAGGCCCATCGAGACGAGTGTCCAAAAAGAAAAGGGGAAGCCTGAATTTGAGAGGCTCAAACAGAAGGCCTGGGCACTCACACACAGCTGATGTTTAACAACTTGGTTTATTAATTACTTTGGCAGAACACGGCTGAAAAAGAGTCAGATCTCACAGAGGTTTATCGACTCTTGGCTCTGCATGGGAACTGCTAATATTCATTAACTAATTCAGCCTCACTCCCCTTTAAGTTGTGGGGCTGTGAACATCAAACGTGTACCTGACTCTCAGTGCAGCTATGGAATCAGTGCCAGCTACAGAAAGCGAGAGAGAACCATCAACTGCTTCTAGTTCACAGATTCTTATAGGGATTTGTGACAAACTTGCTGACCCCAGNCTGAGGAGATCCCCTGCCAGCCTTCTCCAGCTGCCATCGACAGCTTGTTACAGAAAAGGAATCGGACTGCTGTCGATGTTAGCCTTGCACCCTCACGGCAGCTAACGACTTCCCAGCACGTACGTGGCCTCAAATGCCAGGTGGAGAGGGCGAGAGCACCTCAATCTGCTATGCTGAACGCTAACCAGCGCGGATCCTTGCACCGCACGGATCGCTTGCCGCTCCCCACCGTTTCCCGGCCCAGTCCCGCAGGACAGCGAGCAGCACCGCAGGCGATCCCATGGGTAGGGGTCTCCTGGAGCACCCATGTGGGGAGCAGCTTCCCCCCTGCATCACGGGGGCACCCGTGCTCCAGCTGCAAGGGCCTGTTCTCCACCCCAGCGGGCTGGGTGTCCAGCAGCCGCCGACAGGAACCGCAGCTGAGCTCCCAGCTTTGCAGCAAGCGTGCTGCGTGGAGTGCTGAGCCCCCGCGCGAGGGAGTCGTGCTCTGCCGTGACGCCTCCACAGGAACTAGGTCAGAAAAGGGAAAGGGAGCGCTGGCTTGATGTGCACGCTCGCCTCCTTAGTGGGAGCCTGGGTGATGCAGGGGGTGAAACTGGTAGCCTCTGCCTCCCCGCTCCCCAAAATGCTCCACGCTGTAGGAAACTGCTGCAGCCTCACGTCCAGGCCAGGAGCCGGGCTTGTAAACAAGCCAGGAGGATCCATAGTGGATTTGGGGAAAAGAGGCAGAAGGCGGCACCTGAACTGCACGCACGCCCCCCCCAGCTAAAGGGGGGATTCCTGCACGAGGATAAAGGAGCGGGTTTTGTACGGCTCATTGCCTGTGCAACAGCCACCCTGCAACAAGCTTTTACCCCAAAGCCAAGCGCCTCAGTCAAATTAGAGACGGGTAACAGCATCGTTTCCCATCAAACTGCAATGTAACTTCAGCATTGCAACGAGGGGAATGTTGTCAGTTTTCCCTATCCTCTTCCAGAAAAGACAACTCAGAGCAGCTGAATTGACATCTGTAGGCTGCCCCCTCCTGCTAAAGCTTCTGTCCCTGACAGCAGCCCTCCAGGACATTTCCCTGCACATAAAATTCAAAGAAGATCTGTGCACTGCCAGCGCTTCTCAACAGCGATGCTTTCGAGGGCAGGTTTCCTTCCCGTATGAATGAATCAGCCCTGCTCCCCCCGGACTGGCGTGGGACGCAGTGAGGGGGTGGCAGACGTGATCTGCTGCGACAGACAGGAAGGGGAAGTCGAGAGGACGCGGTGGGGTGGGTGGGACGGAGCCATGCCTCGCCAGGGAGGTGAAAGACTACATGGACGCAACTTCAGGGAAGCCACAAAATCAGTGTCGGAGAAGAGAACAGAGCCACAGAAGGCAGGGGAGCCGCCATTGATTTTTTGGTTTGGGTCTGGGGGCTGGCAAAGTAACCAGGCCAGCCAAGGCAGCGCCAGTGCTGGCACTGTGCACGCTGACCAAGGGCCAGGCGCGGGGCTAGCCAGGACACAGCTGCATCCCCCTCTTCACCCAGAAGGCAAACGTCAAATTACACCTCCGCTGCCTTCTTGCTACATGCAATTTGCAGCTGCCAAGCCGTGACGACGTGGGGCAGCAGCTGCTCCTGGCTAGGCAGGGCATCAAAGCAAGAAACTTCTGCATTGGCAGTTAGGATGGATCCAGCGGAAAATCTGGGCAAGGCAGGAAGCCTACTGCTAAATACACTCTCTCGCTGGCCTGGTTTCTCGGAGTACAGCCACGCTCCTGTGAGCTAAATGAGGGTGCAAAGCAGACATATGGCTGCTTGGCTGCAGCTGCCTACGCACGCGCTCCTGTGTTGCAATAGGACAGAAGTATCTGAGGTAGTGCATCCCGCTGTGCGAGACAGTAATGCCATCTCTCGGTTTTCAGGGGGGAAAGGAAACCAGCGTGAGTGGGCTCCACTGTCTCAGTCCCCGTCCAAGCTATGGTCACAGGAGCAAGTTCGCCTGCTCACAGCCTTCTCGGCCAGGCTTTGCAATTTGCTTTGAAGACAAGAGTCTTAACTCCCCTCCCCTCCGTCTCCTCCCTTGGTTACTAACCAGTGCTTTTTTCCCCGCTTTCCAAGACTCCAAAGGGCGTTCAACAAGACAGAGTAAAAATCTTTACGGACTCAGCCCAGGTCATCAACGTTAACGGGACAGGGTTTTCACTACAGACAAGGCTGCAGAGCGTCGCTGCGAAGAAGAAACCCCGACACAGCCGTAACGACAGCGCCCTTCTCCCTCCTTAGGCTGGGTGTAAAATACAAGGAAATCAAACTTAGAAACAAAACCCATCCAATCACACGCTAAGAAGAGTTAAAGCACTCTGGGGGCTCAGAAATACCCATCCCGAGGCTGGTGATTCACTGGGGGGCAGGACAGTCCCCACCACCCACGTCACTTCCGAGCGCCCGGGAGGGAACCGGGCAGGCTGAGGCGGCCCAGCCCAAGGCAGGTTTGCCACTGGCAATGACACCCCACCGGCAATGACACCCAACAAGGCAGCCTGCCAGAGGGCCGGCAGAAAGCAGCGGCCGCCTTCCAGCATCCGAGTGCCTCGCTTCAGCCCTCTGGGTAAGGCCTTGGTGGCAGCACCATACATCCCGGAGGAAGCACCTCCTGCGAGGTTTTGCTGCGATGATGCTCTCCCGAACAATTTGCTCATTGGCTTCCAAGTCACCCAACGGGAATGGCAGCGCCATGGCAACAGGCTCTGTCACTAGGGGCAACCAGACACGTTTGGGAGGTGATTTAGGTTTCCCCTCCTCGCTCCCCTTCCCCCGTGCACAGCGTCTGCTGCAGAAAAAGGTTTTCACAGGAAAAAGTGGAGGTGGAGAGGGTGCTGCGAATCCAAGGCATTAAAGCCTCCTCGGTGCTCCGGAGCATGGCAGGCAGCGCAGCGCTCCCCCTCTGCACCGAGGCGTCTTCAAGAGAGGCTTTGTCTTCTCCTCTGCTGCCAGGGCACGGCCGATGGTAAAACTTTTGCTCCGTTAAAGCACACCTACCGGCTGTAAGGATTGCTCGTAGGACCAACAAAGGCCACGTAGCTCCCCAAACCCCTTGCTGAGCTCCGTGTGGGCTCCCAGCCTGCCCCGCAAAACGCCTGCAGCCCCACTGCTCCTGGGGGCATCCCCAGCACCCCACGACTGCCTGCAGCCTCAGCTTGAAAACAATCGGGTAAAGAGCCCTTCCGGCACGCTTCCTTTCCCTCCCGTTGGAGAAAACCGCTCCCTGCCAGAGGTAACGGCTCCAGCTGGCACCAGCACCTGGTTCCATGAGAAACCCCTGAAACCTCACCCGGGAACACTCTTGAGCTGCAACTGTCTCAGCCCACGAAGCAGCCTCTCCCAAATTCTCTCCATTGATTTATTAATTATTAGCAGCTGAAGAGAGAGGTTTGATTCCTCACTACCATACAGTTCCTACAAGACCTGGCAAAAAAACCCCCACAGCCCAGGAGGCCAGATGCATTTGCCTGCACAGCGCACAGGCTCCCAGTGCTTAGTCACTGCTTTAAACCTTACTCTCCACCCTCGTATTACATCAAAGAGGTGAAATTATGATGCAGATGGAAAGGGCTGTCAGGTGGGAAGGGCGGAAACAACCTTCTATGAACAAGGAGAAAGTGAGAAAGAAAATCCTCTAAGTAAATTCTGCAGAGTGTCAGGGGGTCTCCAGTGTGTCCCTCCCAAATACCTCCAAGGAGGGTAAGGCAACACCAGCTGAATTGCCTTCATCCACAGCTGAGGAAAGCCCTCGCATCAAGCCCTACTTCACATTTGCTGAGCAGCTTCAGGTGCTAATGGCTCTCCTGGCTGTTCACATAGCACCTGTGCTGCACGGCAGGGATGCTACATGAGAATCCCTTCAGAAGGGCCCATCTCTGCACCCGGCAGGGCCACTGCCCACTTGGTTTTGAGGGGCTTAAGCTGAGGGGCTACTGGGCTGTTCCACCAACCGTAACTCCTCGGAAGAGGCCAGCATCTGCAACAGCCTAGCTGTGGTGGGCACAGCCAGCCTCTGCATCTCCTGCTGAAGGTAGGAATTGGAGCCTGGAGAAGAGATGTGATGCTAGAGCCCTTCTTCATTCCAAGTATCTTTAAAAAGGCTGCTCGCTAGTACAGGTGCAGTCAGCCCTGTTACACGGCACCACAGCCAGTAGGTGCGTTAATGGGAACATCTGAATTATCACCATGGCAGTAGTTCTGTTACGCAGTACGTGCACGGATTTCATGACGTAGAACATCTCAAACCACAAGATAACTTGGGGGTGGGGGGGGGATGACAATCAGTTATGTTGTTAGCTCCCTTAATGCAAGCACTAAAATCAGGATGGGTGTCAACTTGCTATCACCGTACGCCAAGAGTGTGACACAACTGGCGTCCAGACTGCCAAAATCAATCTTCATGTGAGGCACAGGAATCAAGTGTGCCAGAACAACAAAGGTGCGTTGGCATCTGAGGAAAGAGAATCAAGAAGATAGAGCGTGCTTTGCCTGTGCGCTTCGCAAAGCCAGACTTTAATAGCCTGGCATTTCCACCCGGCTGCAACTCAGGGTTTCCATCCAGAACGTTGCTGTCACAGCCCAGCCTGGCGCCTCGGAAGGCTGCGAGCAGGACGCACACCGTAGTGCCACGGCCTTTGCAGCGCTGCCTCAGGAAGGACGCGTCCACGCTGAAGCCTCATTGCATGCTTGCCAAACGGCCGTCTCGCGAGCAGGCTGCCACCTCCCCAGGGCAGGTTCTCTTCCCTCACCTTTCTGAATTACCTGCTCTGTCTATGGATCTCGGTTCACCAAAATAACAGGCAGCACCACAGTCGCTAGGCAGGCACGGAAGCAGTAAGAAGGCAGCGGGGTCTCCCTTGCCAAAGCCTTTGGGACCACACCACCCTGTGGATGGGTAAACATCTACGTTACTGCAGCCAGAGTTAAAACAACACACCTCGCCTAGACGCAATGGAGTAGTTTTCACTGAAAATGAGTATTTCGGCAGAAGATAAAACACAAAGCACCACTCAAACGAAAACCCACGAGGCAGCACAGCTGTTGTGAAGGGAGCACGCAGCAGAGGTGACTGCCTGCCGTGCAGACGAACTCCAGGCAGCAGGAGGGCTCCACCACACGAGTCCCATTGCACCAAACAATCAGGAAAAGGCCACTTTAACTCAAGTCACGGTTGCTTTTCATTTCGTCATCAAGACAAGAACAAGGACCTCAGACAGGATAGGAAGAACGACACCTGGGCCTAAGACAGAAACTTCATCAGATCTTGTAACGTAAGCAACGCGGTGCCCTGCGCAGCGCGCGGAACGCAGAAGTCCTTTTAGGAGCGGAAGAGGTGTTTGTTCTTCCCTGCAAGGGAAGGAAACTGAAGACGCTGTTGAACTATGTTTGAAACACGAACGTGCCCAGCCACCTACCCAACGCCTCCACGCGCTCTGCAGGGGATTCTGCAGTTTTTAATCTGGCGCCTGTTGTGTTGAGATCCAGCCTCTTGCAGCAGGAAAAGCTCATGGCAGAACCCTTTGCACTTGTCTCGGGATAGAAAAACTCAAAGCAGAACAGTTAATTTCTATTACCCTCCAGATTCCAGATTTTCCCCCTCAAGACAGGTCTTTGCTTCTTGCCACAAAGGCCACGCCACTTGTTTTGTGCAACTGAAATTGCTAGCTTTCACATCAGAGGCAGCTGAATTTCAGTAGCAAAGGAGCTAACTTCCATTCGTAACAGGGCCCTGATGCTTCAGAGTGGGAGAAAGCATCCCACCGAGGAAGGATTCCCTACTACAGTCAAGAGGGTATCCCAGCATAACCAGCACGTCCTGCCCCCTCCCGCCAGGTGTAATGCTCGGAATCATCCTTGCCACATGAACCAACACGGAGGGAAGGAATGACGTGTCAGCGCAGTAACGCGATTCTGTGTGCCTGCCAGGAACACAAAGCTGGCAACGTCCACCGCGCCGTCCAGTCAGCTGCCGTCGCCAAGCCGGGTGAGGGACCCGGGGCTCTCAACCGAAGGAAAACAGCAAAATGACAAAGGAAGGGTTTGTTGGGGTGTTTTCCCCTATACATGAAAACTGCCGACAGGGCTGCAGTAGCAGGAAGCGTTGCCATATGCCTGACGGGAAACTTCAACGCAGAGTTGGCTGATGCGTTCAGAGAATCCAGCTTGACTGCCTGCATCGTCAGGTCCTTTCGTTTTACTCCCAAAGCAGCCTATATGCTACGCAAGATCTGAGCTCCCATCTCATTTCTGCTACGAAAAGTTGACAACACAGGAAGAAGGCAATCATTGGGTTCAGGCATGGAGATCTCCTGGGGAAGATAATTCAGTTCGGCACCAAAGCCAGGGGCTTCAAAGACCCTGAGATCCCACTGAAAGCCTCCTCCCCACCCCGACCAGACTCACTNACAACACAGGAAGAAGGCAATCATTGGGTTCAGGCATGGAGATCTCCTGGGGAAGATAATTCAGTTCGGCACCAAAGCCAGGGGCTTCAAAGACCCCGAGATCCCACTGAAAGCCTCCTCCCCACCCCGACTAGACTCACTGCTCGACTTTTCACGCACGTTTCCTTTTCATACTCATCGAGAGGAGAAAACGGTGTGTGGAGGGAGGCATCGCGCGAAGACGCAAGTGAGCAACCGTGCCAAATTGTCAGAAATCTGTTTAAAATAATGCAACTGTTACGGCACCAGGCACTGGAATAGCTTTTACGTTCAAGCGACCCAATAAGAAGAGGAGANAAAACGGTGTGTGGAGGGAGGCATCGCGCGAAGACGCAAGTGAGCAACCGTGCCAAATTGTCAGAAATCTGTTTAAAATAATGCAACTGTTACGGCACCAGGCACTGGAATAGCTTTTACGTTCAAGCGACCCAGTAAGAAGAGGAGAATGGAGTTCTGTTTGCAGCGGCGCCTCGTCCCTCTCGCCACTGAGGCGCCGTGACACCAGCTCTCTGCAGGACAGTTTACTTGCATTTCAAGCCCTCTAGTGCCCTAGCTGGAAAGCCCAGGCTCAGTCAGCAACCCAGCGCGTTCTTTGCGGCTCTACAGCACTTCCGGGTACAAAAACCTCTTCAGCACTTTGAACTGGATGGGGAAGCTTCGCTTACGCCTATTTCGCAGGCACGGAAAAGGAGACACGGAGAATTCCTGCTGCAGTTATTAGATGCCCACAGCTCTACACGCCCCCCAGGAGCTGGCAGGTGGGACAGGTAGGACAACGCTGGGAGAAAGGAACCTATTGCACCAACACCGCAGGATTTGCCAGGAGAGCTCAAACGGCACTGAAGAAAGTGGGTTTAAACAGTCTCAGGCTCTGAAGTCCTCTTAGCCTGAAGTTCACAGCAGGAGCAGCCATCTTCAGTCCTTCTGCTCTCCCCTCTGTTAGCCTAAAGGGATATTATTTGTTCGATGTTACAAACAAACAGATAAACAAAACAGTGGTGGTGTTCTCCTTTCCTTTAATTTTGGGAGCCGCAGCGAAGCCAAGCAAGAACCCTCTCACCCCTTTGTTTACAAAAATCTGGGGGAGGAAATAACCCCAAACCAAGAGTTAAAAAGGGAGAGGATCACAGAAGCCATCGATACACACAGTCCTTGAGAGGAAGGGCTTGCGTTTGGTGCAAGCGTAGTGCTGTAGAATTTTGTGGACAGTTCCTCTGAGGGTCCCTCGGCAGAACAGCGAGAAAGAAAAGGTAAGTCTGAGATGAGAATCTCCCCATCAGAGTTCCCTTCTTCATTTCACACTGGTTTTCCTTTCCCCATCACGAGCTATTCCTGTATTCATCCGAAGACTGGGGAACTGCTCCCAGTGACGTCAAAGCAGTTTCCAAGCAACAATTAATGAGGGCTGTCCACCACCGGGGTTTCCTGAAAAGCTAGCAAGGAACTATCCACCTGCTTTCTACAGCGTCACTAGGACAGCACTGAACTTCTGTTAACCCTTCCACGGCTCAGAGGAAAACCCCAGCACAGCTCCCGCTGACACATGTCCTAATGCTTTGAGAGAGCCCCAAGCGGAACTCCTTCCGCCCGAACCCCTCCATAACGTCACACCACATCAGGTAGGAGACGCCCGCAGTTACGGAGGTGGCAGCCAGGCTCAGGAAAAAGGCACGACATCAGCAATAGCTCTCATCCTCTTGCTGGCACGCTTCTCTCGTGCCGTGCGGGTGCCAGTCAGAAGCATAAGCACAAAGATTCAAAAGCTGGCTGAGAGAGCAACGTCCGCTCCAGCCCAGTTCACCATTCCTGAGCTGGTCTGGGCTGGCAAAGCAGATCCTCAAACTTTACTAATCAGACCCAAAGCATTCCAGCTGCCAGCAAACCTCCCTGGAGGGGAGGCAAAAAGCAGGGCTGATAGCTGCATCCCCCTTTCTGTTTTCAAGGCTGACGCTCCCGATTCTCGCCATGTGGCAGACGGTACCGAGCCACCCGACACACCAAGTAGCCGAGGGGCACGCGGCAAACGCAAGGCACAGTGGCGGTGTTCCAGGTGGGATCCAGAAATTGATCTGCTCATTGGAGGAAGAGGGGAGCGATGATTAAAAGGAAGAAAAAATCAACTTCACCTGTTGGCCGCCAGCTGCGAGCGCTGGACTTGACAGTGAAGGGGGAGTCGGAAGCATGGGTAAGGTATTCCCCTCCCCACGTTCCCAGAGCCTTCAGCAAGGCGAACTCAGCCCTCAGCCGCTGAAGTGCTCACCGGTCACTGCAGCAGCTGTTGCTGCTGTTTGCAGATCCTCAAGCCACAGTGCTTCCAGTTTAAGTAAGTGTTTTAAAGACATGAAGGGAGAGGAAGCGGGTCCAACACACTTGACAAAGATCCTGCAGTACGGTATACCTGGCTAACACCGCAAGCCCGAGGAAACGAGCTCCTAGCACTAAATCTCAAATGAAGGGAGCATCATTTCCAGTATCGTGTTTTTCAGGCAAGACTGGATGATAAACACGTGTGAGAAGGAGGTAAAGGCAATCCAAACTCCCGATTCCACTAAAACCAAACCCAATTCAGTGACAGGTTTAAAATAATTACAAAATGAGGCTGATACATACGCGAACACAAATAATAGTGCTACAGAACACCAAATTGCATAAGCTAACCCAAAAACGTCGTACGGCACATAGCAAATTAACTAGCCAACATTTCTCATCAACTAGCCAGCTTCAAACAAGTCAGTCCTTTACAGCGTAACCCAGCAGAACGGCAGAGAGTATTTTGTCTTTGCAAAACGAACAGAAACTACCCAGGCGCAAGCTGCATAAACATCAAGCCAAGACACAAGGAAAACCCATGAGACTGTCACGGGGAACTCCTTACTGACATGGAAGAGTGCGGAATGCTTATCGGGGATTCCCCTGCCTCCCGCAAGTGCATCCCCGGCATCACAAAAAGAGGAAGGAGAAAGCTCATCTCACTCTCAAGCCTTGAACGGGATCACAGAGCCACATATTCACTTTAGTGCAGCACCACTTAAAATTAACCCCATCAAGCAGCAGAAATCCTGTCACTTACTTACCGGAGACGGATGATGTCAGGTCCCCATCCCTGAAACACTCGCTTGCATTTATACCTATACTGTATTTTGCATGACGGGGGTATGGGGAAAGGAAAAGAAAAGTCTCTGGTCAGTCTTTCAAGCCAAAAATAATTGAAGACTTATTCTCAAAATAAACTCACCGTGGTGGGTTTGCACTCTCAGCAGGTCATCTGTTTCCCGATTTCAACGGAGACTTCATTGCCACAACCAGTTCAAGAGGAATTTTGCCAAGGTAATATCGCTCCTTAGAAGCCCCTGCCAGCTCTCAACCCTGAATAAAACGCTAGCGATCTTTGCTGCTGCTACAGCAAGCTAATTGCTCTGAGAAGCAGCTTTGAAGCAAAGCAGAGCCCAGCTGTTCAGAGGGATGTCATAGAGAGCTCTGCCAATAGCCACATGCACACCCCCCTCCTGCTCTCATTCAAATACTTCAATGGAACTGCCTCCGCACAGCCCTGAGAAGGCTTTAAAGACACAAGATCCTTCCCCTGCCATGCACTGGAGCAACACAAAAGTAAGCGTCGGAGCAAAGGAGAGATACCACGGTAAACATCAGCATCTTCCAGAAGAATTCAAGCGCGTGGACCACGCTCTGCAGAACGCCCTGCATGCGCCGAGGTAGGTCACAGGCAGCCTTGTTTCACTCCTGTCCTTGTTGCCGTAACGCTTCCAAGGCGTCAGTTTGTTAACAGTCTCAATTCTATTCGGGTTTTTTTTTCTTGCTCGTTTATTAGTGGTTAAATAGTGACAGAGACAAGAAACAAGAAATGCAAATGGCCCTAGAGAGGTTTTAAACTGCTCGCTTGCTTAGATTTTCCCCAGAAAGTGGTCTTCCATCCCAGACCTGGCGACTCTACAGGCGCACGGGCTTGCGACCAGGCCTCCGCTCCACGTACTAAAGCTTACTCTCCAGTGTGCGAGGTGGCCTTGCTGAGCGTCACGCACAGACTCCGTGACGGACCACAGCACGTCCCGTCCCTCGGCGGGCTCAGAAGTTGCTCCTTGTTGGATTACGACGATCTCCTGACTACAGCTCTAAACAGTGGCCAACAGCAGGTAGGCGTCATTCTTCTTCAGTGCCAACGATTCGTGCTAGGCAGGAGCCCTATCCTAGGGAAGGTGGAGCCAGAGGAGAAGACAGCGCACTCTTGCAGGGCCGGCGCCGACTTCAAACACCATCAGTTCAGTCAGCAGCTGGCCTCGAGGAGGCTCCTTGCTCAGGCTGAGCTCTGGCAGTGCTGGCGCTGGCAGCAGAGCAAGGGGCGGCAGGGCTCACACAGCAGCTGCCTAAAGACAAAAGCTTCGAAGAGAAAGGAAATGAAGATGAGAAGGCAGGATCAGCCTTGGGCTCACGGAGATCAAGACGCTGAAGTGAGGCCGTTGCAAAAAGGCCGAGACGCGCAGCT
>VZSC01015145.1:2215-14454 GCA_013398225.1 Steatornis caripensis | reverse complement strand
GCTGCGGGGATGCCCAGCTCTGCGGTGGCCCCCTTCCCGCACGGTGCCACCGGGGACACCGCTGCTGGCCCTGCAGCTCCCACCCCGGCACCCACGCCGCTGATTGGCAATCTCCCATTTATCCGCCGTAATCCCCTAATCCCAGCTAACCCCGCTTTAATAAATCTCTGCCTCGTTGCCTGCTAATCCCTCGGCCGTCATTGCCGCAGCCGGGAACGCGGGGACTCAGGACAGAGCCGCCCCCGCTCCACGGCCGCGTGCCCTTGCAGAGCTGGGCCCAGGCTGCTGGCACCNCCCCGGCACCCACGCCGCTGATTGGCAATCTCCCATTTATCCGCCGTAATCCCCTAATCCCAGCTAACCCCGCTTTAATAAATCTCTGCCTCGTTGCCTGCTAATCCCTCGGCCGTCATTGCCGCAGCCGGGAACGCGGGGACTCAGGACAGAGCCGCCCCCGCTCCACGGCCGCGTGCCCTTGCAGAGCTGGGCCCAGGCTGCTGGCACCGTCGCAGGGCTCTGCCCTCGGCCGCGGCGCAGGCAGCGGGGCTCTGCCTTGCCCTGGGCCGCGCGGGGAGCCGGCCGATCCCTTCGCCCCAGCCCCAGCCCCGCTGGCTGCCCAAGCAGCCCAGCCCCGCACGGGCTGGGTGAATCACGGCTGGCCGTGAGACACACCGGTTAGAATTGTATTTCCAAAAAAACCGCGCTTTTCGCTTCCAGCGGCCTCGGCGCGCTCTGCGGAGCGGCATGCAGAGCCAGGCCCGGGTGCCGGCAGCGCAGCCCAGCCCTCCAGCAGGATGCTGGGACAGGGGACTGGTGGCCTACGCACACGCTTAATCAGGCTGGCCTCAGTGTAATCTGAAATAATCAAATTAGAAAGAAACCGATAATCAGCTCTGATCTCATCGTGTGTCACAGAGCCTAATTGCTGATGGTGGGGCTGCCACCGGCGGCCTGCGGGCAGGGGCTGCTGGGGGAGAGCAGCAGGGTACCGCGGGGCGGCTGCCGGCGCTCGCGTCCTCCGGCGCTGTGCCCACGGTGCTGCGGCGGGGTGCGGCGGCAGGAGCTGCCGAGGAGGGGGTGCAGGTGCCCCCAGAGCCGTGCCGGGTGCGCTGGCAGCGCCGCGTGGGGCCGTGCACCACAAACGCCCCGGTTGCCGTGGCTTGGGCACCCCAGCCCGTCTCATGCTGCATGACCTTCATTTAATCTAGTTAATGCCCAGAGTCCGCTCTGCAATCAGGCGGTATCAAACCTCCCCCTCCCCCAAGGTTAATGAACGGAAGGGAGATGGAAGGGGAAAATAACCAAAGATTAAACGTTAATCTCCCCGGGGCCTAAAGGGACCGGGGTGGGCGGGAGGAGACCTGGTGCCTTCGGGCTCCCACCGTGCTGCCCAGGTCTGCGGTGCCAGGGAGAGGGCCCTTGCCGGGCACCCAAGGATGCCCCGGCTGCTCCTGGCTCTGGGGAGAGCCGGGATCGGATCCAGCTTTTAAGTAGGAGGGTGACCGCAGCATCCCCCCGTCCCCGTCCCGTCCCGGCGGGCAGGGCGCTGGGGCTGCCGGCGGGCGGTGCCGAAGGAGGCTCCCCCAGACCAGCTTAGAATCTCTCTTTATTATTTAAATCCATTATGTACAACGACCAAAAATAAAAAAACGCTTTTAAATTCTCTGCGATATGAAAACTACAAGCTCTGTACATCGACTGCCGTGAGTGCAAGAGTGAAGGATCATGGTCTTTGGTGGCTAGACTTGCGCCCACGCACGCCGCAGAGACACGCGCACGCATGGCCGGCACCCCCGGCCCCTCCAGCCACCCCTCTCGCCTCCCCGCCGGGACGGGGCGCTGGGGCCGGGGCAGGGGTCTGCCGCGGCGGTGACCGGAGCACAGGGTGGCTCTGGCTCCTGGCATGGAGCTGCGGCGTGGGGTGCAGCCGGCAGAAGCGGAGCCGTGCTCGGTACCGTCTGGGCCGGCCCGCGTGCTCGGCGGGGGACACCTAGGATGACCGCTAAAACATCTACATCACGCAGTGTAAACACAGCCCAGGAACGTCTGACTACGCGGCCCGGCTGCAGACCCCTTCCCGAGGGGCTGCCGGGGGGACACCAACCATGGGGATGGAGCGGGACGTGGGGGCGGGTGGGGAAGGGGAGTTGAAGTCCGTGAAAAAAAGGCAGTGCTGGACATCCCCTCGGATGGACATGCTGACTGGATCGCTGCCGGGCTCTGCGCCCCGCAGGCTGGGCTCCCCCAGCAGCCCTGCAGTCTGGGCCGGTCCCGACGTCCCAAAACACGACGGGGGGGGAACTGAAGACCTCACTTCGAGAAGTACCACGTGGAACGAGCCCCTCGCCCGCTGCACCGGGGGTCTGGCGGGCCCCGCTCAGCGGCAGCCAAGCCCCAGAGCACGACTAAAAGCCACGGTTCCTGACTCCAGGGGTGGGAAGCAGCTTGCGCAGCGCGGCGGGGTCGGGAGGGGACACTACTCTAACCAGGACGGTTAACACGATTTGGCCCAAAGCGACACTGTAAGCAGAGCTCAGCTGCTCGGCAGAGCCACGACTCGAACACACATTGCTGACTACTGGCTCTCGAGGGGCGATGTGGGTGGGCCGCGGGGACCCCGGGCCCCTGCCCTCCCGCACGGAGACCCAGGAGGGTGAGGGGAGGCAGCGCCACAGCCCCGCACATCGCCCAGGCACTGCCCGGGGTTGGCATCTCTTTGCAACACCCTTTCGCTCGCTGCGGTGCTGGCGACCAGCATCTCCAAGCAGTCTGGAAATGGGACAGCAGCACAGGGCAGGGGGGGAGCAGAGGTTGGGCTGAGCATCCTCCTGGAGCCGCGGGCAGCTGGGTCCCTGCCGGCTGCCCCCTTGCCGGAGCACGGTGAGGGTCCGGGCTGTGGTGCCTGGGTGTCGGGGCAGAGCCCTGCCCGGCAGCACATCCCAGCCTCGCGGGGACCCAGCGCCTCCGAGGCAAGATGCTCCCCCAAGCTGGGGAGAGGCACCCGGGGGCTGCTCAGCAGGAGACCCGTCTGCCCCCGGCTCCGCCACCTGGCACTCGTCACACCGGGGGGACCCTGCCCGGGACTCCAGGCCCTGGCACCCTGCCCCAAGGGACTTGCAAAGACCTCAGGGAGGGAAGACCTGGCCCCCGCTGGCCCTGGGTACCCGCCCTCTGCCTGCCCAGCGAGACCCCTCCACGGGCTCCAGCCCCCTCGCCTGCCCTCGGCAGTGGGCCCTGGGGGGTTGCCTCTCCCTCCTCTCCCAAAAGCGAAGGTGCTGGGCAGAGCCTTCCGGGGATCAAGGTGGGCGTATGGCGGCCGCTGCTGCGACAGAGGACGAACTGGAGGAGCCGCCAGCGCTGGCCTGACCCCGAGGAGAGGCCGTGGGGCGCGAGGGCAGAGCGTGGAGGGGCCCAGCCCCCAAGGAGCAGTTGCGGAGGACCGGGCTCCCCAGGGAGGCCAGAGTTGGAGTGGGGGCTCTGACCCGTCCTGTTGCCTCCAGGAGGAGGGCAGGGCTCAGGACAGATGGTGATGGAGCAAGGAGGGGAGAGCTCGGGCAGGGCCCCCTCCTTGGGGCAGCCAGCAGAGCCCCCTCCTCATCCAGCTGGGCCAGCTCTGGGGCTGCCGCATGCCCGTCCCTGCCGTGCCCCCGTGCCTGGAGCATCCAGTCCGTGGCCCCGGGCGCTGCCTCTCACCTCATCTTCCCTCCGACACAGCCGGGGCTGGGGGCCTTCGCCGGGTGCTCTGCCTCTCCTGCCGCCTCTGCCGCCAGGGTGCCCGGGTCCCTCCTGCCTGCGCACGGCTGCCGCCGGGGACTCACATGTTGGACGGGAGTTTGGGCTTCCCCGTTTCCACCTCGGGGCTGAAGGCCACGGAGCCCTTGCGGGAGGGACCTGCTGCCTGCCTGGACGTGGAGACCGGGGACTGCGGGGTGGACGCTCCCGCCACAGAGCGGCTGGGTTGAGCCAGCGATCCTGAAGGCATCTGCTGCGAGTGTGCTGGCTGGCCTGGGATCCCCGGACATGGCTTGGCGAGGAGTCCGGCTACCGACGGAGAGGATCTGCGGGCCAGGTTCCCTGCGGATTTCCTGCCCTGCTGCAAGGAGCTCCCATCGGCTTGCTGGGCCACTTTGTTGGGAAGGGAGGGCTGGGAGGCAGAGAGGAGCCGGACGTCCTGGGTGAGCCGTCCCACCGGCAGGCCCTGGATGCTCCTGTGCTTCACCAGCTGCTGGGGCTGCATCAGAAGAGAGATGTGGGAGCCAGTGGCTCGGGACAGGCTGTAGTGGAGCGTTCTCCCCGCCGGCAGCGCCTGCTCCGAGCTGGGCGACGGAGCCCCCGCCGCCTGCTGCAGCAGCGAGGTGGAGACCGAGGCGCCACGGGACTTGGAGAGCTGGGGCTGGGAGCCGGCCGGGGGCTGCTTGGCCGCCGCCGGCAGCTCCCCCTTCTGCGCCGTGCGCGGCAGGGGCTGCGCCCCGTGGCTTGGTCTCTGGGCCCCGCTCTCCAGGGGCGCCGGGGACTGGACCATGGGCGAGGAAGGCGAACCGGCAGCGGGCGTCTGGAGGTGGGACTGCGCCCCTGACGGGGAGCTCACGGAGGAGGGCCGGGAGCCCCCCAGGCTGGGCTGGGACCTCCGCACCTGCTTCGTGAGCAGGGTGGCCTCAGGCGAGAGCGGGCTGGAGATGGAGGAGGGCGGCAGGAAGATGTGGGCCTGCAGGCTGTGCTGGTGAGTCAAGGCAATGGCCACATTGGTGGTGGCGGCGGCTGTCTGCAGGGGCGCGTGCACCAGCGGCTCCCAGATCACCGGCTTGCCGCTCAGCTCCCGGCCCATCGCCATCTGCTGCAGGTCCTGGATGTTGTGGGCCATGTCCTGGTCGTGCTTCACGATCTGCTGGATCATCTCGTTGTTCATGGGCCCCCCGCTGTGCTCGGCTCGCTTGCGGAGCAAGATGGAGTTCTTCTTCCCTGCGTGGGGAGGCAGCAGCATCACCGACCCTGGGAGCGCTGGCTCTCGGGGACACCATGGAGGGCAGGGTGGCAGTGGGGAAGGGACAGTAAAACCTCACCCGTTTTGCTTCACAGGAAGCAAGACCCTGGGGAGGGTCCGGGCTGGGGCAGAGGGAGAAGCGGGGACAAAACTGGGGAGTCCTGGCTCCAGAGGTTCCAGGCTGGGGGCTGGGGTCTGTGGTCCTCCATGTCCTCCGCAGGCAAGGTGGGGGCGAGGACAAGCAGCGGCCCAATGTGCGACAGTGCAAATACGTGGCGGGGGCTGACAGCACCCCTCGGAAAGCCTGTCACACCGCACTGCCCGGATCTTGCCTGGGAGGAGAGGGGGATCCTGGAGGCAGGCTCCTTCTCTGTGCTCCCCCTCAACCTCACTGCTGGGCACCCCTGGGGCTGGGGCGCCGTGGGCCCTGGGAGCAGGCGCAGAGGTGGCCGTGCTGGGCCCCGGGGCCGCTCCTCACCTATGCGGTCCAGCCGGTCCATGGCCACCGTCTCGAAGGCCCTGCGCATCATGGGATACTCCTCCAGCACCTCATTGAAATTATCCACCGACAAGGAGTAGAGGCGGCAGTAGGTGTCGGCTCGCACGCTGGCCGTCCGCCTGCCCCGCGTCAGCAGGCAGATTTCTGCAGGGAGACAGGTTTGGGTGTCAGGATGATGCAACCGTCCATCCCCTTCCCAACAGCTTCCCCAGGTAACGGCAGCCGGAGCGGGGACAGGACTGCCCGGCACGCCCGCACCCTGCACAGGAACAGAGGAGGGACAGATGCCAGAGTCCAGAGAGCTGCGGCTGTGCCCTCGGCCAGGCACAGCCTTTTCTTCCCTCGCCAGGCCATGGAGCCATCCTTGGGCACGGCTGCTGTGATGGCCTGGCCCCTTTCTCTCCCAGACCTGTGCTTGTAGCCTACAAACTGGCTCAGCTGCTCTGCTCCAAACCACCCTCCTCTCTGGCCAGAGGTGGGGTGGGTGGATGCCTGCTCTGCCCAAGCCAGCCAGAATTCAGGGCTCTGGCTGCTGGTCCCCGTGATTCAGTCTGCTGTACAAGGTAGCCCACAAGAACAGGACTGGTGGACTTCTGAGCCCCAGAGCCCGGTGCAAGGTGGATGACAAGCCTTTGGCACTGGGCAAGAGGGTGCAGCAGGCAGAAACATCCCGGACGCCCCAGCTCCTGCACCCCGGCAGCTCTCGCTCCCCTCTGCTCTCCAGGTCCCCCAGCGCAGCCTCACCCCCAAAGTAGGAGCCATCAGACAGCTTCGTCTCCTTGTTGCCCTTGGTGAGGATGCTGACCACCCCGTGCTGGATGAAGTACATCTTTTTGCCCACAGTGCCCTCGCGGATGATGAAGTCCCCGGGCTGGAAGACCTCGAAGCGCAGCTTGGTCAGCATGGCTGTCACAAAGTTGGGGTCCGCATTGGCGAACAGGGGCATGTTGGCCACCAGGTTGCGGCAGTTGAAGTTGATGATCTCCTGCGGGGTGAGCAGCGGGTCAGCAGGGCCATTGCCGAGCCTGACTCCAGCAAGCACCGGCCCCCCTCCCCCAAGTCACCGGCACTGGGGTGCCTGCCGGTACCTCTTTGAGCGGCTCACTGAGCTCCCCCAAGATGTTCTCCTCGTCGAACATCTTGCCCTGGTAGCGGTGCTCGTAGTACTCGTGGATGCGCTGGCGTGTGTCCCCAGGCAGCTTGTGGAATGACATGTACTGCTCCACTTGCTTGTACTGCGGGGACAAGGCAGAGCCACGCAGGGCTGTGCTGAACCAAGCCGCACCACGCCAGAGGCCGGCAGCACTGCCAGCCAACACTTTCCCTCTCCTTGGCGGTGAGAAGCAGCTGCTGCCGGAGCTGGGATCCAGGCACCCCTGCTCCAGGGCCCTGTCCCAAAGGGCACCTCCAGGGCAGAGGACGGGAACCCCGTGCACTCAGGATGCAGAGGGGCACAGGGAAGATGCCAGGATGGCGCCTCACCGTGCTGGGGTGAACCCCAACGTCATGAACAGGGTGTCCCTATCCAAATGGGCAGCCTGACACCCCCCCGCACCCCCCCAGGTGAGTGGCAAGGGCACAGATCAGGGCAGGAATCAGCCTGTGCTGAGCTGGGTCTGGAGCCGGACTCTCTCATGCCAGGGTGTCTTCCCCCAGTACTCAGGCACTCACTACCCCACCCCGCTGACCTTCTCCTGGTACTGGCGCCGGGACGAGTCCAGCGACTGGATGAGGGCGGTGGCGTGGCCAATGAACATGGCGTAGCAGGTGGCCCCCACGATCATGCTCAGCATCGTGAGCCAGACGTCCGTCATGCCCTCGGGCGCCTGTTGGCCGTAGCCGATGCAGAGCATGTGGCTCATGGCCTTGAACAGGGCGTGTGAGTACTGCTTCCCCCAGGAGTCATTCTGCAGACGAGGCAACAGCAGCGCTGAGGGGTCTGTAGGAAGGAGCTGCTGGGCTGAACCCTCCAGTCCCCCCGCCCTGAGCCAGAGAGTCCAGAATCCCGGCAAGAGAAAGGTTTTTCTGATGTGTCCAAGCCCAACGGGCAGAGCTCTGCTACAGGAGGAGGCATGGGGGACTGTGCAAAGCCCTGAGCCTGCACCTGGCGGGAGGCAGGAGCCCCACTGCCCTGTTCCCTCCCGGCAGGGCACAAGGGATTCCCCCGGCTGCTCCAACCCCAGCAGCAGCCGAGGTGGGCTGAAACGGGAAGGCGATGCAGAGATTCCCTCCACCCCATCTCACCACTGTTGCAGGGCTGTGACCAGAGAGATGGTGGACTCTGCAGCGCGTGGCTCCAGGCAGCTGCAGCCTTAGAGTACGAGATGTGTGACCAAATCCTCTCCTCCCCCCAGCAGATGCACAGCCAGCATCGCCCCTGCCCGCGGCACTCACCACCATGTGGTTGATGGAGACCCAGCAGTCCTCGGGGAAGTCTTGCAGCATGGGCACCAGGAACTGGAGGCAGCCGTCCCAGTGACACAGCAGCAGCATCATGCCAATGAGGTTGAAGATCCTCACCACTGCACTAGCCAGGTCGTACGTCATGTGGAAGATCTGGGGAAGAGGCAGGAGCGGCGCTGCAGAGAAACTCTTTTCCCAGGACAGCCTCCGGAACGCCCGCCCTCCAGCCAGCCATACCCCACAGCCAGGGCTCGCTGACCTGGCCCGAGGCCCCTGGTCGGGGCCTTGGACCCCCAGGGGGTTCTCACCTCCTCCCACTGGTGGATGTAGCGGATGAGGCGCGAGAGCCGCAGCAGGCGCAGCAGGCTGAGGATCTTGGTGAAGCGGACAATGCGCAAAGCTCGAGCTGTCTTGTAGACATCAGAATCCACCTGGGTCTCCAGGTCGACGATGAGGAAGATGTAGTCAACTGGGATGGAGGAGATGAAGTCGACCAGGAACCAGCTCTTCAAGTACTTCATTTTGATGGTGTGAGGGTCAAGGATGATCTCCGTGTTGTCCTCCACCACAATGCCTGTCCGGAAGTTCAGCACCAGATCAGCCAAGAAGAAAGTGTCCGAAAGCACGTTGAAAACGATCCAGGGAGGGGTGTTCTCATCCTTGAAGAAGGTGATGCCCACAGGCAGGATGATCAAATTCCCCACCATCAGGAGCAGCATGATGAGATCCCAGTAAAACCTGCAGGGAGGGAGCGCAGGGGATGGAGTGGGGCAGGGAGAAGTGGGGAGAGGCAGGACACAGCCGGTGAGAAAGCAAAGCCAGGTTCAAAGTTAGAGTCCAACACATCACGGAGAGACAGGTGCCCAGGACACAGTCACACGTGCCTGCCCACACACGTGACTAAGACCCTGCTGCTCGGCTGGGACTCACGCCAAGGACGTGTGCATGCAGAGCAACAATCCTGCGCTGGCTCTTGAGGCAGAACAGGGCCAAGGGTCTGGGGGAGCAAACGTCACCCCATCCGTGTGTGCAGGAATGGAGAGCTGTAGCTCGAGGAGCTTGGCTGCCGCTCCTCCCTCTCTTCGTGGCATGACAATGCATACACAAGCATGGCCCTGCCCCAAACCTGACATCTGCCCTGTGGAAAACGCAGGGAGGAGGTGGGCTTTGCTCCCCGGGGCTCTCCGCCATCCGCCGGCTCCCTGCCACCACCCGGGCTGGCTTAGCAGGATTTAGGATAAGCTTTGCTGGAGAACTTATGCAGACCGAGTGCTGAGCTCCTGGGGCGGCCAGGGAGGCTGTCAGGATCGTGGCACAGGTGAGCCAGGCAGCAGCCAAGCAACGAGGGACAAGTGCGATCACCCCGGGAAGGTGAGAGGAGCACATCTAACCCCAAAGGGGCTTGCTCGTGAGCACCGGGCAGGAGCTACACGGCCCTGGGTCTGCACGACCCCCTCATCCACCTCCTTTCTCTGAGAAGGCACAAGCTTAGAGGCTTCGGAGGACAAGCCAAGAGACGCNCGTGCCTGCCCACACACGTGACTAAGACCCTGCTGCTCGGCTGGGACTCACGCCAAGGACGTGTGCATGCAGAGCAACAATCCTGCGCTGGCTCTTGAGGCAGAACAGGGCCAAGGGTCTGGGGGAGCAAACGTCACCCCGTCCGTGTGTGCAGGAACGGAGAGCTGTAGCTCGAGGAGCTTGGCTGCCGCTCCTCCCTCTCTTCGTGGCATGACAATGCATACACAAGCATGGCCCTGCCCCAAACCTGACATCTGCCCTGTGGAAAACGCAGGGAGGAGGTGGGCTTTGCTCCCCGGGGCTCTCCGCCATCCGCCGGCTCCCTGCCACCACCCGGGCTGGCTTAGCAGGATTTAGGATAAGCTTTGCTGGAGAACTTATGCAGACCGAGTGCTGAGCTCCTGGGGCGGCCAGGGAGGCTGTCAGGATCGTGGCACAGGTGAGCCAGGCAGCAGCCAAGCAACGAGGGATAAGTGCGATCACCCCGGGAAGGTGAGAGGAGCACATCTAACCCCAAAGGGGCTTGCTCGTGAGCACCGGGCAGGAGCTACACGGCCCTGGGTCTGCATGACCCCCTCATCCACCTCCTTTCTCTGAGAAGGCACAAGCTTAGAGGCTTCGGAGGACAAGCCAAGAGACGCCAGGCAGCAGCTGATTAGCGTTTGGTCATGTCATGAAATTCAGCATCCCCATTCGAATGCAAATGTGGCCGGGATGTTTTCATTCTTCACGCAAACGCATGTAACGCCTTTCTNGGCCAAGGGTCTGGGGGAGCAAACGTCACCCCGTCCGTGTGTGCAGGAACGGAGAGCTGTAGCTCGAGGAGCTTGGCTGCCGCTCCTCCCTCTCTTCGTGGCATGACAATGCATACACAAGCATGGCCCTGCCCCAAACCTGACATCTGCCCTGTGGAAAACGCAGGGAGGAGGTGGGCTTTGCTCCCCGGGGCTCTCCGCCATCCGCCGGCTCCCTGCCACCACCCGGGCTGGCTTAGCAGGATTTAGGATAAGCTTTGCTGGAGAACTTATGCAGACCGAGTGCTGAGCTCCTGGGGCGGCCAGGGAGGCTGTCAGGATCGTGGCACAGGTGAGCCAGGCAGCAGCCAAGCAACGAGGGACAAGTGCGATCACCCCGGGAAGGTGAGAGGAGCACATCTAACCCCAAAGGGGCTTGCTCGTGAGCACCGGGCAGGAGCTACACGGCCCTGGGTCTGCATGACCCCCTCATCCACCTCCTTTCTCTGAGAAGGCACAAGCTTAGAGGCTTCGGAGGACAAGCCAAGAGACGCCAGGCAGCAGCTGATTAGCGTTTGGTCATGTCATGAAATTCAGCATCCCCATTCGAATGCAAATGTGGCCGGGATGTTTTCATTCTTCACGCAAACGCATGTAACGCCTTTCTTCATGAGGCTTGCGATGGCTCCTGCGACGGCTTGGTGGCCTCCAGGGCTCCCTGCTCAAAGACTTTACAGGCGCCTGGAAAAGCAAGTCCAGCTCCCACCTTGGGGTGCCCCCATCAGCCCCAGTCCCAGCTGTGGGTGTAGACCTGAATCTCCAAAGGTGACCTCAGGGCAACAACTCTCAGTGCCCTGCGGACGCGCACCGGCCTTTGCACACGACAAGAAGCCTGCAGGAGTTCCATACCCCACGTCCACAGGCACCAGGCTTTCTGCAGGTGGAGGGAGGAGAAGTCGTGGCATCATGTGAGCCTCCTTCAGCGAGAGAGCACCAGAACCTGGCAGGGAGCGGGGCGCCACCTCTCCGGGAGAGAGACGGCCGAGAAGCCTCACACAAATTAACGCCACCTTGCCAAGGTTTGGTGGGGCGGGCAAGGAGCCAGTGGCCAAGGCAGGAGGGTGTGATCTGGCTGAGCAATTGCTCCCGCACTCCCACGCTGTGCCCCGAGAAACACCGCACACCGAGCAGGGAAACCGCCTGCCCCTCGCAGCTGCCCGAGCCTGCCAGGAGCTCTTGATTCAGATTTAGGCTTAAGCTCTTTAGGGCAGGCCCCGTCCTTTACTCTGTGTCAGGCTGAATGCGCGGGGCTCTGATCTCAGTGGCCTTTGTGTATCTCCGTAATGTGATAAACACCAGCGTAATCCCGTCGGCTGTCTACCTGCCAGCTCGCTTCATGTCACCTTCAGCGCAGGGCGCCGGCTGTGCAAGCCGCTCCTGCCGAGCTCAGGCTCACAAACTTTGGGGCAGCTTCCCCGGGAGAAGGGCTCTAAGGGCTTGCGGCCCTCGGTGTTGTGCTGGAGCAGCGCAGGGGAGCTGGCGTGTGTGGGAGGTCGGGGCCCAGCGGTGAGCAGAGCCGGCTACAGGTTCCGGGGACCTGCGGCGGGTGCCAGCCCTGCTCCGGGGCGTTTCGCCAGGCTGGGGACATCAGCCGTGTCACGGCTTGCTGCGGGAGGTGACTGCCTGGCAGCTTCATCCCCCATAGAGAAAGCCCACCCTATATGACTCAACATCCCCGTGACACCCAGTTCCTCCCACATCATCCATCCCTGAGCTCTCCCTGTGATCCCGGTGACACCGTGAGCCGGGCCTGGCTCCTGGCTGGGTGCCCTGCCCTCCCCCAGCAGCTCCCCGGGCCGCGGAGATGGGCCCCGCGCCGGGCCGGCTCTCGCCAGACGCAGAAATTAAAAACAGCATCGAGAAGCGGTGGGTGGAGGGGGGGGTGCTGTGCGAGGAGGCCGAGCCCCGCAGCCCCTGCCGCCCGCTCCGCACGCCCGCAGCCCGGCGGAGGTCTCCGGCCCAGCGGGAGCCCCGGGGCTGCGGGGGCCCGGGGCACGAGGAACTTCTCGGCGCTCCCCGCGGGGCCGGGCGCGGGACAGCG
>VZSC01015144.1:297488-317604 GCA_013398225.1 Steatornis caripensis | reverse complement strand
GTTATTGGCTAATCTGGGCTGATCTTTTCTCTCCTGAACTCCTTCAGGGCTTGCAAATGAGTGAAATANTGGCTGTCCTGGGCTGATCCATGCAGTGATGGAGATGTTTGAGCAGTTCCTCTGTGTTTCTTCGCTGTCTGATGGCTCAGACATATCAAAGCAAGAGCAGGAGTTTGATCGAAATGGCAGGGAAGTTTGTTACTCAGAAGAGCCCCAGAGTTACAGCGTTTCCCTCAGGAAGTGAAGTTCCCTGTAAAAAAATCCTCATTCTGACCAGGTTGAGGTGTTCTAGTTATTGGCTAATCTGGGCTGATCTTTTCTCTCCTGAACTCCTTCAGGGCTTGCAAATGAGTGAAATATTCACTATGAAAGAAAGCGAGTCATATTTAAATCCATGCTCTTCATCAGGCAAAGAAGAGTAATGAACTTCACATATGTATTGCTTGAATAGATTACTAAATGACAGAGAATTCAACTGTTTTAAAGGAAGTTGGTCTAGTTCTCACAAATTCTTGTAGTCCTACTCCACTGTTGAATAAAGCCACATTGTGAAACCTCCTGTTTTCATAAATTGGAAATTTTGGGTTCTTTCCAGTCCTAAATTCTTGAAACATTTATTCTTCTCTCCCAGCTGAATAAGGGAGTATTTACTGCTTCTTCCATGGACCTGTTGGAGCAGGTCCAGAGGACGGCCACAAAAATCGTCAGAGGGATGGAACACCACTGCTATGAAGAAAGGCTGAGAGAGTTGGGATTGTTCAGCCTGGAGAAGAGAAAGCTTCAGGGAGCTCTTACTGTGACCTTTCAATACTTAGGAGGCTTATAAGAAAGATAGAGACAGACTTTAGTAGGGCCTGTAGGGGTAGGACAAGGGGTAATAGTTTAGAACTAAAAGAGGGTAAATTCAGACTAGATGTAAGGAAGAAATGTTTTACAATGAGGGTGGTGAAACACCCAAACAGGTTGCCCAGAGAGGTGGTAGATGCCCCATCCCTGTAAACATTCAAGGTCAGGCTAGATGGGGCTCTGAGCAACCTGAGCTCGTTGAAGGTGTCCCTGCTCACTGCAAGGGAGTTGGACTGGATGATCTTTGAAGGTCCCTTCCAACCCAAACTATTCTATTCTATGAATCAGCTTGGTAAGCTGTGGAGGCCAGTGTAAGGAGTGACATTACTACAGAAGAATTTTTATTGTCCCTCTTGGATCACACCTATTTTATACATATGTATTTGAAATTGCTTGCTGATACGTTGCAAAAGTAACCTGAGCTCTTACTACACAATTCCTGGGAAAATGAGAAAAACAGCATATAAAGGCTAAAAAAACACCATTCACCCGGGGGAAACTGAAGTTTTGGCTTGATAACAGAGTTTATAGATGTTGCTGGCTTCCCTTTTGGAACAAGGAAAAGCATGCAGCAATCCAGATGCTTCATAAAGAATGTGGGGAGAGACCAGAGAGAGCTCTAAGCTTTACAAAAGAAGGGAGGAGGAATAAAGTTACCTCCTCCTGTACCAGCTACCATTTTCCTCAGTACTTGGTCTGGAACAGTGGTTATTTTTAGCTTTGTTTAGCTGATCCTTTCTTGTCCCCCTCTTTTTGTTTCTGTACCTCCTTTACTTTCTCCCCTTTGTTGGTACTACCAGTTCCAAGACATGCAGAATAAGGAAAGCAGTGTCTATCCTGCATGCTCAGTGTTCCCTGAGTCTTGGGACATGGCCCAAATCATCCACTATACAAGTTACTAAATCACAAAGCCAAAGTTGTGGTATCATGTCTTACAAACACTTCTCAGAATAACTGGAGCCAGAGAAAAATGAGCCCAACACGCTGAGATCTGAAGTACAGCATGCCTGGAATGCAAAGGCACATCTGTGAGGAGGTGGAAGAAGCTGCTCCAAACCAAACCTCATCTCACTCTTAGCTGTTACTGAGCATCTCACTTAGCAGCCAAGGAGAGAGCTCAGAGCTGTTAAGATGATCAGTGTACCATAAGACTCACCTCTGAGTCACTTCCTGACCAAATCAAAACCCTATCCATCAGCCACCCTATTCTTTTACATGAGGCTTTTCCTGCTAGAACTAAAGTATTACCAGTGCGACATACTGCTAAGACTTCTCTGATAATAGTTGCATATTTTGTACAGTGATGGAAATACCAACCTTATCCTAAGTTCAATCAAAGTTAAGGTACAACCGTTCCTAAGTAGTCACAAAAATTACGCAAGACAAACAATGCAAAAGATTATTAGGAAAAGAGATTTATTTTCTCAGACCAGGTGACAAAACTGAAAAACAATCCAAACCAGACAAACTCCTGACCAGACAGTACTTCTTCAAATTAATATAACTTCTAAAACTAGCAAGAAAACAGTTATGGCATAGGCCTCATACTGAGCTCAGAAGTGGTGAGAATTGCATGTGTTGAGAGTGAAAACAAGAGTGAGGTTCAGCTGAAGCTTGCAGAACTTGCAGATAGCTACATATATTCTACTAAGTTAAAACAAAACAACACAACTCTGGTAAACTAGAAAAGCTCCAAAAATGGCAAAGATATACACGCTAAACATAAAACTAGTGTGCATTTGTTTGTTGAATGCATAATTATGCTATGCAGCCAATTAGCAAAACCAGCAACAGCACATAAAAATATATAACACACAGAGCCAATGCCAGGACTTGTAAATTGTGGGTTGTAGCTGCTCAGCAACCGGGCCCCAAAGGTTAGTATCTGCAGCAAGAAAGATATGCTACTGTTGTGCTGCTTGACCTATTGTTTGACTAAAGGTTGAATTTGTGGCTTGAGAGATCAAAGGGCCCTGGTTTGTGGAAAAGGCAGCTCTTGCAGGAAAAACGGCAACAGGGGAATGCTCAGCCGCAACTTCACATCAGTAGTTTCCTTCTGACTTTGCCAGTTGTGCAGTCTCCTAGAACTCTCTCACAGCCTCTGCAGTCTATCTGACAACCAGATTAAAAGGGTAGTAGATTTTGATGCTTTGAGTTGGAGTCTCTGTTATCTTGAACTTCAGAAGTCCATTATCAGATTCCAGCTAAAAAAGTTTACATTGCTGGCAGCTGACAAGTTCAGCTTGCAAACTTTGACCCTTTCTTCTACAAGAGGAATGTACTCAGTGAGACAGAGAGACTGTGCACTGAACATAAACCAAATCACATCTTCCAGCACGTACAAAAGTTTCTCGAGAAGGTAGAGCCAGCCTCTTCAGTGGTGCATGACAGGAGGATGAGAGAACAGTCATAAACTGAAACAACAATAGGTTCTGTCTGGATATATGGAAAAGCTTTTCCATCATACGGGCAGTGAAGCACTGGAATATGTTGCACAGAGTGGTTATGTGGTCTCCATCCTTGGAGATTTTCGAGACTGGACTTGATAAAACTCTGTGCAATGTGGTCTGACCTTGCGGTTCACCCAGCTTTGGACTAGAGACCTCCTGAATTCTCTTCCAACCCTATGATCCTATGATTGTGTGATGTTCTTCTATTCATTACAATCCTCTGCCCTGGGGAGCTGCTGTCCATCAAGTGAAAGAATACAATTCACTCTGACTCCAGCTGTGAGAGCTGGCTGCTCTGCTCCACCACAGTGTTGTTTGTAGTTCAGCAGCACATTTCAAATTGCTTGTACAAGCAGAGATGAGCATAGGTCCCATCTCAAAGGTCTTGACTACCAGTGATTGCTCTGTCTCAGCTAAACCAACACTTGAATTAAGATCTGTATCAACAGCATCTTAATTTAGAAATTATGCTGCCAGGTCAACAGACTTTCCAGTCAAAGTAACACTGACATTGCTGATTTCATGATATCAAGGATTCATTTTAATACAAGTAGAGTTTCTACCTTTTCTGCACGTAGGTATGCTTTCATTTCATTTGATTTAGACTCTTAGTGCATGGTATGGTCATTGTATGGAGTTCTTTGGAAAATTTTGACAGCATCCAATTCGTGATCATAGGATAAGAAGTACTTTCTTCAAAAAATACCATTCCTTTCTCATTTCACCTCCAGATTCTTTAATGTAGTTGCTCAAATTGGAAAGGATGCTCTCAACAATGCCACTGTGCCAGCGAGGTTCCGCTCTCTCCTTACCAAATACTCCTAAAGCTCTTGTCTTGTAATTACTTCCTCTGCTGCTTTATATAAATCAATGTCTCACTGACTTTGTCTGTATGAACCGCAAAAGCCAAATGAGTGTTTGCAAGGAACTGTCTTAGGATCTTAGTTCTCCCAAATATTGATTACAGCATATTTAGAAAATAAAAGAACTGAAAGTTTACTATAGTAAACAACTCTGCTAATGGCCATCTCTAGCTGAAAACATCTGTAGTTACGTGAACAACTGGGTCATGTTAGATGATCAATAAACTGTAAATTCAACATAGTTAGTTGATTTGGGGGTTTGTTACTGTTAATAACTGATTTATTTTTTTGTTTGGTTGGTTTTTTTACTTAATTCAACATTCTCTGTTGGCTAGTTCCTATGGAATAATATCAAAGCTTAAGAGTCAAAACAGCTAATCAGGTCAACAGCAGCTGGCAGTGTTAAGAGTGAATTTCAACTCACTGTAGAAGTTTAGGAACAAAAAGACTTTTTAATGTTGTTTGAAGTTCTGCTTCACTGAAGGAGAATTAGCACACAAACCTTATCCTGACTTCTTCTATAGGAAAGGCTTTCACACTCAGGACTTGAGTTAGCTAGTAGCTATGCCCCTGAGATACCCTGGCATATCTAACAAAAACAACAGATGCTTAAAAAGTAGTTATTCCTGTATCTGGCTTCTCATTGTCTGCCTTTCTTTAGTAGGCTCCTTCATAGCATACACCTCCTTGCTCATGTGGCTGGTTCAGACAGCTTTTTGAGCTCTAATAATCAATGGATTGGAAATGTTTCTCAGTGCAGCTACAAAGTTTACAAGAACATATTAACAGACAGTTCTTTTAACACGTTACTTACTTATTTAACCACTGTTCCCTGCTTGTCTGGTAGGAACTAGATGTCTTGATTTGCTGGCACACAACAATTGACCTGACTTTGTTCATAAATGTGAAACGTGACCCTTGCTTCTTTGTATCATCCTAATAAATGAGTCCTGTGAAACGATGTTTCTCAGTGCACACACAACTACTCTTTCATGTTTTGCTTTATGTTTAGAACTCATAATCTTAATGACACATCTAGGAAACCCACAGTTGCATATGCATCCACGCCCATATTTTGACATAGGGCTTGGATAGTTGACTACAAATCACGTAGCTTCAGGAATTAGCTTTGTAGGCTTTGCCATTTGCTGTCCAGTAATGACACCAGCCACTTCTGCCTGGAATAATCTTTGAGGAACTGAAGGCTGCAGCAGCTATATCTAGACTCCACAGAAGACTGACAGTAAGAAATGATTTAGGGAGAAGAATGTTCTTATGATTTTCATAGAAGTTCTTGAGGCCTAAAAAGCATCTCTATTTTTAATTGGAAAAAAACTGATTAAGAACTTCAGAATGGGCTATAACGTGTCTAAATGCTAAATTCTTCCATGTCTAACTTAAGGTTTGCAGAACTAGACACCTGTGCTTCATTCCTCACAGAAATGAAGGAGTCTGTCTGCAAGTCTACAGTCTACAAGTGCAGACAGCTTACCATGGAATACCTATCATGTTGTTATTGCCACCTGCTGTATGTCTTTACCTCTCTCAGCAAGTCCCAGATAAAGATGCATAGATGTTTTAGCAGCTCTTGAAGAAGCTGTTGAACAGGCACAAGTTGCAGCCCAATATATTGAGGAAAAACAGGATGAGTGCTGATTTGTTGTAAGAATTTTGTAATTTGGGGTGGTTTTCTGTAGTGCTGCCAGTAACATCCAAAATCATGATGGATAAGCTAAGGATACAAATCACAGTGGTTGTTGCAAAAGAAGTCAGCACCAAGTAGTAGACTTCTCAGAATGGAGAACAGAAAAGCTTCATGCTAATAAGTGAGTGGGGAAACACACCCACTTGTAGCGTGGAGCATAATGTCCTTGACCTCAAATCCCTTTAATAAATGACTGGGTTAGGGTTTGGGGAAAAAGTTGGACTGAGTCCATCTGAGGATCTTTTTCTCAAAAAACTAAGCAAAGCTCCATTTGCTTTTAAAATGTAGTTGCTACAGGTTGTGGCTTGCACTGAACAAAGATGGGTCAAAAAGCAGCCCCAAATCTGGGAGAAGGCACTGGATGGTTTGAATCTCGCCTTACCAAAACATCACATAATCCATCATGTAACATCCAGCCATATGGGTGTTTTCTCTCTCTGGACCACTTACAATTTTTTGTGTGCAGGGGAAGAGAATCAATAGGAGAGAGTAAACTTCTGTCCCTATATCCTATTCCCTGCAGTGGTTAGGGGACAGCCCACAGATTTTTTTTTTTTTTTAATATATGATTGTTGCTGTAGTTTAAGAGTTTAACTATCTCTGGTGTTTGTGAGATCCTGGGCCCTGCCATTGTATATTATCTGCCAGCTATTGCCAAAAAGGGCCCTAATTAAACTTAATCTCTGGTCTAACTAATAGCCTTGTTTAATTTAAAAAATTATGTTCTCTGAGCTGAGAGAAAAACTTGCTGAGGAAGCTTACAGGTCATTTAGGGAAAGATCTCAACAATTTCAGAGTTTAGTGCTTCAGCTCTGCATACAACCTCCTTAGCAATAGAAAAATACTCTTTTTGTATCCACCTGGTCAACAGAAGCTGTTTATCACTGCCCGCCTCTGTATGGTGGATTTGTGTTGTCGTTCCCTTGATTGCTGCAGACAAAATCCTGTAGGTTAGCCTAATGGATTATTTAAACCAACCTCACCAATTTTTTTCAGAGGTGGATTCTCCATTGCCAAATGGAGCAGTGGAGCAGCCAGCAGCGATCAAATAATTAGAGACAGTAATGTCTCCCATCAGCACAACTAGATTTGGGGGAAGACATGTCTCTGTGGTTTTACTCCAATCACTTTCATAAAAATGTGAAAATAACTGAGCAATAACTGGGGGTGTAAGAGCATTTCCTATTATCTGGAAAACTGGTTTATTTTATGAGAAAGATCAACAGCTAAGTAAAGTAATGACTTAACTATAGTAACTTCCCTAGAGGGTTTTAATGTGAAGAGTAGAAATATTTATGAATAAATGAGGTCTTACGGAAAACAAAAAAAATCTACCATGACACTGAAAACCATCAGATCATGGCACAATCTTCTTAGATGTGGTGGAGGCCTCAGCTGAAATGGTGGATCAAATTAAAGAAAATATTTGCTGTGCAAGAGGTTAGTTATCCTCCAGCGGCCAAGTGTCAGATGAAGCGACCTGATGTTCTGCGTCTTCTCTGTCTGATCTCAAGACAACAATGGTTGTCCCATTGTAGTCTTTTGAGCAGGCTGCTTTAAGAGTAAGCTGCACACCAAAATCAAAAACACGGACTCTACTAAGATGGCAACAATTTGGCACCCTTTCAAACTACGGACATGATGAATTTTCTTTGAGTCTAATTGTCTTCGTATTAAAAATACTTTGATATGGACAAGGCATAGCAGGATAGATCTTGGATAATAGAATAAAAGTAGGTCTTCATCTTGAAAGACATGTTTTGTGAGATGATTATACGCCTGACAAGATGTATTGCCTTGTTTTTATACTGGTGACTAGAAGCCTTCTTGCTTAATTTTATTTGCAAACAGCTGCAAGACTCAGCGTGCGAAGAGAAGGATGAGTATCCTGGGCTGGCTGTCCAAAACTTGTTATGATCATTATACATCCTCACACAGTGTGTGACAGTTCTCCTATCTTCACATGTGATTATTTGTGTAAAAGGAGAGCTGAAAGGGCTATCTTGGAGTCTAATTATGCAACTCCAAGGTGAATAAAAAAAAGTCAACAACAAAATTAGAAACTGATAAAAACATGAAATGACTTCTGGTTTCCTAATGTACTATGAGTAGTACTATAATAATCAAGCTAGTGAAATTCAAAGCTCTGAAAATAAATCCAGTGGTTAGTAATTCTTAATACATGAAGCTGAGCAAGAACATGAAACTTTTTCACTTCAGAAGTTATCTAAAGCCTGAGCTCTCCAAATGCAGTACATTACCTTGCATTGCTAAATGCACTCCACTTGCATGTATTATTTGCAAAGAAACAGATTTTTTTTTTAATTTGTGTTCTTTGTAATAATCCTAGTGCTTTTAAATGCTCCATTTTTAAGGCTTCTGCAAACTGTCATACGTAGTCTTCGTTGATTATGTTGTTGATATTTATGCTACTTCGTTCAGTGTTTCTGCTGCTGCCTGTACAGTGAAGGCTGCAATGGAAATCTGCCTCTTAACTTCTTCCCAGGCTCCATGTTGATCAGCTTTGTTTTTAATGTCAAACATGGCATCATAGATCCCTGGGAATGATTCTCCTGCATACTTGTTATGGCTGCTTGGAGCAAAGATAACATGTCTGTAGGGAAGTTGAGGGAGAAAAATAACAATAATCTGCATTAGGAAAATAAAACATTATTTGCTGTATGAAATCAATCTGTTCCTATATAATCTGTTAAATTCTTGACACTGAACATATAAATAAATAAGATTATTGCAGCAACAGTACCTATAATCTATGAAGTTAAGAAAATAACATAAGGTTAGTTATTCCATGCGAATTCCAGAACTTTATAGCTAAGAAGACTTGAGATAGAGTTGACTATATTATTTTCCTTTCTCTCAGATGAAATGGAAAGATAAAGAAAAGCCAGCTTCTTTTCTCACAGATATACACAATCTCCAACAGATACAGGCATGCTTTCAGGTAGGAAAGCTGGTGCTTTAACAAGAGACTGTTTTCAACAGGTTTTTAATCAGAAGCTATGAGTGGCACAAGGACTGTAGATCTTAAGTTGTCTTTCTATAGTTACTTTCTAGTGGAAATATTACTGTTCTGAATTATGCATACCCACACAAGGACCAGAAAGCTAGACTTGACTTGACTATTCTGCTTCTCAAACAAGATTTACTTCTTGAACTGGATGAGAGAACTACTGAATTCACTTCACTGCTGTTCAAGTCCTGCCCTCTACACTGTATTTGCTAGCATAACTGTTCTGCTATAATCAAACTGTAGATATTTCAATTATACCTTGTTTCAAACAATAACAACTTCCTAAAGATCCTTTGCCACTGAAGTTACTTTAACTAAGTGCAGGGCCAAACTTTTAGATCTGTTTAGAAGCCTACTGAAATCTGAGTTACTGACCTCAATAGGCTTCCAACAAGACTTTTCCTCATTCTGTATAGTGTATCTCTCTAGAAGTTTTCCCTTTTCAACCTTATTTGTCCTGTTTAATCTACTTTTACCACATTGAATAAAATACTTACAATCCCACTTACAGACCTGCAAATCTTAAAGGAATTCTCATAGGGTAGTCGAGGTAGAAAGTGAAAAAAAAAAGCCTTTCTTACCTATAGAATGGCCTGCCAGGTAATCCAAGAGGATCGATGAAAGCCCTTTCTAGAAACATGAGCTGATCATTTAGTGATCTGACAGCAATTAGGCTAAAAAGAGAACAGAGGAATATGTTAACTGTTAGTGTTTGGCCCACTCTCATCACACGCCCCAATATACACAGCTCTGGATTTATGACGGAGATTAGATCCAAGATGTTGAACTTAAAAGTGTAGCCCACAGAAGACCACCCATGTCAGTTAACCTGCACAACACAATTATGCTGACCTGTACTGTGAGACAGTCTGGCTCAATCTGAAAGTCTCTTAAAGCTGCTTTTAAAGGCCAGGGAATAGTGTCAAAGAAGACAGAGACTTTCAGGTATTTTCTCTTACATTGCATCTTATTCCTGTATCTCCTTTTCATTAGGATGCTTAGGCGCACCATTCTCTTCTTCTGTACCACAGTTTTCTAAAGACCCTATTTTCCACAAAGTCAGATAGCAGCAAATTACTTCAATAAAATCACATTTATTTTTATGTAAAACCAAAACATCTGAGAAGCAGGAACCTTGTGATTTTAGAATCATCCAAGAACTGTGTTTTTCTGATGGCAGATTATAAATTCCCTATAGCAGAGACCATCTGTGTCTGTGTGCTTTGAATAGCTCTGAGCATACTACTGACGCTTCACAAATAAAAGAACTGTGAAGAAGGTTATACTGAATATATGTGGGTTTGGTAGTTTACATCCAAAGTAACTTATTGTAGAGCTTCGAAGGCATTCACCAATTTAAAAAAATGATAAAATTTGTATCAGTATGCCTGGAGTAACTACTGCCATCAGTGAAATTGTTTCAAGTCGACATTGATGTAAATAGAAAACAAAACTGGTTGCTTGAATTAAAGCTTAGATTTAGGCCATCCATCAATTAAACCATTTTGGAAATGTCACATACATGTCATATGCCATAAATGTCATATTCTACATAAGGAATTATTGTTAACTCATTTATCTTGAAAGTTGCTGCCATTAAAAAGATAGCTCTTATTCTCACTTAGTGTTCCATAAGGGTAAGCATATGGCTAAATTAGATTCTTCCCAAGAAATGTAACATACACATATGTATATGTAAAAGGAAGCTTGGTTTGTCGCTGTGGCATGGCCTACAAAGAATAAATTAAGAATTAAGTCAAGTGCAAATTAGGCCTTTTGGCACAAATGTCGCTTAGAACTTGTTGAAAGCTCATGAAAAAGCTTGCCACAACTACAAACATGGTACAGCTATTTTATTTTTTTTCATTAAGTAGTAACAGTATCTTGACAACTAGAGTGCTGGAAAATGAAGACCATGAGTCAACATTTGTTCTTTAACGATAATCCAGTGACAAAAATCTGAGGATGTGTCTCTACTTAGAGTTACACACCTGAGCTGGCTCTGCTCATGCTAAGCAGCATTCTAGCCACATCCATGTATCATCCTGACACTGCTCCTCAACTAAAACCCAGCAAGAATTGACACTAATTGGCTTAGACACTTTTTGAAGCTACATGGCTAGGTTCCCAGGCTCTGCAGTGTATCTGATGTCCACTAATTCAACATTTCTATACTTTGTTTCCTAAAGTAACCAGATTCTTAAAGACAAGAGCCCATAAGGACTTATAATAAAACAAGTGAGTAACAGTTAATTGTCACCAAGGTTATTCAGGGGACTAAGTACAAGTGAAGTTTTTGTCCTCTGAACCCATAGGACTACACAGAATATTTGACTGGAAGAAAAAAAAAAAGTGTTAAACTTACTTATTGGTATCTATTTGTTGCAGTCTCTCATGAAAGCTAGCAGCCACTTCTGTAAAATTCTTCACAGCTGAAAAGAGAGCATCTGGAGGGAGCAGGAAGTAAGCATTTCACTTCAAGCTCTGGAGGAATCAGTTAACACAGCAAATTTTTCAAATTAAAGCTTTATCTTTCACTGTGATCATGATCTGTCAATTCTCACTGAATGAAAATCAGATGACCCCATATTCCTACACTAAAAACTATGTAATTCTGTGTAAAAACTTGCCTTGGAGACAACAGAAATCAGTGTTTTGTGAATACTGCTTATTTTTTGCTACTTGAAGAATGTCCAGAAATACCAAAAACTACATCACAGATTGCCCAAACAAGACTGTTTCAGCAGGTCTGCGATTTTATAAATCCCAACAACATACGTTTTACTGGTGTGTTCCTCCACACACGCAGAGTTTTGAGAAAGACTGAGAGTACATGTGTGTGTGCACATGCATACCAGATATTGATCATTAGCAACCAAGTCCTACACAGAATAACATATAATGTTGCCAATAAAATAAAGGCTTCTCAGGCAGGAGGCATATTGTGAATCCCTATAACATGAAATAAAATTTCACATGCCAGAACGAGATCCCTATTGTGGCATAGTGAATCATTCCTGCCTGACCAAGCCCCAAGGCAAACTTCTTGTGGTGCTTGCACTTGCCATCATGTGCCCATGAACTGGAACAAGGGAAGTTCTGACCAGATATAAGGAGAATCTTTTTGCCTTGAGGACAGTCAAGCACTGTGGTCCAGAGAGGTTCTACAGTCTGTCTCCTTGGAGGTTTTCAAGACCAGATAGGATAAAGCTCTGAGCAACCTGGTCTGACGTCAGAGCTGACCCTGCCTTGGGCAGGTCGACCTAGAGACCTCCTGAGGTTCCTTCTAACCTGAATTATCCTGTGATCCTATGATCAGTATTGGACAGAGAATTATCCAACACCATAAGCTGCAAAGCAGTGTGGTTTGGTTTTTTTCTTTTCTTAGGGACCAAGACAAAGATACCTTCTTGCCAACATTGGTGAACCATGCACAGGTCAAAGAACGTGTGGCTGTGTTAGCTCTACTCGGCAGTGGCATAGTCTCTAACGCAGGCACACTAGTGACAAAATATTCAAATTTCAAATTATTGGAGGGTGTAGCTCTTGTTTTATTTATTGTTCATACAGCACAAGGTAAATACCAGGTCATGACTAAGACAAACATTAAGATAAGGCACTGCTACCATTAACAGAAGAGGAATGTGATGAAAGACTGTACGTACCAAAGGATACATCGTAAGTTGAGAGTTCTTCTTCATGATTCCTTGACAAATTATAGATGATGTGAGCATAGTTGCTCACAGCTGATGCATAATCTCTGCAGTCGAAAGGAAGCACAACGGAGTTGGCCAATTCAAACACCAGCCCTCCCCGTACCTGAGCTACTGTCAGATGATTCTTGAAAGTGGGATCATAAAACCTCTCCACAATTTCATAGGTTTCATAGACACTGTGGTAAACTGGATAGCTGCTATATTTTTCTACATTCTGAAACAAACAAACCCAAACAAAACCATTATTCAGCTGTAGATACTTCAGCATTGCTTGAAAACCTATGCTGTGGGATTCAAGGCACTGTAAAGTTCAGGTCACGCTAATCCTGTGTAGCCGCTACAGACAGTCGAACTAGAAAGACTGCTCAGTGGTAGCTCTTAGACATCAACCTATGAAGAGATGAACGGTAATTTGGTGATGTGTCTCTCCACTGACAACATACAGAGCCTAAAGAAGGTAGCTAGGAACAGACACATAACTTTTAGCCAGCTAAATTAAGGTGAGATTGCCCTCCCTCTCTTTGCTCAGATCTCAACAGTTGTTTCTCTTAGTGTCTTTGGATATGCCTTTTCAGAGGAAAAGACCACATTGAATAGATTGCTCCTTGAACATTTCTCAATCTCATCTCACAGCATGCTCCAGAGTCAAATCCATATTTTCTGTAAAACATGAACCATTTTGAATTCGAAGCTTCATAAGTTATTATAAATCACTCAGAAGTCATCATAAGCCACTCATAAGCCTTCATCAACCACAGGTAATTTTGAGCACATGTCCTTTTGTCTGACTGACAACAAGTTGGCCATGCCTATTAAATATTTGTGTTGTAGTAGCAGATAGAGTTCTAGTAACGAACTGGGACTCCACTCTGACACACTAAAGTGAACTGCTCCAAAAAGCTGGCACTCTAAATGGCTCAACTATAGGTAGTATTATTCAGGCAGTTACAGGGCAGACAAAATTGCAAAGACACAGACTTACCCAATTTTTACTATAACGTGCTCTGCCTGAAGCGATGCCAAGACGTTGAAAAAAGACTTCAAAGTCATTGCCGGAACCCAGTTTATTTATTCTTTTAACAAGAAAGAGGAAAATGCCTTGAGTGACAGTACTTCAAAGTATAACTTTATTTTGCTTCCAAGTACTATGGCAATTACTAATTTTGCAGCTGCAGTTACTACAGTCTTTCCCTAGTACACTCTTTCTGTCAATATACCATGAATTGCCTGTGACCTCTACACTACATTCACCTCATCAACTGCATTCTCGGAGGAGAAGAGTAATCATTCTCAGGGTCTGAGAAATCAAACTCTCAAAGGAGAATTTAACTCACTGTCTTTAATCATTAAGAAGACCCAATGACCTTCCTCCTGCTGAACTTCCATTATCCCAAGCTCTCAGAGAAATCACAACAATACCAGCATGGCTCCATGGAACAGAATCAGTCTTTGAGATTCTATAGAGAAACTCTGGTAAATTTGAAGGACAGCACTGTAAAATCCTGCCTGGTGTGCTCTCCAGCCACACAAACTCAGAGGCCTTCGAGGAGGCTGGAAGCAAGCGCAAGGGAAAGCTGCTGCGTGTGCCTGCTGCTGGCTTGTTCGTAGTACTCTTATTTGTCTAAATCTCTATAAACTACACAAACATTTTACTTTTCATATCTAAAACCTCCTGTTCCTGCTACAAAGGCAATTGTTGTACAATAGTAGATCAGCTGCAAACAATAAAACCCTGAAATTTATACCACCTGAGAATCACACCATTCAGGGGCTCTGTTTCTCAAGTGGGTATTTCTTTAAAATCCACACTCCATGTACAAAATACACTTTTGGTATATTGTTTATTTTCTTTTGTCACTGACCTGGGGACCTCTTTATATTCTCTTGATGGATTTTTTTTAAACCAGCTCTCATAAAGAGATTTTCCTTCAAACCCCTCATCAGGACTTGGTATCTAGAAAAAGTATATTGTAAAAAAAAGACAAAGGGTACAATTTTAAATGTTACCAAGCAACAAATCTACAACCTGTCATCATGTAAAGCCTATAGCTTAAGGCAACGAATAAGTCACCGTCTTAAGTCCCTCAACCTTTCTGCATTTCTATTTCAACATTTCGAATGCATAGCATTTTCCTGAGGAATAGTTTATTTGCTAAAAATAGGTTATTTTAGATGGAAGAAAACACAGGGAAAGCAAAACATTTCAAGTTAGTATTTACATTCTGATATTTTAAATGAGATTTCTCAGCCATTTAATTTAAATATTCAACACAAAAATCCCTCACAAAACCAAAATTTTTTGTTTTACTTTGGCAGGAAATTTAAATTTTTTCTTGGTTTAATTCAAAACTGTTTCTACCTTCTTGTAGTTCACAAAAATTATTTTCATGGATGCAGCAGTAATCTTAGAAGTGCAAAGTGTACCGTACTTGGTGTTTATGTCATCACAGCTGCTACAGAGGTATACAAATCATGATCATCCTAAAGTTCATTCCTATCACACTGACTACTTTCCGGATTACTGAGCAGGTTAGACACTATGGGTATTTTCAAATCTTTCCTTTTTATGTGTGGGCTGCTGAGTTTTTATTGTCTTTAATCTATTAAAGATTATTAATATCTATTCTATTATTAATATCTGTATCTACTATCTAAGAATTACTCCACAATAGAAATAAAAATAAAAGTAATAAATTTGTTTTTTTGGAGATGAAGCTAATTGTTCATACAACAGTGTTAACGCTTTTTGCCACACTAACTTTGAATGGGATCCCATGGGACCTGCTTCCTGATCAGCATTCTTTTCAGACATCAGCTACCAACAAGCTGTGGTTACATGCGTTCATCAGGCTTTGCTGCTGTTTCCCAGCTCGAGGAAGGGTTATGCAACCGTGTTTACTGGTATTTAGGTCAACATTTTAACGGTGGCTCTTGGTGTCCAAACTGAGAATCTGTTGACCTGATTTTCTGGCCATTCTGAAGACCTGCACTTAGCACAGGTTACCATGGGAACTGCAGGTGATCAGCTCTTCTGCAGTCCAGGACAGAAATATCTTTATCTGGGCACCTGATTTTAACACAGTTAAATTTTATTTGTTGTTTTTCAATTGTCAGAAAACTATTATACTGAATTACTACATTTCCTGTACTTTGTACCAGTCTAATGCCAACTTCCAAGAGATAACAAATTACCGACCCTGGAAAAGACATATGACTGAATATATACAGCAGATGAAATCAGATATAGTAGATTAATAGAATATATACAGTAGTTGAATGTACATTATATGTATGTATATAAAACACACACAAAGAAGACTAATTAAATATTCATGCTTTAATACAGATGAACAGAAAAAAACAGAAATAAAAAGCCCGTAGTGCTAGCCTGTAAGACTCACTCTGAAAGCAAGAAACATCTTACATGTAAGATGGCGAGGCTATTTCCTGAGAAAGGTCCCTACATTTTAATCTTGTGTGCCACACAATTATGTATGAGAGCATCATGGTCAGAACCAATGAATATCTAAACAGGATACACTGAAGATGAGCACATTGACCAAACCTGTCACATCATGCAAAAAATAACACTGTAGCAAGCCTGATTTCTTGCCCTGCCTAAAGGGAGTCAGTCTCCTACTACCGTGGGCACCCTAGCAGTTGCACTGGGCAGCCAGGTTTGTGCTTGTTTCTATCTGGCTCACGGCATTTTTTTATTCTTTTGTTCTTAGAAGGAATACTTTCACAGGAAGTGTGGAAAAATCCCCTAATCCTGAATAGCTAATAATTTAAAGGTATAAGCTTTTAATCCCTTTGCCACTTATGGGAAAAAGCTCCAGTTACTTAGCTCTTAATTTAAAAGGAGTACTGTAGGCAGAAGAGAAAGAAACACCTGACACCATATTTTATACACAGAGTCCCATGCAGTAAGGGAGCGCTGCACATGCTGGCTAAAAATTTCAAGCAATATTACCTCTTTAGTTAGACTGTACACCAGTTTGTACATCAGTGGTGTGCAATCCACTCGTAGTGTGTAGTTTCCTGAAAAACAGAAAAAATTATTTACTTGAAGAAGCAAGTTCTACTCATCCGAAACCTTGTGCCATTATTTGTTAACAAGAAAGGGACTGGAGAGCTACATCCTCTGCAAGGAACAAGCTGATTCTCCCTGTAGAAGAGTTCTCCTCCTGTGATCTTGTCAGTGCATTTGTATTGGTTAGGGTGAATTACAGCCCACCTTTTGAAGCAACCCTTAAGAGCTTTATTTATGTCACTATGTTTATTAGGCGTGTTCTAAGAGGAGAAGCTGACTCTGAAGAGTTACCATAGAGCTGCAGACAGGGGCACAACACTTCTTGTCCCTCCCCAAGACTTCCCAAATAGTGTAGCTACTGTAATGGACTTCTCCCTGAAGCAACACAAATATCTGAAGGATACTTTATGATTCTGGGTCATGGTTTCCCTCCATATCTACTCCTGAACTAATGCAATAACATTATCACACTGAAATTTTCATGGATCTCCAAGCCAAAATGAGTTCCAGTCATCTGCATACATACCATCACTGTTCCTGTAAAACACAAGTCAAAACTATGTACCTTCAATGGAGGAATCTGCATTGATATAAGCCACTCCCCGTGCTTGCAATACTTTGGCATTTTCCTATGAGAAGGAAAAGAGGAAGAAAATGCTGATGAACTTTTTTCCCTATCAATGGGAACTATTTTCCCCTTCCACAGAAGTAACAGCTGTTTCAGAGGAAACCATCATATACTGCAAGGAGCCATATATTCTTAGTAGTTCAAAACAAAATCTTAGAATGTGTGTGTGTGTGAGAGAGAAAGAGAGAGAGTAAGAGAGAGGGGAAGGAGCAAAGAAGTGTTGTTTTCGAGTACAGATTTCTCAAAGATCTGCCACTGTGCAAATTTCTCTTTGAACATTATTGGTGTACCTCAGCCCATTCTGTCGATCCTAACAAGCCAAATTCCTCTGCATCCCAGCTTGCAAATATCACTGTTCTCCTTGGCCTCCATCCTGCAATAAGACCACAAAAACTGTATTACAAAAATAAAGACTGCTTGTTACATGGTAACTAACATGAAAACAAATGTCATTTTTGGGGGGCTCGTATTTTATCCTGATCTGTGGGGAAAGAGGTCTGTTTAAGGAACCACCAACTTCTTTACTAACCTCTTCTAATAACGGTGTGCTACTTTTGCAGCAGTCTCACTTCCACTTCAATATTGTGCCAAATAATGTACCCTGTTTCTTCTCTCAGCTTTAATTGCAAGAAAAGTTTCTAAATTTTAAAACTCTGAACAAGGAAAAATAATGTGCTTGTGCACAAATTCTCGAAAGAAAGCTTTTCTACCCTTTTTGCTCTGTTCAATTCTGTACACATTGTATACCAGTGTTTACTTTGACAGAAAAGTGTTTGGTGTGTTTTCATATCTATTACTGAATTTCTTTGACCTATCTCCCAAATGCCAGATTTCAAAACCTAAGGATTCCCTGTAACTGTGACAGATCACCTTCAAAAGAAAGATCTTTCACTTGAAGTTCTGCATTGGATTTAAACCCAGGCCAAACAGAACAGGCTCTATCGCCCTGCCTCTGTATCTCTGCCCAAAGTTTTCTTTGAAGCTACTGGAACATTTTCATCTTTCAACCTTTTCTTTTTCCCCAGCTTGCATTCCAAAGAGAGTTTCCCCTGAAATCTAATAACTGGGAGGGAATGGAAAGAAAACTAAATGTTAATAGGTTTAAAGGGTAATGGGTAGGCAAAGAAAGCTCCTCTAGCACAGTATTTGAGTTATGTCAGAGCTTCGTTCCATGGGATGTCAGACAGGCAGACAGCATTTGCTCTGATAGCAGCAGATACTCAGTACAGTTGACATTCGTTCCTATTCTAATGTAACTAGGTCTGAAGTATTTTTAACCATTACCTCCTACTATGTTTGCACAGCTCACTCTCTGCATTACACAGACATGCTTTATTTATTCTTGGGCCTGTCTCCAAATTATAGTCAATGCTGAGAAGGCTCTCAGTGTTGCCCTGATGGAGCCTTGACCAGTCCACCACTCAATTTTATAGGACCATTGAAACATCCAGTCTGATCAGCCTCAAATACACAGTAATCAATTGTATCTAAATATCATATTTATTTCAGTATCCCCCATTTTGTGTTTTGTTTTCCTTTGGATGTACTTTCTCTTTAGTAGAAGTACCTCACATATACCAAGGCTGTAACTGTTAACACCTGCTCAGCAGCGTGCTTATTCGAGATCTCAGTGAGATACACATGTTTAATTTTAAGCATATGCTTAAATCCCAGAGAAACCAATGGGCACTGCTGTGAGCAGAGACTGTGGTGTGCTTTATTCTTTCATAACATTACCTTTCCTTTTCAGTTTTCCAAAGCTCCTCACAATCTCATGAACCACAGCTGCCCCACTCTGAGGATCAATGCCACCAAATACCCATGAGTCGCGGTGGCCTCCCAGGATGACATATCTGTCTAGAGAAATTAATTATGGAGGTTTACTTCTTCGAAAAATTTTTTTCCTAACAGAGCTGTTAACTGGAAGTAGTATCTAATTCTCCGCATAAGCGTCAGGCAACAAAGCTTAATAGTTTATAATATACATGATAGAAAGGCAAAAGACATTTTAAATCTCCAAAGACATTTTTCTGTATTTTCAGCCAGTATTCAGTATTTTCACTTCTTAAGTTCCATAATGTTACTTCTATTATTAGAAATACTTTAGCTTTCCTCTACAGATAGAAGCATCTTTCCATATTTTACAACAGCGTGTCTCATGGTAAAGCTGGTCCACTAATTGTACTTGTACAGGATGCCAACTCACAACATTAAGGTATGCTGAATGCAGTATTTCTCTGAATATATATATAGCCAATCATAAAGAGGGCTGCCCAATCATGACAGAGATGTGATTAATAAGATCAAACTCAGACTAGATCTCTGTGCTACTATAATATGGTTAACAATTGGGTTTCAGGCAACAGGGAAGTGCTGCCGTTACAAGTGAAATGATCTTATTATCGTCCTAGAGATGTTTATATTTTTGGTTTTTTTAGAGTGTAAAATCACACTGGTTACAAGAGACTGTAAGACAGACAAAAAGTCAATAATGGTGGGTAGGATGTTGTCGGATGGAATGCAAAATCCATTCTTGTGTTAGTACAGAAGAATATCCACTTAAGAATATTCTTTCAATTGCAAAGTTACTTGCCTGAAGACAAATATTTCTGTCTTTGTTATGACTCCTCCTTGAAAACCTGCATTTAGAGTGAAAGTGCTGACATACCCTGAACCATACGAAAAGCTGCTGCAATAAATATTTCAACATCAATGATCACGTAGTACAATATTTCAGAGAAAACTATATTCCTCCTTTCCCCCCTTGTAACTATGAGGTGCACACAGAGGTCACTGCACACTGTTGCGGGGGAGAGTGGTTAAGGTTTAACGGTCGCTCAAAGA
>VZSC01015144.1:207905-295836 GCA_013398225.1 Steatornis caripensis | reverse complement strand
ACTCTGTGCTCATCCCGGGACAAAGAGTCTGAATGATCTGACATTGCAATCAGGCTTGTTAGTAGGGGGAAGCAGGGCCTACACCACAACACACACTCACATTACACTGAAGACAAATGATTTTTACCTGGTTCCACTGTGCCTCTGATGGTACCAATCACATTGTAAATCCTTGTTACTTCATTGTGGCTATGGATGTGCATTTTCACCTTTCTAGTGTATTGGGAAGAAAATCCAAAGAGAAAATCCACCAGATTAGATAATACAACATCTTGACACCATTCAAAAATGTACAATCTAAATTGCAAGGAAAGCATTATGGCCAAATTTACCCTCCATTAAACCAAAGTAAATCCGAAAATAATTCAGTGTAGTTTTTTCTGGATTTCTACTTGTGCAATTGAGAACAGCATTCAGCCTTTGAACGCTGTGCAGTACAGCTCATATAGCTCAGCCAATACTGAAACACCTAGATTTTAGTCCTAAACTGTAATTACTAAATCAGTTTAAAAACAATCTGAACCAATAAAAATGACATTGTAGTTAAAGCTTTTTTTTCTCGAAAACTTGACTTGTAGGCTTATACTGGTTTATATAAGGCAATAGGTTAAGACCAGAAGCTGGACCCAAATGAATTTAAAAAAAGACAACAAACAAATTCAGTTCTCAAAACACAATCAGTCTCATCAAATAGTTTGTCAAAGGCTAGATGCATTTTGGATGAAACTGGTTCAAGACTAGCTGGAACCTAAAGCAATTCAACCACATCCATCCAATCAAGATGTGTATCTACTGAAACTTTGCACTGAGTGCATTTCAGCCCATGAAATGGTCATAAGCAAAGGAATCATGCAAATAACCCAAACTACTCTACCTCTGGTCAAATTCTGTTGTTCTACCTGTTTTTCTCTGATCCCAAGCACGCCTTCCTTACGGAACAAAACTGACCTTGTAGAATAATTTGTTATGAAACCAGGACCAACGTTGTAAGATACATTCAAACTTCCTTTCCAGCTACTACGTGGTGGTGCATATCCTCCCATATTACTATTATGAAAAAAATAATCATTATTAGTTACAAACATCTTACAATAGCATCGAAGACAAATGAGGAACCACACTTTGTTAGGTCCCCCCCTCCACAAATCACAGGGACGGTCTTTGCCTAAGACATTTATGCTATAAGCTTCCACAGACAGAATAATCTGTCTTTTTAGCTACATTAATAGTAGTAAATTAACATAGAGGAATAGTCCTGGGCATTGAGATCAGCTTCAAATGGCCTAGAGCTATCATGGAAAAAGGTGTTGGCCTCCAAAGGTTTTGCATACAAACTGCCTCTTGTAAATGGTCCCTGGAACTCTCTACTGCCTTGAACTGCATTGGCATTTGAATCAGCAGAGAGTAACTTGGACCACTAACAGTTCAACAGCATAGGCAGTTGTCTTCCAGTGCTTGTCCCTGGACCCTGTTGAATCTGGTAGCATAGACAAGAGCTGATGTGTTTCACAGATGTCTAAAATTGGAGAAACACGATCAGCCCAAGTCATCTTTTCTCGTTCCATTGTCAAAGGCAAGATTTTTTTCTCAGTTAACACAACTGGAAATGCAGTAATTCAGTGGATCGCAATCACTTATTCACCTATTCTAAAAATTTTTGACATGAACTTGTGAGAAACATAAAAAAAATAATTGAAATGTATGCTGGATGTTCTGGTTCTTATTAAGCAAAATATATTTATTGTAAATGAAAGCACATCCTTTACTGTAAATGCATACTTCAGTCAGGCTATATACAGAACACTTCAGCATGTCTTCAAGTCCTCAATATATTTTTTATATAAAAACATGATAGCAGGAATAACAAAGTTATGATTTCAAGACAAAAGTGAAAACAAGGACCCAGTATTTTTAGAGCATTTAGATTTCATTTGTAATTATTAAAACAATGTTCTAGAATTAGTTACAACTTATTGAAGATAAATATCTAGCTACATAATATTTATACATACTAATCTGCTCTACCACTACTAGTTGGCCATGGAAAAAATAAGTTTTTTTAACCTATACATTTATCATTACGAGCAGTTATCATCATAACAGTGATTATCGTAAAGTTTTAAAGAAAAGACAGTTTGAAGATATATTAGACCATAAAAGTTTGGGAGGAAATAGGAAAAACACTAGAACAGTGTTAATAAACATCAGGTATGCAAAGACACCAAAGACAGTAAAATTCTGCCACATATAAAAATAAATAGCTTCAATACTTCAGAGGAACCAAGACAGAAATTTTATTTTTAACTCAATATTCAGACAGAGGCATCAGACAGAGCAGACTGCTTGCTCATGTGATTTAGATGTAAAATTCCTATACAAATACACAGCCAAGATTATGTTCACTTACCGCCATAAACACTTATCCATGGTACTGTTGCCAACCCTGGCATTTCCTGCTCTGTATCTCCACGGTTGATACAGACGATTACTGCCACATTTTTAGGAGAATGATACACTTGCCAATTCAATCATATCTTAGTTTTTTCAGAGAACTTATTTGATTTGTTAAGATAATTCTGAATTTTAATGCTGTCCTCTGGCAAGCTGGTAGCCTGTCTTGATGTCACTTGCATGTTTAGTAAGCACACTTACTTACACGTAGATGTCTACTAAATCCCCTATAACAGTCCAGAGTTGCCTCAGTGCCGTTATGTTAGTTTGCTAGCATAATTTTATATTTATGCAACATAATACACCTGATGAGAGAAAGCACAGGCCTTCATTTAACAGAGGACTATACAGGTACTGTCCCATCAAACACGCATGGCAAGTATTTCCCTGGACAAAAGAATGACTTCATTTGTGTTTTTTTTTTTTTCACAAGAGAGGTATCATGCTATCCTCAAAAATTTTTGCCTTTATTCAAACTCAGAAGCACTTTATAACTTCAGTATACTTGACTGATTGAGATATACTACAAGTGATCCTTTCCAGATCACTCTGCACGTATCTGGTATGTAGTAATAGGTAACACCTTGACCTCTTACACAGAACCAAATGACAATCATATACTATTTCAACAGTAGAAGCACAGTGCAAGAGTCTTTTCCCTTTTCAAATACTCTCATAACTCTCAAAAGAGTCTGCTTAAAATTTCTCATGGCTCCCATACACTTACCGCAGTAATGACTCAGCATCATGATAGCCAATGGGATGAACTGGAATTTTTGGGAGACCTACACCACTGGCTTTGTCTAATCGGTAGGTGTATTCTGAAAGCAAAAGACAGGTATTTTCATATTTACAACTCTCGGAAGGAATTTGTACAGTTCATAGCACAGTCCTAACACTGGAGCCAGGGATAATCATTTCACCTTCCCTGAAGTCAGGCTGACATTTTTTCAGTGACTTCATTCTTCATGCTTTATCAATACGTTTTCAGAGAGACACTAACAAAAATTCTCCCATAGTGTCTGCAATCATGCATTTAGAGCTGGCTGGAAATTTTAAAATTGTTTGCTAATTTTCTGCGTTGAAATGCTTTTAGGTAGAAATATTTCTCTGCATGGAAAGAACTCCAGACTAATGCCAGAGAAAGAACAAGAGCAAAGAGGGAGCCTGTAGTCTGACACTTAGAACATTCAGCTAGGAAATAAAAAAAATTTGCCAGTTGATAAGAGATGCAGATAAAATCATAAACACTGGGCTACTGAATATTCTGGTTTGCTGTTTTTGTGAACAAAATGAGGTCTAGGTTTTGTTCTAACAGAGCTCAAATACAAATCATAGGGTTTTTTTTACAAAAAAGAATCTTAATTTTCATAATGTGGACAAAATTTGATGTTTGCAAGCCATCGAGTATGGAAATGAATAGCTTCCTCCTTAACATTACATTCACGGGGACCCTTGTTGAGGGAAGCAGACAGGGATTCATCTATGAGATCACTCAGGCATGAGTAACCAGAAACCTTCCTGATGGTCTGCTCCTGCCATGCTGCCATTGGAACATGTACCCTCTTCCAGCACAAGTTGTGCTCGCTAGAGGCAACTTTATCACTTGGGGACTGCTCTTCTGGAGGTGATAGCCTCCCTCAGATATGCTGGCTCAAGTGCTCACATGAATGGTTCTTAATGCGTTTCAGTCAGAATGATCTGGATTAGGTGCTAAACGAAACAGCTCAGGCAGAGCCCAAATAAGCAGCTGAGGATGCATGAGGTGAAGGTGATGAACCAGTGGAAAATGGTCATCTTCTCAGGAGCTTCAGCTGCAGCCTGGTTACATGAGTCCCAGCATGAAAGATCTCAGCATTGCCAGTACTGGCTCTTGCAGAGGGAAAGCACCCCAAATCCTGCAGAAAGGAGAACTGTAAAAGCAAAGAAACCTGCTAGCTGCGCAGACTGGCTCCTTGCTGACTTACTGATGAGAAGCAGAAAGAAAAGACTAGGGCTTCAGCTCTCAAATATTTGTGTTGTGATCTCTGGGCTAGCTTGGGTGTGTCTGTGAAGTTAAGCACTGCACTGTGTGGCTCTCTTAACATCCCCTCACTTTCTCTCATGCACCATTCACAGAAGTGGCCTACTGATGTGAAGCCCAAAGCTGCCTTTTCTGAGCAACAGAAAGAGCAAGAAAAAGTGTGGTTTGTTCCAAGAGAAAGAACATCCCCATTACCTTCCCTACCCTTTCCTGAAACTAGACCCTCAGAGCATGACTTCTCTAGAGTCACTCACCTTTTGCAGGATAACCTGGTGTCAGAGGATCTCCTGCCCCGTTCAGGTTTAATACATTTCCACGCTGGGCTCCTCCACCTGGAAGGTTCCAGCCATTTGGATAGGGATCTGCTCCTGGGGCGCAGTAGTCAGCAGGGTCAGAGTACAGAATAACTCCCTTGGCACCTGCCAGTTCGGCATTCTTCACCTGCAAAGCACATCTCTGGTCCCTATCCAGTCCTTTATAGCTTGGCAGCAGAGCTCAAAGGGCAAAAGAAAGTATTATAAGTTACAGTGATTATTCCTTGGGGCCATTTACAGTGTTTGGCCTAAGTAAAGGGCCCATAACTACCTCATAACATAAAATTTAGTGAAAACATATATGCAGATATCAGGTTCCGTAAGAAAGTAAGAGGTTTGCTCTTGCTTTGAATTTCAGTTAAGAGGTAACTGCAAGGACATGGAAAACATACTTCACAGTATTACTACATAAGCTGAGTTTGCCTTCTGTCATCCAGATCAATACAACCAATTGACTACTGAAATGTACAGATCATGGACGGAAAAAACTGTATCACATTGATGCAACCTTATCTTTCAGTTAATAATGTATTTACCTTATTTACCTAAGTGAACTTCTGAACATATTTCAGGGCTCAGATTACGCAGGAAGATTACTATTGGAGAACTCAAAATTGTCTTTGGCTTTGAAAAAGACTAACTCCAAAGAATGTGTATCATCTTAGACATATTGTGGCAGAAGGACTGACCTGCATGCTATTTTCATTTTAAAAAGTGTTCTCATGTTACTTTAATATTGTATAAACCTGGTTGGTAGAGAGCGAGAGAGAAAATATATGTAATTCTGACATCCCAATCTGTTTTGCTACTAAATATGACAGTGATGTATAGTGAGTCAGTGACAAGTAATCCTCAACAGCTTTAAACCTGGGTATTTTAATTCAGAAATACCATAGGGTTTTTTTGGAAAATACAGTACTTGCCTTTAACATCTGTTCTATTCTTGCACACCATTAGGAAGTCAGAAAATGACAGTACAGTTCTCCAGATTTTATACAGGATACTGAATTCTTCAATATATAAACAGTTATTAGAAATATTACTGTAAGAATGAACAAATTATCCCTTTGTGTCAACGAGAGTACATGATTTCCAAACCACAGAGCAACTGCCCCTCTAGATATTAGTAACTCTGAGGTGTTTGCATTTAATTTTAAGACGATTCAGACAGAAGTACCTTCTTCAATTTTTAAATCTTTTTCATTCAGGCAGTATGTTTAAGAGCGGCAAACAATTTAGTGAAAATATTATCTGATGCAGAATATGAGTTACATGCCACTTTCACTGGTGAAAATGGCATGTATGTAAACCAGTGAGCTAGATACCCACTTAAAGGCTCACAGAAGATTAGCCATCAGCATATGATAGGCATTCCAGCACGGAGATTCAATGTTTAATACCCTCAGGTAACCGAGAAATACAAATTATAGTCCTGCCCAAATTATGGTCAAACTAAGTTTTGTACAAGAGCCAAACACACTTAAAATAGACTGTCTTCTTACATCCCTGTTGAGGAAATAATTTGAGTGTATTCCTGAAGTATGCACATGATTATGTCCTTTCCTGTCAGGCCATGGAAATCTGCAGAAATCTGTAATTTAAAAATATTTATATGATAGGGACATCAAATAAACAAATCAGAATTTGAAATAACCTCCATATAGTTATAGTCTCTGCTTGATGTACAGAAACCATTATAATGAAACACAATATAGGCATCTTAAAGCACAACTGAACCAATAGGGAAGAACAGCCTAGTTCAGAGTTAGAGTGCGTTACTCAAGAGTGTTAGTAATATTTTGGAACAATTTACAGTAGGCAAATTAATATAAAAAATAAAACATTTTCCTTCCAACTTACTCTTAACCTATATATGTACTATATACATATCAAATGTACATTTTATATCTTCTACTAAAGAATTATCATTGAACACAGTTCCACGAAAACTCTGTTACACTAAAACCTCCAGAACACTTTAGGTAAGTGTTTCAGTCTCTTGAAATCACCTGAAGGACAGCACAAGTAACATTGTTATATGGAGGCATTACCTTATTTCCTCTGAAGATCTTCCCATATCTGGCAATAACGATCTTCCCTGTGCAGTTAATTCCCATTTCACGTTCTAGGCTAAAGAAGTCCTCGGTGCGGCCATAATTCACATACACTAACTCACCCTGATAGAAAGAGGTAGAATTTGAAACAAGAATGTTAATGAGCATGTCTAAAGTAGAATGTGATCTAGTAAGAGAATAAACTGGGAACAATGAGCTCTGGGACTGGCTTGAGTATGAATTCTTCTTTGACCATGAGACAATTAGATAGGTAAGTGACTTCTAATGAATTCAGACTCCTACCATCCAAAGCTGCCACACTTTGTCCTCTGTGGAGAACGTAAAATGTGACTTCTGAATCAGAAACTTAGTATAAGTAAGTGCTCAGAGTAAGGCATTTACTTCTCTTTGTAGTCTATTTAAGCTGTAGGAAGTCTGCACAGCTGGAGTTATTTTGGACCCAGACACCACAGTAAATATAAATTGTATTTTATGCAGTAGACTGAATGATGTCAATATCCTCTGAAATTCTCAGGACTCGACTCTTATTCAATACAGCAGAAGCTACAAGTGGTTGACTGTCAAAATAAATACACTTTGCACATGAATAAAGTATTCTTCATGACTGTGTTTCAACCATGTTATTCAATACTTGGTGCATGATTCATCTTCCTTAATGTCAGCTACCTTAAAGTTGTGTGCATTGTCTAAGAAGGTCCTGTAGTGCACTCCATAGCCAGTGAAGAGCTGGAAAGTTCTTTGAGAACTCATGCTTTCCAGGAGAATTCACCCCAAATCTGTTTTAAACATCTGTTTTAAGAAGGAATATATTGCCCTCTGGATATACCTTTCACTGATTATACCACAAAGACTGTACTAGAGTAAATGCCTGTAAAAAGCCTCAAATACTGGTTAGGGAAGATGCCTACAATTTCAGACAACTAAAGTTATGTGACAGGAAACTCTTCCTTGGTGCGTTTCTCCATATTACCAGACACCTCCAGAAAGATCTTCAATTTAATTTCAAAAACGTATAAGCTTAAATCCATTACACTGATGAAAATCTCTGACTAGACATTCAGGTGGTCTCATATAACAGCATACAGCATGTCCTGATAAGACTGTAGTGCAGTCATCTGCCCAAGTTGCAACTTCTTAAATTAAGGAAAATGAACTTAGTTAGGGTAAATTCATGAAATAAAGGGCACTGTATTTAAATAAGGCAAACAGTTTAACATCTAGTAGGATTCTGGTCCTCTGTGTTCAGAGAGTAATTCATAAACACAAAGATTATTCTTGAGGAGGCTTTTCTGAATTCATGAAGTAGCCTTCCCTCTCAGTAAAATCAAGTGTAACTTTACTGAAGTCAAGATAGTTCTTCCAGTCTATTTAGATTAAGGAGAAGAGGTATTTGGTCCCCCATTTTAACATAATTTCTCTAGAATATCTTGTACAGAATACCTGTATTTGTAGGCTATTGAATTTTTTTAATGACCAATATAAAAATGTTGATTTCAATAGTTTGGCTTACACAATTGCAGAGCTGCAATTATAACAATTAATAACAACCTCTAGGGTTCTCACATTCAGGGCCTTTGTTCTACAATGAAGTCCTGAACAAGTTAACATAAGAGTAACATTTTATGGTGAAAACCTGTTCACACTTTACAGGGTTTTTTAAAATATCTTTGATTAAGTAGATGCCATCACATAAAGAAAAGAACAGTTCTGATCTGTAGAAGAGTCTCTCATAACTGTATCTGATACCATCTATATTCATAGCATTTTTCCTTGTGTTGCAGAATAATTCATATTTATTCAATCTCTACATTTCTGAAACTACATTAAAAGGTACTTATTTGAAGATTCTGGCAATATTCAATATATTGCATAGTAAATTAGGCTTTCCTAACTAAATTCTTTTAGCACCTCTGAAAATTCTTCATCTTTAATTTTCATTAACAGGACTAAGATCTACATTGATGTAATAAATTTCTCAGAGCATTATGACAGTTTTGTATCATAATTTCCTAGTGATACGATGAAATCTCTCATGTTTCTAGAGCTATTCCAAAATACAAGCTTAAGAATGTAGTGTGGACTCATAAAATGTCTTGTCTGGGCTCTTCTAGCACAGTTAGAGATCTCAAGCACACCTCTTACTTACGACCATCATTAACTAGATGGGAGTACTTTTGCAATCACTTCAATAGAGCAGAATTTTACCATTATTTATGATGCTAAGGTTCCAAACTACTACTACTGTCTGACAGAATGTCACTTCACTACTTTGTCTACCTTCTGCTAAATATTTCTGTTAAAAGAAGTTTCTGCTCAAAACAACTTTTTTCATCCTACAGTTTATTGGGATTTAGTTAAAACACACCACACAGAAGAAACACACATTTTCTGACAATCTGTATGACAGATGAGGATATATTCCATCTTCCATCTACTGAGAACCTGAAATGAATGGGAACTACTTTAAATCTCTGCAGGGTCTCACTCTAGCAGACAAGTAGCTACTATCCCACTCAGGACAGTATATAACCTTCAAAGCACAGTCTCTGCCACTTATTTTTAAAAAGCAGATGAAGGAAAAAGTAATCATGCCGAACTGTATTTCCACAATTCCCTGATTATAGCACTCACCCAGAAAATGTGTGAGCTGCATCCTTGGCCTCTCTCAGTATGAAGAGCTTTGATCCATTTCTCCCACTTTCCAGGAAGGTGGCCTACTCATGAGGCTACAGTTAGCCTGGGATGCGGGTACTTTAACAGCCTTCTCCCTTCATTGAACTTGGAGCTTTATACAGGAATCGTTCACAAAAATCAATGAGCAGAAAGAGAACCTATGACTGATGACTGCACTTGGCAAGTTCCAAATATCTCACTCCACAGCTTATTTCTGCTTTTTAATAGAATCAGTTTTAACATAAAATACATAAACAGCCCTGGGAGAACTCGGAAGAGCCCTGAACTCACTGAGTATTCCCACTGCTGAGCTATATTCATGCTTCCTCCTGTGCTGTTTGCGGTACAGGTACAGACAACTGCTCACTGGAGAACGCTATTGCTAACAGTGCTAGCTAGGTACCTGTAGCTAGGTACTTCGTAAAAGTATTATGCAATAAGATGAACATAAGTATCATATTTTTAAAAGACAATCTGTCTTTTAGGTACTGTTTTTTTTTTTTCAGAAACAAAGTTCTCATACTTAATTACAATAAAATTATTTTCCAATGAAGGAAGCTGCACCTTCTTACACTGTTTCTTATTATTTCCCACAACCCATCACTTACTGTAGCTCTCCACAAACCAAATAAAGCACTGAGGCTATTCTGTCTGTCTTTGGGGATATTATAATACAAAGTCAGAACCCATGAATCTTACTTTATGTTCCAAAATTCCCACTGCAATTCTTGAAACATTCCAAGCTCTCATATCCTAGGGTACAGACTATCTGCCTGGTTCTCCAGCTTCCTTGGAGTATCTGAGGCAAATGAATACAGAATACTTGTCGTTTTCTGGACTTGCACAGCTTGTTAACAAACTTCAGAAAGTAAATGACTAATACTGGGCTGTGTGAGTAAAAGCATTGTTAGCAGGTTTCAAACCCAGATCCAACTTTAAAGCAGAGACTGGACCGGACAACCTCCAGAGGGCCCTGCTAACCTACATTATTCTATGTATGGACAGGAAAGATAGTGAGAACAACAAAAATTTTTTTCTGATCTTACAAAATATTAATTGAAACTACTAGTGATCATAGGATAGAAAACCATTACACAGGCCAGCTTTATAAAAGAAAGCCCATCAACTCGTACCATCTGTACAACAAGATAGAAAGGATTAGTGTTAAGCTCAGATCACAGCAACACTTCTATCACCAGCTAGAAATTGAGGCAAAAGTCATTTGCAAGCATATTGTACACTGTGCAGTTATACCTGTCAGTGTGAGCCTCAGGCAAGCAGACTTCTGAAAATTAGATTGTTCATTTGGCTACGTAAATGTAACAGTCTTACTTGTTCACCAAGATGGGAAACAATGGTGTACAGTGACAGAAATATATGGAGAAGCTTATAGCAGCTGAGAACATTAAAGATTTATTACCATGTTTTTTAAGGAAAATGTAAAAAAAAAAATCTAGTTCTGAGTCAAACCAGAAAAAAAAATTAAACATATATTGTGACTGCACAATTTGAACATTATTCCATCACAAAATTCTCAAGCACATCAGAGCTAGGACATCTTTCCTACTGGTGATACGTCAGGTTTTGAACTAAAGCCTAAGACCCAGCAATTTCACATTATTCTGTATTGCTCCATGCTGTTCTGTGCTACGCTACGTTACACTACACTATGGTACTCCATCTTTTCTATTTTTGTTGTTTCTATTTCTGTTCCTCCTCCTATTTCTGTTTCTGTTTCCACTTCTATTTCTTTTACTAGTCTACTATGTTACCTCAGGCACTCCTTGGGCTGAAAACGCACTGTAGGGTGGCACCACATCTCTAGCAGCCTCATATCCTGGAGGAAGCGTCTCAGATAATGATGTATTGAAAATCTAGTGAGAAAGAAGAAAAAAAAATGTAAACCAGGCAATATGGAAAGGAAGTACTGTCTATTCAGGCACATTTCACATGCATTTGCAGTTCAAAGGACTCTAATTTTAGAACTCTAAATGAGGAATGGCCAAAACTTTAGCAAGCACTGGGCATCTTTTTCAGTATGCGGGTTCAGTATGTAATCTTGCAAAGCCTATCTCCACTCTTCACATAGAATCCTGCTTAAATGAACTCAGGGTCCCTTAAGATGATCTCAGTACAGCAGATAAGAGCAGGTTAGATCATAATGGTAAAAAACGCTTGTATTCTGCTCATCCCTGGAGCTTCTATGAGCAGTACGTCTGTAATGAACTGATGTTAATTGTGATAGTACAACTCCAGGCCTAAACTCTAATCTTCAAGAAACTGAATTTAGCACAATCACCAATACTGTATAATGAATCAATGCAAATAATGATGCTGACCACAGCTGCTTTCCTCTTTCTAAATAACAGAATAATTTTAAAACAATTGAATTACATAAAGTAATTCTCTTAAATAATTCTTCATTAATCTATATATATCAGTATGCTATACAAATCAGGGCAATTATTAGTATTCCTAGCACATACATTAAGAAACAAAGATACAAAACATAAAAGCAAACCTGAACCCCTAATTTTTGCGAGCTTTGAATCAGGCCCAACACCATTAACAGAGCAGAGGACAGCTTTCCTTTCCATGCTTCCCATGAGTATGAAAGTGAACTTGTTCCCTGATTGCAAAAACTGGTGTTTTCCATACCTCGTTTCCATGCTCATCAATTATCGAGATGTAGTTGGGCTTAGTGCCATCAGGGTAAGAGAGCAAGACATCATAATGAACCAACTGAACAGAATCCAAACCAAACTCCTTCCACTCAGCTTGGACTTGCTGTGCCAGATGCAGATTCTCCTTTGTTCCTGCTAGGTGAGGAACCCGTGTAAAATTGCTAGAGAAAAAGAAGCAATGAGGCAGGATCAGGCACTGCAGCTCATAATCAGAAACCCTCTTAGCCTAGCTGGAAATAAACCCCCTAGAGATAACCAGATGTACCCAGGCTAAATAAGAACCCACACACCTCCACATCTATGGTTTTGCCTGTCCTACATGTAAGTTGAGGTAAATGATTTCAGTCTGTCCTGAGTCATCACAGGTGTTTGTACTATCCTCACAGTGTGGCTTAGCAAGAATGACACAATGACATCAGCTGTGGGGTCTCGTCCTTGCTTTACTTCTTGTCTTCTGGGTGACCTTAGGCCAATCACTCCTACGCATAATGAGACTGACTTTCCTTGTGAAGTGATGAAAGAATTCAGTATAATTATTTATGCACACTCGACTTAGAAATGTGCATAATTACTCTGATCTCTACATTTAATTAACTGGATAGTCTCCTTGGATCCCACTATTTTAATTACTTTTGGCACAAATACAGATTTATCTAAAAGTTCACTCTGAGTGTGTCTTTTTGGCAAACAAAAGAGAGTTCATAGCGACTTACAAACAAGGAACAGAAAAACTCAACAGCTTGTGACTTAAGAGAAAAAGTCATCCATTGTGAATAACAAACAGTGAAAGACACCATAAATAGTGAGGAACCCATCGTTTGAAAAAAAAAAATTGCCTGGACCATGGAGAGAGCCCAATGGTCAAGTCAGCTCAAGAAACTCCCAGCTGAACGAGTCCATCATCATGATGTCCTCATCCTGTCATATGACCATGCCACCAACATGCCACAGAAGGATGTGTTGCACCAGCTGGTGTTAATGAAGGAAATTAGATCTTCGATAAGGAAGGGGTATAAGGTTGGGAAAATTTTTAATTCTTGAGTTCCAGTGAGAACAAAGTAATCAAAGCACTTTGAAAGAACTATACACTTCTACTTTTGTATCGAATGCTGCTAGATAAAACCATGTTCCTGTGATAATGTCAACATCCAGCACCAATACTGTACTGAAAGTCTCTGCTACAGTGTCAGTACCGATTTCTGTGTGACATACTGAACCAAGAGCGCAGTTGTGTTACTGTTAGAGCTAATGGCCGTTTTCTGTACGAGTGAGGAGTGTTTAAGTCTCACATTTGCATTAAAATTTGACTTATGCAATAACATTCTCCTGTATTATATTCCCATTTAACCGAATATTGTGTTTTTCTCCATTTCCTCTTCTAATCCGTCAACTGCCTGTACTGGTAGTTCCAAGTAGTGACTAAATACCTGCTGTATTTCACCACAGAACTGGCCATGTGACAGTAAATGAGGGACAATGTTTCCTATTGGCATAGCCATAGGGTGGTCAGAGGGCAGAAAGCAGACCATTTACAGAGCTGTTTAACAACAGTTGCCTTTGTAGGAGCCAAATCACAGGTTAAGACTGTAAATAATCCTAAATCTTCAGTTTTCAATGTTTACCTAGTCCAGGACATGGCTGTTATGTAGCAAAGAGCACATACTTTCTAGATAATTGATTTCCAATAGTTTGTGGCAAGTGCACTTCAAATTAAATGAGTGGGATTGCCACAACCTTATAAACCAAAAATGATTTTTCAGTAATTTAGTTTTCTAGCAAGATACAACTTCATGCCATTTAATCAGGTTGTGAATTTAAGGCAAGCCTGAGTTTGTTGATTACCCCTAAAATAACTGATACTCTAACACTTTCTTTACACAGACAGTAAATTTCTATCAATAAACTGTGACTTCTGGTCTATTACTGACTGGCATAAATACAGCTTTTAACAAATACTACAGTCTCCTAAGAGAAAAATAATCTGTTTACAAGATTCCTAAAGTAAACAAATAATAGTACATCAGCTTCCTTGTAGTTAAAGCTTCTAAGTTAAAGACATTATGAAATTAATTACAGTAATTAAATTGTAATCCATTTTTTAAAATCCGTATTGTTATCTTCCATTATTTGAATTTTCAGGAACAAATGTCAGCAGCTTTGCTTCTGGGATTTAATAAAAGAACCAGAGTATATTTAAAATCACCTGATTGAAATTCTAAAGGGTAGATAAGATGAAAAAAATATTGGGGAATAAATATGGTCTTAAAAAGGTCTCTCAAGCTTTAAGACTACTATATTTACTATAAACAGTCTAAGGCACCATCAGATGACCAGCTGGTATCTACTATGTCTGTTCTAGCTATTCACTGTGCAGAGGGAGAGAGCTTGGAGACACATCTTTCTCCATGAAAGTGAGTGTAAGGTCAGAATGCTGACAGATCAACACATAAATTGGGTCACAGCATGATAAAGTGTGAAGAGAGAGTAGCAATAAGGTATTAAGGCCTAAGATGTAGGAAGAACTAAAGGCCCAAACACTGGTATGATTTCCTTCTCTTTTACATTGATGTACTCTGCTATTTTCCATTTAATCTCTCCTGACTTAAATTCGTTCATACAGCCTAATTTGAAGGGAATTTTTGCATAAAAAACAATGTAAGATAAACGCTGTAGATGAAACAGGCTGAAAGGCTGAACCGGTGCATCATTGTACAAGCGTTCACCAAAGGCTGAGCAAGAGCTTGGCCAGTCTTTAATTACTTTAAGTACTGAGATTACCAATAATTCCTCAAATGTTTCCAACACAAACAAGAATGAGAGGAGCTGAGATGGACTGCTTTGTCAATCACAACTCACTGGGACACATTAGATAAAAGCTATGGCCAAGAACCTGCACACCATCTTCTGTCTGGTGCCACCCTTGGGCTGGTTCCTGCTTGATTTTTTTTTATTCTGACTGATTAGTCTACACGTTGCTTACTAAAGAAACTGCTTGATGTTTTCAGCTTTCATTTCAGCCAAAAATGCCGCCTTCATGTCCTCATGAAGACTCACAGATATCTTCTTTTCTGTAGGTTTTGCGAACCAGCCTGTACAACACACCAAAATATAACAGTAAAAACACCAGAGCGATACTCCCACAACACATACCATTTCCTTTTGGTATCACCACAAGATTTTCACTGTACATTTTACAACTGGTCTCTCAGAACAGACAAGCAGCCACAACCTAATGCAGGCTGCACAGCGATGATGGCAATCCCACACACAGTAACAGAATTTAGTTACCTGGGCAGATATTGAGGGGAACAAAATAATATATTATATTTATTCATCACAGTTATTTTACTGTAGATGCTGAGGAGATATCTATCTTCCTTTAGCACAAGAACATCATGCTTTCAGTCATGTCAGTCATATCAGTCACCTCAGTAATAAGGCAGCAGCTTTACAAAAAGGCACAGAAATACGGACACTCTTTGTAAGGAACAGATGTCTTGTAACTCCTTTCTCACTCTCTTGTCTGTCTGGCTCATATTCTGGAACCCTTCCCTTACTGTGCAGGCATTACCAGAGTAAGTGATGAGAGGAACACCTGGCTAGAAAGAACGTGTTTCTGACATCTGTTTTTATTTTTAAGTCAGAGACTGGACATGTTCAGCGCAAATGCAGCAGAAGTTACATGGGTAGTGCAAACCAGAGAACCGGTGGGGAGCAGAGAGCGGGTAACAAGCTGGCACAGGTGAGGCACTGGTCACTGGCACAGCAAAAGGCTCCTTCCACACGAGAGAGTAATTCAGTCAAGGGTTTCCCAATGGCACCAACCCCAAGTGCATACCAAAAGGCACTTCAAAATACAAGTGGCACTTTTGTTTTCCTTCCTCTCCCAAACTGATCCTGATCCAGCTGTGAACCAAAGGGGCAGTAGGGAGGGGAAATCTCTTGTGGCAGCAGCTCACAGGCCTGCCTGCTTGGGTGGGGGTGAGCGGCCGGACATTAAACTAAACACTGTTTCGGCCCTCGTGCCAGTGCCAGTCTGTCTTCCTGCCTTTGTGGTTTGGGCTGGTACGGTTTGGGCGCAGCAGGGTGGCGGGGCCTGTCTTCTGTGCCCTCCTCACGGACCCAGCGCCTCTTCTCTTGCCCACAGCACGACTACTTTATTTAAAAGGAAATCGAAAAGCAAGTCACAAAGACACTCTCAATAAATCCCAGAAGCGGTCAGTGACTGCACTGGCGTGGCCCGAGGAGTATGGAGGGAGGTGGAGCCCGCCGCGCCGAGCACAGGCCCACCGCGGGCACCCCTGGCATAAAGCCCCGCCCGCGGGAAGCCCGCCCGCTCTTTGCCCCCACCCAGCCCGTCCTGGTCCCGGCTCCGAGCCACCTCCCACGGCTGAAGGGCCGGGGTGGCCGGGAGAGCCCCCCTATCCGAAGGGGGTCTGCACTGTACCGATGAGGAACCCGAGGAGGAAGAGCCCCGCCGCTGCTCCCAGGACGATAGCGCAGAAGCGGCCGCTGGCAGCCCTGGGGCCAGCCGGCTCCGTGACGGCGCCCAGCGACGTCCACATCGCTGCTGGCCCGCTCCAGCCGCTTCGCGCCGGTCCCGGCAGCACCCACCCCGCCGCCCGAAGTCCCGCCGCGGCACGGCCCACCCCAGAGGCGGCAGGGGGCGGGCGGGGGCTCCTCAGCCGCTCCCGCCTCCGCCCGGCCGCCTGACACGCAGCCCCGGCGCCGCCCGTGGTGGCTCCGCTCTCCTCCCACCGCCCGGGCTAAGGCCCTCCCGCCATCCCAGCCGGGCGAGGCTGGAGATACTGGAACCCGTCCGGGTGCTGAAGCCGCTGCTGGGGCCCTTGCTACTCCCTTGCTGAGGTCTGTCAGTCTATCCACACGTGCCCACCTCCCTTCTGTCTGCCCCCCTGCTTGTCCTTGACACCCTGCCACTCCGTGTTGCTTTTAACTTGCTACAGAGTGCACTGAGGGGGTAAAGCGGTGATTTCAACACCTGGTTCGCCGTGGCCGTTTCACACAGGTTTGTGTCGTGCCATCCTCCATAGGGCACACGGCAGTGGGCAACACCTGCAGGGCCAATGTGAGGGGGAAAAATAAGTAAAAGCCATTATTTTAAGAAATATTGTACCCCAATACCCAACACTCTCTGAAAGGCTATAAAGACTCTTAAGAGTGATACGTGCCCCAGTGCCAGTGGGTTGACACATCTCTGTCCTGTGTTTGTTTCTTTTACTGAGGTACCACCCCTAAGAGTGCATCTGGACTACAGGTACTGGTTAGGAGTCATAGAATCATTTAGGTTGGAAAAGACCTTTAAGATCATGGAGTCCAACTGTAAACCCAACACTGCCAAGTCCAGCACCAAACCACGTCCCTGAGCACCACATCCTCACATGCTTTAAATACCTCCAGAGGTGATGACCGCCACTTCCCTGGGCAACCTGTTCCAGTGCTTGACAAGCCTTTCGGTGAAGAAATTTTTCCTGCTATCCAAACTAAACATCCCCTGGTGCAACTTGAGGCCATTTGCTCTGATCCCACAGCTTGTTACTCAGGAGAAGAGGACAAACTTCAAACTTTGTACACACTTAACTTTGTTGGGGTGTTTTTTCCACCTCTTAAAATCTCCACTGTATTGTTTTTGAAAAACCTCCCCACTCAGTTCAGTCATTGCATTTGGGATGAGGCTGTACCTTTAGGTTCATGAACTGTACACACAGAGGTGACCTGGGCTCTGCATGTATTTTCATCCTCAGAACCCTTGTTCAGGTGCCAGCTAGGGAGGCAGCTGATGCTTAAGACATAAAGTCTGTAGACATGTTGCGTCCATGTCCACAAATAGTATGGGCAGCCTGCTCTCAACACCAAGTGCAAGCACTCCACAAGACTGCTCATATTCCAACACACTACTTGCTGATGCAGACAAAACCTAAGTGCAGGATGAATTCCACACACTGGACTTTGACTGACCTCATCTGCAGAGCCCATTGCACTAGGAAATCTTAATAAAGACCACTAGATGGGCCCTGTGGAAAGCAGAAGTGTTGGTTGCAAAGAGCGATACACAAATGACACAGCGGTAGCATGCATTGAAATTTTATAAGATACAAAAAAAACTCCAAATGACCAGACAGTTAAAAAAAAATAGGGTCAGTATTTGCGTTATTATCCTGTCTCTTGCTTTATACTACCCTATGCAATCTGGCCTTGCTTTTAATGATACTCTGAGCGGGGTACTCTGCCACATTGTCAACTCAAACCCAGATGCTTGCCAGGTTGCCCTCAGCATGCTGGCTGTTGTAGACACCATTCTGGAATGCCGAACTGTGCTCTATAACATATGGCGAACCTAAGTTTGAAAATGAGCACAGTGGAAGGTTGTACCCCTACCCAGCAATCTACTGTCCTTCCCCATTCTGTACCTGGATGGACATAATGTACTCGTGTTCACTACTCCATCACTACTTATTGATGGAAACTGAAATCTATGTGTTGTTTAAGTGGGCTGAAGAACGGACATATCTTCTGGTATTCCTTAAAAGATTAATATGGCCAGGGCACTTTTGGGCATAGGAACTTGGAAGAGCTCCTGGATCAGTTAATTTCTGTTTGAACCACTTGGAAATTAAGTTAATGAAGCACCATGGGACTAAGCACTGAGCAAAACCATATCTTATCTCTCGATTAATATTCCAGAGGGATTTAATGCATTTCAGTGGCTTATGGCCACACTTATTCAAGTAAAATAAGATGGAAAGGAACAATGAGGAAAGCGAGATGGGAATATTGTCAAAAGTTTGGTGCTGTTCAGTACTCTGAAACTAAGTGACCCACCCACACCACTTAGAAGCTCTGAATTACTGCTTTGAGACATTTTACATATAGTCTTCCAGTGTGCCTGCGGCTTGGACAGAATATTATGTCCCTTAAATACACAATAGCAGCAGTCAAAGGGCATAGGAAAGCTTTATTGAAGAACAAATTACAGTTGTGATAAATGCATAAAAAGTTATGCTTGTACCTATACAGAATCGTATAAGTCACTCTGCAGGCAAAGCCATTTCACTAGACCAAAAAATATTCGATACATCAAAAGTAGCAAAAGTTAAGGCTTCTCCTCTCTCTCTGCTTTAGTGGAAAATTTCCTACCGATTACAGTACTATAAGTTGTTTTTCTTATCTTTGAGCTGTGAGGAATGTCTGAATTTTTTTTTTTAATTCATCTATCTGAAGGAACAAACTCAATATTTTTTGAGATGCAAATCTTAAACATTGTTTTGGTTAGGATTTTTCTTTTACATATCATTTATCATGACACAGTTTTCCTTAGGTCCAACTGAAGCCGACTTAATGTGACTCTTTTAGGTAGGGTCTGTACTTGCAAGGTGTTGAGGAATCTAGTTCTGTGTTAAGGTGCTGTTCATGCATACAATAAGATCAACTTCTGTGCTACTTACTTTTGATATACTTGCTGGATTACTACTTAATTCTTTGCTAGCCCTTCAGCACGTGAAAATGTCACATTTAGTGCAAATAAGGCTTACAAATATTTGTGGGGAGGGTTCTTGATGTACCTGCTAAATACAGGCTGTGAGTTTACTCAGGTTTGGGATTTGAGTGGGGAAACGTTGTCTCAGTGGCAGTTTTTGCAGTAGCCTTTCATTCCTGTGAGTCACTTGTTTGATAGGTGATTGGGACAGGAGCTTCCAAACTCTTTCAGTTAGAGCATAAGGCGAAGAAAGTGAAACCAGTTATTCATTTATTCAAGTTTATTAGCTTTCTGCGTTGGGTTTGTACCTTGTCCCTATGCCGTGCCCTTAGTGGAGTATTTACATTGCTGTGATAACATTCCTTCTCCCAAGGCTCTGGTGACTATCAAAAGCATCAGTGGCAGGGCTGCTTTCCTACTGTAATGGCTCACTTATTTTGTCCTACTCTCTTCTGAGTTCCTTTTGTATCCTCTTTCCTCCTCTCCCTCCTCTCCTTGAAACTCTGCAAGGGAATCCATTCTTATGCCCTAGTGAAAATGGTAATCAATTGGCCATAGTAACCACCTGCCCAGATATGCTCTGCTGTTAACTCCCTTCTGTCTTGACTGGTGACATTAGTTACTCTGTCAGAAATAATTATGCTCCCATCTTCTGGGGCTTGCTGGTGAAATGCTGGAACACTTTAGCTTATACAGAAGGCACAGAAGTGAATATCCATATATTTGCAGAAGGGAGTCTGGTTATTCAAATAGTACAGTGTTTTGGGGTAGTACGTTGTAAAAGAAGGAAGAGCAAGGTACTGTGAACTAGTGTAAAGGCCTCTAAGGGTCTGTGCTGCACATGGAAAGACCTGAGGTAATTCTGGATTGTAACCATTGTAACACTCAACCCCAGTGTTGCAAGACGTAGAAGGATAAAGCGACTTAAGAATACCTGCACTGATTTAACAGCTTGCTCTACTGAATGACGGAGCTTTTGCTGTTACTTCTGCTCTTGGCATCACAAGTTGGTTCTCTCCCAGTCGTGGTGCTCACTGGATTGCTCATGAACTGACTCATTAGGCTTCATCAGTATGGAACAGAAGAGTATTTACTTCTAGCAACTTCAGGTTGCTGCTGGATTGTGGTGTTGAATTGGCCCATGGAGGAGTCATGCAAGCTGAGGACATGACAAAAGGTGATCCAGGGAGTGCTGGCCCTTTTGTGGCCGCAGAATGTTAAAACAGCCCAAGCTGCCTTGTGTTAATGTCACCATGAGAACACAAAAGGCCTGTTATTACTGCAGAATTAAGTCCACCATGGCTGAACTGCCTCAAATTCTTATATAGATTGAGAACAAGTTTTTACAGAACAGCAGTTTCTTCTGTGGCTGATTCCAGCTTTTGTCTTCCCAGGGTACTGATCTTTCCACGTATAGCAAGCACAGATTCTTCTGGTGGTTATACTAGCGAAGACTGGGATGCCAACATGGAAAACAGGGAGAACGGAGCAGAATTAATGAGTACAGATGGAAGTCCTCTCAGGTGTTAGGGCATAGCTGATACCAAAATGCGTACCTTTCTGCTCTGAAAAATCAATAACCTGCAATTTAGTCATATTTCAACTGCATTAAGGTGAGCATCTTGACCATTTTTACTTTCCTCATAGCTGCACTGCAGTGCTCTGAAGTCTACCAATATCCTAGTTTTCACATACTTCAGCAGTGAAGCATAAGAGATTTTCTTCTGTGCTTACCTACACAGACTTAAATTGTATTGCCTGTTAAATACCCCTCTTTACTGATGGTGAGTCATGGTTAGCCAATATGTATTATTTGAACTTTACAGAATAGTGGCGTTGCTGTGGTTATCACTGTTGTATGTCTTTTGGCAATTGTGTCTGCTCCTGGTTGTTTGTTCTTTAAGATCTTCTATTGCAGCTGGAAGAGATGTAGTATGTGTAGTCAGAAGCAGGGATCCATTTCAATTCTGTTGGTGAACAAGACATAGTGGCTTTAAATTTTAAAAACAAGTTAAAAATAGGCACCACTGTTACAGACACTTGTGTTCGTTGTGTGATTGCATTGTAATGCAAAGTATGAAGGATATTTTTTTAATGGTTTCCTGTTGTGAATTTCATTTTCTCAGAAATGAGAGGCTAATAACTCTCAGTGGGATTTTCTGTGGTCAGATGTAAGAAATAAAGATTTGTTCCAGAAGGTTAGAACGTCTGTTTCGATTTTTGGCCTATTCAGGATTATTCTGTCGTTGGAGATTTCATGCTCTTTTATTTCTTTTTATTTCTTTTATTATATGAAGAAATTAGAATACTTGGCCTCAGCACAATTTCTCCGGGGTAGTTTGAAGCACATTATGCAGGGTACTTCCTTTAGTCCTCACTGAGACAGAGTTACAGAGTCTTTCTGACTTGTCTGAGGTCACTGTAGTAGACAGGAAGGTGTCTGATTTCTCAGCCATATGTCATGACGACAAGACTACAATGACTTCTCTGACTCCAAAGCCCGTAGTGTTCCTTAAGTCTACACTTGACTTTCAGATGATGGGCTAACTAGTTCTTGGTCTTTGCAACTGCTGTTACTGCAAATGCAAGTTGTTTTAACAAAGATTGTTATGCACTGTGTGCATGTAGAAAAAATGCTACCAGGGAAAGCTCCACTTACTGTATCATAATTTCTGCTGTCCGTAAAAAGTGAGGAGGGTTTTTTTTTTCCCCTCCATTCATCTGTATATTTCAAGCATTGTCTTTCCTTGAAAAATATCACAGTGGCTCAAATGAACTGTCTCCCAAACAGACACCTAAATACTTCACTGCTTTACAGTACTGCGTACAAATCTGTAGTGTTGGCCTGAATCACAGCAGTCTTACTCTTTGGCCCTTTAAAAAGAAACTGCACTGGTGTGAAATTGGAATGATACAGAAGTAAATCAGACTCCTGAACTTTGTGTGATCACCATGCAAAGGACAAATTGAAGTGCACTCAACCTCCTGATAAAAAAAGCAACCGAGAGAGCAATAAAAGGATATGCAGCTGTAGAAAAAAATATGAGCAAAGGACAGAGTTCAGATTAAAGACAGAAGCTGAGGAAAGGCAAGGCAAGAAATAAACAACTCTTTAAAATAACTCTTGTGAAAGTCCTGCAGTGTAAGGGGAAAAATGCTTTCTCCTGCCCTGACCTCTAAAGAGAAGTAATCAGTTTTCTGAAACTCTATGTGAAAAGGAAGTGCTAACATCTGTTTCCCCATGTTCAGTCAGTGAATTTGATATTGTTTGAAGAAAGAAATTCACTTCAAGAATTCAGTCACGTTGGCTGTTCTACCCAGCAGTGTAAGGAAAGTTGTCTTCTGCTGAGCCCTTTTTATGTTGAAAATGCATCATTCTAGCAGAGCTTGAAACAAACACTAAACTAAATTGATTGAAATTAGAGCCTGGCAGATTGCGGGGTGAATGAAATTGGATCTGTGGGGTCCACTTCTTCCCTCAGTCACTACAAGATTAATTACTTCAGTTGTAAACACCTTTCCTTCTTCTCTTGTTAAGAGATATCTCAATAATTCCAACACCACTGTGGTTCAGTGAAAATTACCATCTGCCTCTCAGCCCTCAAGTATGAATGAGGTCAATGAAATTAGCGACTCCGAGGAGACCTGCCATGTCTGCTTTTTTTTTTTCTTTGTGTGTGAATGGCAGGCATGAGAGGGCAGGTCACATTCATGTCTTAGTCTATTTTCATTGCTAAATATCATTATCACAAAAAGGAGATCTCCTCACATGTGCTTTAATTGCTTTGTGAGAAGTGCAAACCAAACAAACTTCCTGCACCTGCATAGTGGAAGACTGAAGTGAAAAGATGTATAGCAGTAGGTACGTATGGGGATCAGTTGAGTATGTCCTGCCTGAATCTTACTGGTGACACAGAATCCAGCTCTGTCAAAGTATTTGGTGTTACAGCATTTAACTCACAGGGTCTTGCTCTTCAGTGGTTGCTGATGGTCAGTGAAATTGATGTAGACTTTAGGTTTTGTTGCTAAAAGACTGCCAAAACAAACCTGTTGATGAGAACTTACAGAATGTTTCACGGGTGCTAAGAAGGAGCTGCAAAGGCCGGCTCTATTCTGCGCCCAAATCTGTAAATGTGATCATCTGAATAAAATTACATTAGTTTTCTGTAGAACATATGTGACATTTCATATGCTATATTATTAATTTCTGTTATAGGAGCACCTACAGCCTCAGATGGGAACGTTGCTATGCATATGTAGGGATGTCTGTGAAATATGGCACTGTAACCGTACATACCTGACAGAAGGTTTTATGTGAGTATTTTACCAGAAGGTGTAATCATTTCTTCCTCACCTAAAGAGTTTAAATAAAGGCAGACTGACTTACTACGGCATTTCATTTATTCCTTGGAGAAATTGTGTTCTACATTCTGATCCCACAGGCTGAACCCTTTAGACAGTCCTGCAGAGGTGGTTTGAAAAGGAAATGTTGCCAATAGCAACTTGTTCTTCTGTTAGAACAAGCCAAAGTTATTTGGAATGACAGTATGGAAATAGGGAAGCTGGGGAGAATGAATGGAAAGCTTGTATATTGGTATTTTGAAAATATAAAAGAAACAGCCTTAAATTACATCAATCCTTCTTCTGATGCTCTTGGCCACCTTAGTATCAGCTTCCTAGACATCACAGTCAATCAGCACCATCTGTTATTGTCTAACAGTATTGTCTAGATTCTACAGGATCTAGCGATGTGCTGGTACAGGGGTGGTGAAGGTGGCAATGTCTGTAGGGTTGGCATTTTACTAGGCAAAGGATGAGGACCACATGGGAATCTCTTGCGCTTCTACTTGCAACTACTCTTTTTAGAGCTAGTCTGCAGAGTTACATGAAGGAGATTGAAGGAGAAAGCAATAATTAAAGATTTCTGGAAGAAAAAGTTAAAAGAGAAGAATTAAATTTCTGAGATCTAAATTCTGAGAACTTGCATATATGAGTAATGAATCTTGGAATATCTTATACATGTTACTAACTCTGACACAAAAGAAAATGGTGATAATACACGCACGTTCTTTAAAAATGCTGTTAAGAAAGCATGATCGAGAAATGGGAGCATTTCCTTATTTTCCTGTGCTATTTACATTTAGCCACCAGATGGCAACCACAGACTGCCCACCAATCTGAGCATGTTCGACTCCTATTTAACTTCTATGACCCGAGACCATGGTCCAACTGAGCCTCTTCACTTTGAAGGAAGTCAGCAAAAAGAAATTCAACTGTAAAATAAACATCACGGCTTTGGTTCTTCTGAATTCCATTTATACTTGCCTTATATTAGTACAGCTACAGCATTTACAATTTGGGAAAAAGAGGAATCAGGCCCACTGAATTCATATGTGTGCAAAGATGTGCCTGGGTCATGTGTTTAAATCTGCAGAGTAAATTCATTCTTTCAGAGTTACATTCTTCTCACAGCTCTTTGTCTGGTTATATAAGGTCAGGTCAAGTCCTCAGCTTGTGATACACATTCAGTGGAGTTATATTGGCCTAAGCTAGTGAAAACAATAGTCCTAGTTTAATAGCATCTGTTGGTGCCTTTCGGTTTCCAATCTTGAAGGTCAGGTGGTCATTCTCAAATAGCTAAGCTACTGTTCATTTCTGTTAGAGATTTTAAGACTTCCTAATGTCTTTTTAAAAAACCCAAAACCAAAACCAAAGCAATTTCCTACATCTGAGAGTATAAAACTGCCCCTTGCTGCTGTGAAACAATATAATGAGTCATAATTTTAAAAAAAATGGTTTTATTCAAATTGGTATTGCACCAGAGCAGTGGAAAAACCTGACCTCCTAGCATATATATTGTATAATTTATAGATCTCTAATATCTGCTGCATTACAGACTTCTTCACTGTCAGTAGACAGATACATAGGAAAGAATGAACATGTTATATTGCTTAATGGGGACACAGACTACAGAGCACTGCAGGAACAGAAAACTACTTGTCAGAGTCCTCTTTGCTGCAAAACCAGAGTTATATTATTCTTTAAAAATGCATTTGCGATGGTACTGTCTATAGAATATTTACATTATGAAAGATCCTTGAGGTTGCTAAGTGCTTTGGTTGGGGTTGGGAGGTATTTTTTTTATGTTGGATAAAGTACTCTTGCAAACTTCTTTATCTAGTATTTTGCTGGGCTGTTGGGATACTTCATCATTCTGTGAATGGAGTCGTTAGTAAGGATGATAGGATGGTGCTTAGCCAGCCAATTGCTTTTAACAGGAGAAATGGTTGTGAAGTTCAATTTGACCATTGGTCCTTGCCTTGATCCTACTGCTGCAGGAACTGGTTGTGCAAGGACTGTGCTCTTGGACCTTTTTGATGTGTTCTGTGCTGCATGGCAACAGAAGAGCTCAGTAGTTATTTTTACCAGATGTTATACACGAGGAAATTCCATCTTGCATATTTGTTTTTTTTGAATAGAAACATCTTGAACTTTTATTATTATTACAGAAGATATCTGTTTATATTCCAGTGAGCAATGTTGGTACTACTCCTGAGATCACATGAAAAAGCCTCTGCCTTTGCATTCCCATCAGCTGTGTCCTTTACAATATATGATCTTATATCTTTGCCTACTTCTCATATGCCACACTGGAATGCATGTTGCAGGGGAGAAAGTGTTACCTAACAACTGCAATAGAAACCTGTGTTAAGACTTTCCAAAATTACTAGTTATTGCAAGAATTCAATTGGAGAGAAAGCAAAAGACCTTATCTTTTTGTTGCTGTTCATTTGACTTTGCAGACAGACGTGAGAATCTACTTTTGGAAAATCATTTTCTATGGGTTGAGTGAAGTTTTGCATCTGAGATACCGTCTTTACTCTGGCTCTGACTTGATATGTCAACTGGAAAATGATCCCCTATGTTATTTTGGGGACTCACTTGTCTTTAGAATAAAACATACTCAATTTTATTCAACTTTCAGTTTCATTCACATAAACTTATAAAGCAGTCTTCAAATGAAAATTGTTACAATGAAATAGGTTTTGTTTTTTCAATCATTTGCACTCTTACAACTATGTAAAGGGAGAAAGTGATAAAGCTAGAAAAGAAAGAATGCTTCTGCAATCATAGCGATAGCATAGCAATTTTACCTACGAAATTCTTACTGAATAACTGAATTATGCATTGGAATGAAGGGAGGAGGCAGAAAATGAGATGGGCATAGGGGAAAGGCTCTCTTGAACAGACTAGATCAACAACAGATTGGGTAATCAGATTCGCTGCCTTGAATTTTACCCCAAGACAATTTGGAGGGTAGTTTTGTTAAAAGACTGCAGTGTTTTCCATGTGTGGTACCCTAAAGAATGCATTACAGTGTTTCAGGCCAGTGATCTGAAGGATGTGAATGGTGTTGTGAGGTTAGAGATGAGCACTGGAATCACATTAGGTCAAGGAATGTTGTTCTGTTGCTTATACCTGTTTTCTAACTAATGTGTGTGTTCGGTTTGTAACACACCCTAGGGTACCATGACCTATAGACTCCTCCGTGTATGAAATACAAAAGAAATCAGCAGAAGGTGAAGGAGTCTCAAACCAGAATATTGCCCACCACGCTGTGACGTGGCAGCCTTCCCTTCTACTACACAGCCCCCCCTACCCCATCTCTGCCACTGCCTCACTCTGACAATCAAGCTCCCCCTACTTTCACCCGTTTTTTATCTCTTTCTACCCATCATTCAGCAATATACATCAATGTGACTTACTTGTCTCTGTGGATTGTTGACAGGCACTCAGCCACCAGCCTATTTTATAAATGAGATCCTATTCTATTTTAGATCAGCAAAACTACTCGGGCTGAGGCAATAGCTATCTAGTTGCTCTGTGCTCCTGTAAAAGTCACTGTCATAAACTTTACATCAGGAGGATGAGAACTTCCCAAAATTTGTGCCATAGTATTTATAAGAGCTTTGAATAGTCTTACTCACTTTTCAAATGGCAAAATCTCCAATATTTGACTTTTAAAATTCTGTGTATATTTATGTACTATCCTTGTTCACATAGTGTCTGAACTCCTTTTAGTTAAAAGCCAGACTAAAGCCTAATGTCTGTGTGGCTCCCTGTTTTCTCTCCTTGAAGGAATTTATAATTGTGTATCCTATCCACTGGACCATTAGGGCAGCAGTAGTATTCCTGAATTTAATCTTTCTTCACAGACTGCCTTATTGTAGCATCATTGCATTAAAACCTTATTTACTTTTACTTTTTTTTTTTTTGCTAGCATTCTTGTCTGGATCTGATCCTTTAAATTTAATAGGCAACTATGAAACGATAAACCTGTCCTCAAAACTGCTGCTTGGTGTATCTTTCTTAAAAAATTTATGTTGACATTTGGACATGTATCCTGATGTCCTGCTTTCAGAATACTTTTCATGATGATTTCTAGAGCTGTGATATTTTGATAAAAACCCTTTGAATTGCAATATTTTTTAGTAAGAGTGTGAAGACAGATGATGCTTAGTTTCAAAAGCATCCACCATGTATTTGTGATGAGTCGGTTACCTGGTTAGATGTCTGTCTTCTTGCATCCTGTTTCAATAGTGTTTATAGACTTGACTCCTACTTTTATTCAAATTAATGGCAAATCTCAAACTGTAATGAAAGTAAAGCTACACCTCTTTGTTTAGGACTTATTTTAGGATAGCTGCTAAAGCCCACAGATGATAGGAAGATATCTTAAGATGGTGTGGTCTGATGCCACAGTATAAATTCAGGTTTTAAATTTTGTTCTATACATCAAATGCATACACTTTCTTGGATAGTTTTTAAATAATGTTGAGTTTGTTTCATTTAGAATGAAACTTCCCTGTGCAGTTTTGTACTAGGATGAGAGCCAAACAGTGAAACTACTAAGGAACAAATGAGCAATTCATTTGTAACAGCAACACCACTTCAAATGTAGAATTGCCTAACTAGAAGGAAATCAGTTTGCTCTTAACAAACTAAAAAGATGGGATTTTTTTTTTTTGTGGGATTAGAGCCCTACATTAGGAAATTCACATGTTTTCCTGTAAATTGTAGTCTGGATGGGGTTGTCCTTGACATTATTAAGGTTGGCTAGGATGCTTTTTCTAAGTTAGATATGAGTTTGATCAGATTTGATAGCTTTTTTTGCAGAGTAGGCCTAATGGCCTTTATTCTCCAGGATTAATGTGTGTGTCTCATGAGCAGTTTAAGTTTGAAGACCCTGTCACAAAGCCTCCATTATGATTAAAACTGTCACTAACTGAAAGCCAGGTCAATTTCAAAAAGATTTTCAAATATAATGTATCATGCTGCCAACATCCTTTTGTTGCAGGATATTTATACTTATCATTATAGTAGCTGTCTGAAATGAATAGCAGATGTGGTACTTGCCTCTTTTTAGAAAGGGCGGCAAGAGTGGAAAGAAGTTCTTACTGGACTGAGTTTGGTTTTTAATTAGTGTTTTTTTCTTCTCTGGGCAGTGGGGCACACTGGCTGGTAAGAATTTAGTGACAGTAAAGTGCCAATGTTGCCATGTATAATGACAAGACATTTTTTCTGCCAAAGTAGGGATGAAAAATATCAATCAGCTTCCCTAAGAGGGCCAGACTCTGTATTTACCTGTTGTCTGTATTTTTGCTTTCTTCTGTTATTTTCCTTTTTTTGTCTTGGGTGTCACACTAAACAATTGGGTTTTATGCCTTGTTTTAGGTAGTTTCTGTTCGCTATTCAGCACAATGTCTACAAAAATTAAATGGAAATTAAGGGTTGACTCAGTGCTTGAATCTTAGGCCATTTCAGCCAGCATCTTGATTCTGTAGCATGTTACTCCCGCTAGTCTAACTAAATACATTAATTTTTGTTTACAAATTTTTTAAACCCACCTTGGTATCACGTGGTTGGGTTACATTTCTGTAACCCTAATCAAGTGCCATCATCCATTCTCATGCATCTCTAGCATTAAGCTATGCACATTGACTCAATCATGCCAGGAGACAATAAATGATGATGATTTTGTTCAGGAGAGACCAAGTATCTGAGATCTGTTTTCACTCACAGTTTGAAATGGGCACAGTCTTTTCTGCAGCAATGTCCGTCCCTGAAGGGCATGTCCAGGACTTTACTGGCAGCTTGTTTAAAGTAAGCTATATAATTTGAAGCAGAAATCCTGAGGCTTGGCCATGCCTTCCTGGGCTTAAAATGAGTGTAAAGCAAAGACTTCAAAACAAGAAGACTCTCTGCTGCACATTTGCCTGATGGTATCAGACATAGTAGGTACAAAAACAGTACCACTATGAAAGCAGTGAGCTTATAGAAGTGCAGAGAGCAGAACTGATGATGATAAATTTAGATAAACCCAAGAAAGAGATGCTTATTGGACTTGGCTATCAGCGTGTGATACGCTGTGTGCTCGTTTTGTTACTGGAATGCCGAGGATGCTGTTCTTGTAGGAAAGATAATCCATCATTGGCATTGCCCTTTTTTCCTCTCAATGTGGCAAAAGGATCAGGCATCATATCCTTAGTGCATGCAAATCTGGGTGAATCTCCGCCTGCAATGACAAACTATTGGTGGGGCCAACACTGTCAGTGAAGCTTACAGGGCTTTTGGAGCCTGGTGCAGAAATCTTGCGTGCACAGGAGTTCACCAGAATTGCTGCACATTCACTGCCCACTCAGTAGGTCTTGCACAGCTGCTGTTAGAGCTATTTTGTGCTGGGTTCCTTTCACATGATGGGTCTAGGTCTGACAAAATCCGTGACTGAAAACAGCACTGATTGATAAACTAACTCTTATATCCCAAAGCATCCAGGCTGACCGAAAAAGCTCCATAGCCACTGGAGCTCAGAAGCCCCCATCCCAGTTATCTGCTGCAAAATGGTAAACCTGTAAAAATACATGAAGTATTTGTTTTTCTCCTTACATCGCTCTTGGAGTCGGTCAGAAGCAACCTTTCACACTTCCAAGCTTTCTTTGAAGGAGGATCCCAGTTCTCCCTTCAATGTACCCACAAAATGAGCAAGCCACTGTCATCAGGCTGTCTTTTTCCTCCTCTAAAGTTTGCATGGTGTTTTCACATGATTTTAGACACCTTGTGAATGTACAACTTCCAATGTTTGTCGATTTTGCTGACAGTACTTCCGCAAACTCTATGTGTGCCTGTGTATCTCCTTATCTGGTCTTCAAAGTAATACTTGGGTCTGTCAGTATATCCTTCTACATTTTTGCAGAAAGCCAATTAACCCCTCTGCACCTCTCTAAATGCAGCCAGAAATCATTTGCTAATGCTCACTGAAGTGCAACTGCTTTACTCCTGTATCTTAAAATAGCATTTTTAAGCTCCTGTAGTTAATAGCTTCCTTAGAAATAAACATTCCTCTAATCAAAATAGCATTACTGAAGTTTTGCAAAGGCATGTGCCCTTTATTTCCCCTCTGAAGTCCTAAAAATATAAGATTTTTTTTTCCCCTGGATATACCCTTTCACAGCTAATGAAGACTTTGGGTATTCCAGGATGGGAAAGCTAAGCAGGTTCTTATTCTAAAGCTGCTCTCTATAGTTCTAGTTAAGCATAGTAGTTATGTCCTTACCCTTTAAGAACACTGATTTCAGTGGAGACTTTCAGACTTTCTAATTTGGCATAGGTTCCTGTGTAATTCAAAGGTGGTTTTGCAATTTCAGTTTATTTTTTATAAATAATATAACATATGACTAGATTTGTATATCATTTGTATGTTCTACTCTTGTGTATCCATGTTTTTGATTAATGAAAAGGCAATGAAAAGAAACTTCCTAAGTTGTTTTTTCAGAGCTGTACATCTGCATCTAAACAAAGGGGTCTTAATTACGTAAGTTACCTCCCAGTATCCTTTTTCTTCAAATACTTGTCAGGAATTTCTAAAGCAACAAAACTAAAATTTCCTTATTATATTCCCTTTTCTAATATTTTTCTCAAAATCTAAAATCCTAGTTTGTTAACTGAAGCCATCCAAGGAAAGTCATTGTAGGAGAGGAAGAAAGAGGAAACATCCAAAGAAGATTAAAATAACTTTGCTGAAACCACCTCTGGTAAGTTTACTTGGTTACCAGTTCTCAGCCCAGAGCATTCCAAAATTTGTGCTGATGTTTCATGCACGTGGGTATTTAACAAAGTGGGGAACTCAAGGGTTTTTTTCAATTTGTCTTTTGGCAGCTCAAGTGAACCAGTAATGTATGCAGCTGCCTATCTAAGTACGTCACTACTCAAAGGTCTTCAGACATCATAAACCCACATCTGAAAATGAATGAATATCTATATTGTCACCGTTGTATCTAACATTTTTCATGTCAAGGAAATGTGTCCAGTAAATTAGCAACAGGCCAATTGTACTAAATAGACAGCATTCCATGTTGCTATCTCCTTAGTTGCTTCAGCTGTCTATGCACTAGCTGACAAGCAAAACTGATATAATCTTCATACCTTTAGACTATGCTGCAGAGATGCTCCAAACTCTAAGAATTGTTCTGATCATGCAGGAATCTTTATACTGAAGTTAGAGAAAGTATTAGACTGCTGCATCTTCTAACCTATCTATCTGAGATATTCCTAGCTTCTTTTTTTGCTGCAGAATATACCAATCTAAACCTGTTAATCTTTACAAGAGGCAGAGATTAATCAGGCAAATCAAAATCGAGAGGGAAATCACAAGTATGATGAGGTGCATCTGCAAAATGAGGATGTTAGATCAATGTTAATTAAATAGTAGTTTGTAAAAGGCATATAAGCAATAATTTTAATAAATGCAATGTGTTATTTCTTATCTTTAACACCTGTTATATTTGTGTATATTTCTTTCATTAACAATGCTGTCATCTTATGTGTGGCTTTTTTTCTTTGTATACTGTTTGAAGCAGAAAGCAATATATGAAATCAAGCTGGTCAGAAAGAGGAAAATTCCTAAAAGAAAAAAAGAAAAAAGAAAGTATTTTAAAATGCTTTTCTTTTAAAAGATTAGAAGAAGCACACTTATAATTTTTGCAAGAGTTTCTTTGTTGAAATCATAATTTTCCAATTTTATTTTTTTTACAAAGCCTTTTTCGCCTACTTGAAAATGAAAATATTCCTGAGACAAAATCACTAGTTTCAGATAACAATTTGGAAAAAAAAGAAGAACAATAGAAACTTTTTCAAGCAGAGCAAGGAAGGCAATCCTATTGTAAAAACTTTTAATTGACTCTTGGTTTACTGTACGCAGCAATTTCCAAAAGTGAGGACTTGAATGTTTTTCTGAGCCCAATTCAGAGAACACTGAAGACTATTAAGAGATGTGGCAGCAAGTGATAGTGATGGAGACAATAGGTGAAATGGGATATAAAATCTGAAACTTAATTGAAGGCCTTTGAAGCATTTCATGTGATATTCACTACAACATAAACTGCAACACTCAATCTTGAATTAACTGAGGCTTCAGTGTAGATTTTCCTTATTCCATATAGAGTCTAACTTTCGTAGGTGAGTTTTAGTTTGTGTATTATGAAAAAAACATTGAGCAACTCTGGCTCAGTTATTTCCTATGCCAGAATTCATTACCGCCAGTGAGTGTAGTCTGAAGAAGTACTACTATGTATTTGTCCTGTTATTACACTCTTCTCTTATAGCTGTTGGAGATAAAATTCTGGAATACAAGGACCCTTGAGTTGACCTGGTATAGTTCTTCTTAGGCAGTCTAATTAATTTGTTCATGAATGAAAAATAGGAAGAGAATACTGACAGTGAGGGCATAATCTCCTTTTTTGAGGCTTTTAAGGGTGAAGTGACATAAATTTATGTGGCTTTTAAGGGCACAGGGAATGACTAAGCAGGGAGATGGGATCTATCCTTCAATTGTACTTCATGATTACAATGTCAAAAGTCAGGGAAATGTGCGAGGAAAAGGGAAGAGTGTGCTATTAGAAAAGAGGATAATCTGAAGTATTTTTTCCAGTCACTTGTGCCAGTGACATCCATGAAGAATCCAGCCACTAGGGATAATGTGATAATGGCAATGCCGTTGTGGATTGCATTTGTGTCACAGATATCCACTGCTCATGTTCCTTCTCCATATCAGCGAACAGGGAAGATGTGTCAGGCAGGCAAACTTCATCACTGATTGAATAAGCAATAATATATTGATCATTCAGGAAACATCTCCTGTAGAGCTACTTTCCTTGGAAAATCAATCCTTGACTAATTGGTGCATTTTGTAGAAGCAGAATCTGCAATAAGTCTTAAATGACTTGCATTTCACATTCTGTACTTTCAGCTCAATATCTTGTGGTTTTTCTATAGAGGATGCTTAAATATTTGTTCAGAGTTCACTGTTTAGTGTTAAAAAATTGTACTAATGCCCTTTACTTAGATCTTCAATGACTTTAGATCTGAGTTTCTCAGATCTTCTCAGAGTTGGGAAGAAAATAGGGCTTAAGTAGGTAAATCTCCCCTGTACTTCCACCATACCACGAGAAGCAGAGAACTGCAGATGGCTTCCAGTGGTGAAGAGAGAGAGAGAGCATTAGGAGAATTTTTAAATTGTAGATGGGTTTAAACATTTTAATAAGCTATGCGAAGTACCAAAGAATACTTTCTCTTCTGTAACAGAGCATTCTTCTGCCCTTCAGCAAAAATACAGTTTGACTTATATTGATAGAGTTGGTAGCTGATTGTACTTTACAGTCATCATTCAAGGGTCTAGAGCAAATTGTTATGTTAAAGAAATAAGTCACCAAGTGAAGTAGAAAAATACAATATTATTGCAGTCTTGCTCTTTTCCCAGAACCGATTCAGATGAATCTTGGCAGCTTGGGATTTTTGTATCAGAAAAGTCCATAAACAGTTATTTAATTTTCTGTCAGTTTTCTCCCTCATAAGACTTTCAGTAGAGATATATTTCAATCTCATGCAGCAAAACATCTGGCAAGCAAGATAAGTATAAGAAATAAAATGGGCATAATAAAAAGTCTGTGGCCTAACACTAATAAAGAATGCTAAAATCCACTTATCACACAACTCAGATTTGATATCTGTGTAGCAAAACAGAGTCATTAGCTGCAACTCCATAGCTATCTTTTTCTATCCAACCAATGGAAATTGTCTAGAGAGAAAAAAATGGCATATATTGGAGAGGCTGCATTGCATTTCAGAGCCATAGAAAAATCTGTGACTTAAACACCAAACAATGAAGCTTCAACTGAAATGCTTCTTTGTATTATCTGAAAATGTTAAAGTTGGAAGTACATCAAAAGTCATAGACAGATGTCTAAGTGCCTTCTGAAGTGGATCGGGCTGCCTGAAAAACCTCTCTGAACCCGACTTAAAGGGAGGACTCGATCATAGAAAACAGGGTTGCAAAGGAGCACAGATGAAGAAAAAGATAGTATACATGAAGGTATACATGAAGTAGGTGCAATGGATTTCATTTCTCAAAGGCGTCTATCCAAAAAATCCTTAAAACCTTCTGTGGTGTAGGTTCCACCAACTTATTGACAACTTATTCCTCCGCTTCCTTGTTCTTATTACTAGGAAGCTTTTCTTTTCCAGTGTGTAACAAAAACTCTATTGCTGTAATTTAAAACACTGATACTGGTTTTACTCATGATAGGCACAGACATGAGTCTATTCCCTTTATCTTATTATGGCTACCCCTTACATATTTGAAAACTCGATACACATCTCCCTAGTCTTCCCTCTCTAAAGAAAACAGCTCAATTTCTTTCTTTCTTCTAGTAAGTGTTGGTTGTCTTTCTACTGTCCCTGTTCCCTCAACTTTCTGCAGTTGCTCCACATCCTTTCTGGATTGCCATGTGGAAAATTAAGTGACTTTACATACCAGAAGTGTAAAGAGATGTCCTGGAAGAGATACATATTGTAGACAATAATCTTTAGTCTGACAGAATGGAATGCTCCCAGATTCATGCATATGGAAAGCTGAGATGCACACATAGGTGAAGCTGTGCTTAATCAGTCAAACCAACTGTCATTGAACTTCATCAAAATCTGATGCCCCAGATAAGGTTGTCAGGCATTCCCAGATGATATATCAATTGCATTATGAATTCAATATATCTGGAGTCAGGTTCTGCTGCACCACACGCTTGTGAAGCTGAGACTTCTGTGCTTTAGAAGGTATGAAGTGAAGTATGAAGTAGCTGTCGTTTCTTTCCAACAGGCTGTTAGCATCAGTCAGCTGGACTACTGTGCTTTGGTGCGCTCAACTGAGGTAGCCATTCTAACAGACACATATCTCAGATGGAGTCATTGGTGATACACCAATCTTATCATTTTTTCCCTTACAATCATTGGTTCCCTTACATTTGATATTTTGCATGAAACACACCACCTGTTTTGAGTTCAACAGCATAAGGTTCTACTGGAAAGTAAAACTTTATCTGATACCTCCTAGAAACACCTGGCATTTGCTTGTAATTTTATAGAAAAAAAAATTTCTTAATATGATGTTGTGCTTCAGAAATGTAATTCGGTCAAAAAACTATTTATTGTTAAGACAGAGGAGTTAGTTAGAACTGCGTCTGTTAAATTTTTTACATTAGAGACTTTTACTGTATAAACAATCAAGTACATAAGATTAAAAGTAAGGCAAAATTTACTAAATCATTACTTTTCATGTAAAATACCTATAGAAGACAGTTAAACACGTATTTTGCCCAAAAGAGAAAAAGGTGTAATACCATTCAGTAGTTAGCATAACCTCTGTGAAGAATACTTGGTGCGCATGATGCAAACTGAGGTGGAGGAAGGAGATGTTGGAATGGAAGTCAGAAGAAAGAATCAGTCTAAATTCAGAAATATGGAGAATGGGTTAGAGGACTGCTGAAAAGACGCTTGCTGTAAGCCAGGAAACTGCCTTTGTTTGTCTTAATCTTTTGTGTTCAAGAGGGTTCAAATGTTTATAAACCAACAGCAGCATCAAACATTTGCTGTTGCCTAGCTTTTCACAATTTCTTATGCTACCTGATTTAAAAGAAGCCCATTTAGCCTTTCTTTCCAGTCAGGAAGGTAGTCTGAAGAATCAAGAAGACATGCTGTGGGCTAGTACCAACCTACAATAATGTGGAACAAATAGTGGAAGAATTTAATAAAATCCAAAGACCATTATATTTTTATTACCATGAAAAGCAGACAAAATCCAGCATTTAGTTGAATACTTTAGTTAAAAGAATGAATGCAAAGTGTTTAGGCAGGCTGAAATGCACAGTTACAAAAGTCTTTTCTGTAATGGTAAGAAAGTTTAGGCAGAGGGCCATTTGGCCAGAGGTAAATAAAATGAAATATAAATTGAAATAAATTGAAAATAAAATGACAAGGTGTGAAGGCATATCTTAATGGCCAAGCTAAGTCACCCAATAAAAATGAAGAATTTGTTCTCAGAAAACAGATTGGTCTAGAAATGCTGCAAGTCCTGGACATGCAGTAGAAAGTCAGCTAGCTAAAACGTGCCAAAAGCTAAATATTAGGAAAGAATCAACTGTCTCTGAGCTGATGGAGGTCCTGTGGAGATCTGTGCTACAGGCATACCAAGGGCTGTAAAGCTAAACTGACCATAAAACAATTTATGGATGTTCAGCTGGACTTGAAATCTAAAGAATGTGCCAGCAATGTGCCCTTGCGGCAAAGAAGGCTAATGGTATCATGGGCTGCATTAGACAGAATATTGCCAGCAGGTTGAGAGAGGTGATCCTTTCTTTTTTTTTCAGCACTGGTGAGGCCACAGCTGGAGAACTGTGTCCAGTTCTGGACTCCTTAGTACAAGAGAGACATGAACACACTGGATAGAGTCCAGTGAAGGGCCACAAAGATGATGAAGGGACTCGAGTGTCTCTGCTATGAGGAAAGGCTGAGAGAGCTGGGACTGTTCAGCCTGGAGAAGTGAAGGCTCAGGGTGATCTTATCAGTGTCTATAAATAACTGAAGGGAAGGTGCAAAGAAAATGGAGCCAGGCTCTTTCAGTGGTGCCCAGTAACTGGACAAAGGGCAATGTGTACAAACTGAAACACAGGAGGTTCCCTCTGAACACCAGGAAACACGTTTTTGCTGTGAAGGTGACTGAGTACTGGCACAGGTTGTCTGAAAGATTATGAGGTCTCCATCCTTGGAGATATTCAGAAACTGTTTGGACTTGGTCCTGGGCAACCAGGTCTAGGTGACCCAGCTTAAGAAGGGGTGCTGGACCAGATGACCTCCAGAGGGCCCTTTCAACGTCAACCATTCTGTGACACTCAGAATATAAGGAATTTGCTATGGTGCTAAACATGAGAATGACAGAAAGTGAAAGCTGGTCCTAAGCACAGCTCCATGTCCAGGGAGAACAAGATTCTATCCTGAGTCATACCATTATTGAACTAGTCAAACATAAACGACATTTGCAATAACGCAAAAATAAAGGGAAACAGTTACATTAATTGCCGGCAGTATGAAAAAAACTTTATGAAAAAGATTGTTATAAATGCAAGACTGGTTGGCAGAGAGCATCAGACATATCCAAAGAAAATCTCTTTCCTGGATTGAAAAACTACCTAGTTAAATGGAAATATTTGGAAGTGCAAGGAATTCATTAGGTCTGCAGCTGAATAATAGTATTTGGTTTTGAAATGCTAGGAAAACTCTTGAAAAAGACATTCTAAAAAAATGTGGGAAGGGAGGTTTTCAGAGTAAAACTGCTCAAAATCAGGTTCATGATCCAGGAACAGCAGTCATCCAAAAATGGGATATGACTACTCTAAAATCCAATAAAGAAGTTTGGTCGTGGAAAAACTGACCTGCATTTTAGCATGGCTAATAACTTGAGAATCAGTCTGAGGGCAAGTATTTGCAAATTTGGTCTGCTGAATTTGCTTTTTGAAAATCTGGGACAGGTGGAAGCCATGGTTTGCAGGAAATTGGCTTTTGGGAACTACTCCACTTCAGGTCAAAGTCATTATTAGAATCTTTACATTCTGTAAGTTTTCTGCAGTAAAAGAAAAAAGGGATCAAGATATAGGAGTGATGAAACAGTGAGAAGTCACAGTTCTCTGGCTGAATGGCTGAGCAACACCAGATAGGAAAAAAAATTGTTTATAGAATATAGATTTTGGAAAAATCTATACATCTGTTGAACACTGTTAGAGAGGAAAATAAGAAAGGGGAGAGGATGAAGGTAAAGTTCTAAAGGTCTGCAGGGAATTTGCTTTGGTGCAAAGCCATGAAATTAAATGAGGGACAGCAAAGCCATCAAAATTTCTGTTTAGGAATTATAGTTTTGACTCAAGGATCTGTGTCAGTGCTTCTAGTCCAACATAAAAGTGATACTGGATAGGCCAACTCATTAAACAAACTCATCATTTTATTGGTGGGAATGAGGAATTCCAGTTCACTTAAGAAAATATCATGAAGATTTCAGTGAGGTTTTAGTCCATAGTTCTGGTTAAAAAAAAGGACAGGAGCACCAGACTCTGCAGAGAATTAGATTAAGTAATTTTTAACACTTCTTGACTCTAAAATCAATTATACCCTTGAGGATGCAGGAGGTCATCCTGATGTCTGACACACAATGTTAAAATTGATCACTGGGAAGTATAAGAAGATGTCAAAGATAATGGACAACAATTGTTTTTGTAACAGATAACTTAGAGATGAATTTGGGGCTGTACACCTGTCTCATCTGAGGCTTTGTCATAGTACATTGTGGTGGGCTGTTGGCCTCTTCCAGATCTACTAACATTGATAGGTCTGAAAGCAGTAGGTCTGACTTATCCAATCCTGGATATGTGCAATTTTATTGCAAGTCCTTCAGAAGTCAGTGGAGTGACTCAGCACAGCCCAGATCACTAAAGCCAGTACTTCACTGCTAAAAGTGGAAGGGTTAACCCACATGTCATGTTTCCCCAAGAAGTTTACCCCAGAACAGTATAAAACTTTGGAAAAAAAGCTGGTGTATTTGTAGATTGGTAGTGTGTAGAGCTGGAAGCTGACAACATCAACTAGAAACCAAAAAAAAAAAATTTGGTCCAGAGTCAGGAGGAAGAAGGAAGATACCTTTGCTAACAAAGAGATTTAAGGCTGCATGGGGCACAGCTCTCTACAAGCTTACCATATTGGAATTTCACAGCTCTCCTATTAAAGATTTGGATGTTTTGAGGCTTCTCTTCTTTTTGGTGGTTTTGTTGTTATTCCTACACTGCTGCATGGACTGAGCAAATCACTGCAGTAACTGACCTGATGTTATGCAGTATTTTCAGGTCTGATGTCTGTGCTCACTGTTTCTGTTCTGGGCTAGCTGTGTTTTTTAAAATCTTTTCGTGCTAGTCAGTGCAAGTGATATTAATTTTGGGGGAAGTCTGGTACAGGAATATAAATTATTAAACAAAGAAATGACTTACAACATTAAAAGTCTAAATTAATGTGAGAGGGAACATTGAACCAGACTGATGAATTCCTAGAGATGATTAATGATTAGAAATGAACTCTTCAGTCATCAGTTGTGTGGGAAGAACCTTGTAGCACAGTCCCTGTAGCAGATCCTTAGAATTTTGCAGGGTGATTTGCCAAATGGTTGAAGAAACTGTAATGCTGCTATTCCAGTCAAAAGCAAGCGTAGGCACAAGTGTGGTAACTCTGATGCCTTTTTAAGGCTTAAATACAAAACAAGGGAATTCATTGCTCAAGGAGATGAGCACGCTCAGCATGAGAGTTGTCTCTTGCTTTTTATCCATATTTTGCAGAGGTGCCAGTGATTCTGGCCTTTTTGCTAAGACACTGATTGCAAGGTTGCCAGAACAGACTGCAGTAATAAAAGTATTGCAGAGGTAAAAATACATGCATATCCCAAGTCTGCTATAATGTAGATGCTTCTGTACTACTGCTTGTGGAACTTTAATTTGCTAAAAGCAGCTAATATAGTGAGGTTGCATATTCCTGTATCAGTGTAGGGTTTTTGATGTTAAAATACATGAAATTGATTTATGCTTTTACCTGGGTCTTCCCTGTCTCCAACAATCCTTTGTTTGTTTGTTTACTTTTTATGTTGTTCACAGCCCTGCCTTATTTCTCTTCCTTCTTTATATTCCACATACATGTTGTGATTTCCCTGGAATCCAGGGAAAACTGCTCAGCATTCACAGTCACCCCTAGACCAGTCTGTTAGAAAGAGTGTTGATGAAGAATAGCTGATGAATTCCCAGCGCCAGATGTTCTGTCCAACTGCTAACAGTTAAATGAGAACTGTGCAAAAGTATATTGCTCAGTCATCTTCATAATCTAACAACATCTGGTTCATTTGCAGGTGCCCTCTGCCTCAGTGGTATTATATTAAATTCTGTGAACTGTATTGTCAAGGTAACTGATCTATTTTGTATCAGGGTGTGTACTGACTGCTTTTGTCAATAAATCAGTCTACTACAACCTGTTGAAAGAAAATTACTGGAAATAAATGAGTTTCTTTGCTGCTGTCCAGATTCACAACTTTCAGATAATCCAGAAATTTCAATGGTTGTTTTCTGTCTAACTGAAGATTTTCCTCTGCACAATTGTTTAAAAAAAATCTCAAAGTAATAATAAATTAGATGCATCATTTTGCTTTCATTAATTTTATTATTTCTGGAAATATAGTCATAAATTGTTAATCTCTTGATTGTGAAATTTCATAGTTCAGGAATTCAGAAAGTTATGTTTTTGGAAGATCAGATACCAGAATGTCAAGCTGGGACAAAATTTATCTGCAGTGCAGTACTGCAGCGATATGATACTGCCTTGTTCTACACAATATTATGAAACGGAAAACAGCATTGTTGGTAAATTCATTCTTGACTAGCATGTGCACAAGAGATTCCTACCGCTGGCAATCTGAGGCACCTTAGATTTCAAACTTTGTGGTGCAGAATGGAGGACGGAGTGAAGATCCCCAGTCCTGGTCTCAACACGGTGTCTTCTCAAACATGAATTTTGTTAACCAGTTCATTTCTTCTTAGCTCCCTAGGTCCCATAGCTGATGCTATCCCTCTTGTATCACTAAAGAAGAGAGCTACCTTGCTACCACTGATGTGCCTGGTACCTTGGACCCAGGCAGTGCAATGTCTTCTTGGTTCTGCAAATCAGTGGTGAGAGCAGAGGGAGCTGCAGGACTTTGGAATTGTAGTTGGGGAGCTCTCTGGCTCTAATGAGATGTGCATTCCTACAGGTGTGGAAAGAAAGGCTGCTGTGAGGTCTTATAGAAGGCATTACAGCCTCAACAATAAGCTCTTTCTGCTGAGTATGGCCACAACAAAAACATCTCTATTGTAGGCAATCTAAAAAAAAATATGACCCTGTGTTGTCCTTTCTTTAAGGACAGCTAAAAAAAATCTAAAATTAATTCTGCTGCTGCATACAAGATGCTGGATTATACTTTTCATCAAAGACATGTCGCTCATCCAGAGCCAAACTTTCCTCTTTCATGCATCCTCTCCTGTTCATCATGATTTTCCAGAGATCTGGAGATCCAAATCCAGAGATTTGATGGGAACACAATGAAATTAAATTCTTACTTGTTCATCTGAGGACTCACTCTACTTTGATTTGCCCACTAATCTTCTAGATTACTAGAACGCAAGGTACCTGTATGAAGAGACACGATTCTTCTAGCTGCTGAAATAGGATTTTAGTAGTCTCTTTATTATGGAGCTTACTTTGATACCCTTTTTATTTCTTTAATAGGTTTGTTCAAGTACTCAGAATTGCTAGGGGTACCAGAGTCTGTAAACTAAGCACACCAAAATAATCCAATGAAATCTTGTGCTGGAAGTCTAGTTTTATAATTGGGTACATTGGTACAATTACACAAAGTTTCCATAAACTGCAGTGGGAGTGGCATATATGAGAGAGGACCTGAATCAATTGCAACTTGGGGGCTGTGAATATTGCTTGAAAATATGAGCCACATTATCCTTTTTGGCTCGCATACATCTGGTGTAAATATGAGCTGCACTTGCCCAGCAAGCTGATCACTGTTGACAGAGACATCTCCTTGTTGGCCATCTGGGGTAAGAGCAGAAGAAATACTCTGCCTCATCCTGTTCCCCACTGTGTTTCTAAGTACATTTTGTTGATGATGTCTTTCTATTAGTCGGGTCTACAATGGTGTGGTTAGAGCAGCTCCGGTTGATGGCTGTCCTTCAGTTCAAACGCCAAATACCAGAGGCTTCTATGTAATTAAGACTTTCAGCTCTGCAGTGAATGTTAAGAATGACAACAGTACTTGACATTGATGGTTCATGTACAGAACCGTATGTGAGATTCAGCTCTCTGCCTCATTTAAGCCATTCTCAGGGCAGGGTTAAAAATATTCTTTCCAAACAATCAAATTAAAATGTACTGCCCTGTCTTGCTCTTAAAGCCCTTTCAGACATCTTCACAGTAACATGATGCACTTACTGCAAATGAATGCACAAATACCACAATGGAAACATAAGGTTTTCTTCTCTGCTTCCTAGAACTAGTATCAATTAGATCACAAGCTCTTTTTACAAGATGAGAGAGAGAGGAATTTGGATGTTTGCAGTGTTGAATACCTGTTGATAATAGCTTTAGAAAGAGCTGAAATATTCAGATACATATCTTATTTGCCAGTATTGATGTAGAGGAAAGAGCAGGCTTAACTCTGAGAAATAATAGACAAAAGGCATACTGAAACAATGTGATAGAAAAATCCCTGAGCTGATACTTTGTGGTTTTTAGACAAAGAACTTGACTGAAGTCGAGAACTATTTCTCTAGCATTTTTTTCCATTAGATATGTGTGTCCCCATTTAAGTACTTTTTTCTATCAATCAGCCCCAGTTGTCTTGGTGTAGTTAGGGTCATTGTCGTGGTTTAGGCCCAGCTGGCAACAAAGAACCACGTGGTCGCTTGCTCACTCCTCCCTGCACACCAGTATGAGGAGAAAATGTAATGAACCCTGGTGGGTCGAGACACGGACAGGGAGGGTTCACTCACCAGTTATGGTCACAGGCAAAAACAGACCCCACTTGGGAAAAAATCAATTTACTTTGTCACTAATCAGAACAGACTAGGATAATGAGACATGAAATCAGATCTTAAAAACCCCTTCCTCCACCCCCCTCCTTCCCAGTCCCTTCACTCCCGATGTCTCTCCCTCCTCCCCCTCAGCGGCGCAGGGGGACGGGGAATGGGGGGTGCAGTCAGTTCACCAGAGATTGTCTCTCCCGCTCCTTCCTCCTCAGGTGGGGAGGGATCCTCGCACGCTTCCCCTGCTCCAGTGCGGGGTCTCTCCCATGGCAGACGGTCCCTCATGAATCCCTCCAACGTGAGTCCTTCCCGTGCGGTGCAGCCCCTCAGGAACGCACCGACCCAGCACGGGCTGCCCACAGAGTCACGGTCTGCTTTGGGAGCAGGCTCCTCCCCTGGCGTGGGGTCCTCCATGGGCTGCAGGTCCATTTCTGCCCCTCCATGGTCCTTCACAGGCTGCAGGTCCCTCTCTGCTCCACCATGGTCCTTCACGGCCTGCAGGTCCATCTCTGCCTTGCTGTGGTCCTTCACGGGCTGCTCTGTCGTGGCCCTCCGTGGGCTACAGGGGCACAGCCTGCCCCCTCCCCGTGGACTGCAGGGAAATCTCTCCTCTGACTGCCTTCTCCCTCTCCTTCCTCACCTACTTCTGGTACCTGCATAGGTGTTTCTCTCACCAACCCCTGCTGCTGTAGGTCTCAACGATCATTTCTTTGTCCAGTCCCCTCCGTAAATACGTCATCGCAGAGGCGCATCCTCATCTCTAAATGGCCCGGCCTCAGCCTGAGGAGGGGCCGACTTGGAGGTGGAGGAGCTTCGAGCAGCTTCTGACAGGGGCCACGCCCATGTACTCCCTTTGTCTGCTACCAAAGCCCCCCCACACAGACCCAACACAATTGTCTAGATTTTTCTGAGGTAAAAGCACACAGACAATGTGTGGACTAGTATGGTTCAGCAGAAGTTGGGGACACATTCCCTGCACATCTATTCCGAACACGTGTGTGCTTCAAAACCTGGGCAGCAGTTTGGGCCTTCTCTACTTTGGACTCTGTGTGTGTTTGAGTTACTGAAGTGGATCTGAAAGGCTTTCAGGGTGTATAGGTGTGATTTGGGAGTTACCCTACTGATAAATCTGATACCTTGCTCTTGAAAAGTAACTGTTTGCAATGAAACTTTAGTTTTGTGGCTTTTGTTTTTGAAGTTTCATCCTTAAGTATTCTCAGAAAAATGGTTAAGTTAAAAAACCGTGAAGATGAAATCAAACCCTTTCAGGTGTCTGTGACTAATGTTGTTATTGTTGTTACTGTTATTGTTAGTATTATTTAAATTAAACTGCTATCTGCCTGAGTGGCCTTCTCCAAATAGTCATTTCTCCTCCTCATCATTAGAAATTAGTCTCTTGCTGTTGCTAAAGAATGGGGTAAGGTTTGTTGGGATCTTTTTCCTCCTTTCCTGAGAGAAAAAGTAATGAAAGAGTAAGAAGGCAAGAAGCCAGAAATATTTATTGTCTAAAATCAGTATCTTTCCTGAAATAACAGTTTCAATAAAGTTGTCTTTTCTCATTTCTNCACTCACCAGTTATGGTCACAGGCAAAAACAGACCCCACTTGGGAAAAAATCAATTTACTTTGTCACTAATCAGAACAGACTAGGATAATGAGACATGAAATCAGATCTTAAAAACCCCTTCCTCCACCCCCCTCCTTCCCAGTCCCTTCACTCCCGATGTCTCTCCCTCCTCCCCCTCAGCGGCGCAGGGGGACGGGGAANTTCAGCAGAAGTTGGGGACACATTCCTTGCACATCTGTTCCGAACACGTGTGTGCTTCAAAACCTGGGCAGCAGTTTGGGCCTTCTCTACTTTGGACTCTGTGTGTGTTTGAGTTACTGAAGTGGATCTGAAAGGCTTTCAGGGTGTATAGGTGTGATTTGGGAGTTACCCTACTGATAAATCTGATACCTTGCTCTTGAAAAGTAACTGTTTGCAATGAAACTTTAGTTTTGTGGCTTTTGTTTTTGAAGTTTCATCCTTAAGTATTCTCAGAAAAATGGTTAAGTTAAAAAACCGTGAAGATGAAATCAAACCCTTTCAGGTGTCTGTGACTAATGTTGTTATTGTTGTTACTGTTATTGTTAGTATTATTTAAATTAAACTGCTATCTGCCTGAGTGGCCTTCTCCAAATAGTCATTTCTCCTCCTCATCATTAGAAATTAGTCTCTTGCTGTTGCTAAAGAATGGGGTAAGGTTTGTTGGGATCTTTTTCCTCCTTTCCTGAGAGAAAAAGTAATGAAAGAGTAAGAAGGCAAGAAGCCAGAAATATTTATTGTCTAAAATCAGTATCTTTCCTGAAATAACAGTTTCAATAAAGTTGTCTTTTCTCATTTCTCATCCTGCCCAGCGACAGGACAAGGGGCAATGGGCACAAACTGGAACACAGGCAGTTCCACCTGAACATGAGGAGGAACTTCTTTCCTGTGAGGGTGACAGACTCCTGGCACAGGCTGCCCAGAGAGGCTGTGGAGTCTCCTTCTCTGGAGATATTCAAAACCCGCCTGGATGCATTCCTGTGCAACCTGCTTTAGGCTAACCTGCTTTAGCAGGGGGGTTGGACTAGATGATCTCTAGAGGTCCCTTCCAACCCCTACCATTCTATGATTCTATGATTCTATTTCCAGAATTCAATTTAAATAACAATACTCCCAATAAAGCTGTTAATCTGGAGATTAGGCCGGTTGTCTGAGATGTGGGGAAATCCAGGTCCATACAAGTTCGCTGCCTAATTTAGAATATGTATTGCCCATCTTCCAGGTGAGTGCATTCATTTCATGGAAATGCTTCATAACCAAAAACATTGGTCTTCCTTATATGGCAGTTTTTAGTCTCAGCTTCCAAAGAACTGCTCAATGTCAGACAAGTTTCACAATTCCTGTTGTTTTGAAAGAGACAACTGAAGTACCAAGCTGACAGCATGCCTTGCTACACTTGTGCAGGATGTCAGACTAGAGCCAATGTCTCTTAGATATCCACTTGTTTCCCTAAATACCCTCAATTTTCTCAGTTATTTCTATACACAGTAATACTAACAGGCTCTTCAACTGGAAATCATCGTGTTTATTCAGTGATATTATTCATGAAGAGGCATGTTAGCAGACCATATCTTGCTTTGAATGATTTCTATTACCTCTCATGGCAAGAAGGATACTTGATTTGAAGGTAAGAGGTATGTATCTGTCCTAGTTTGGGCTAGGACAGAACCAATTTTCTTTTTAGTAATTTTACCTTTAGTCAAAGTGGATGAGCTTCAGATCCTTATGCACCAGATGTAAGTAAGGCGAATGAAAGAGTAATCTGCTGTCAACAAATGGGTTCACATTCATGTGGATTCCTCTGTGACAGTATGGAAGGCAAGGATCTGGTTCTGACTGATGCATTTCTTCAGTTTTATCTGAGCAGTTATTCCTGTGCCTCGGTTTCAGCAGTTGTGATGAATAAACTGTAAACAAGGTCTGGCTCAATCATCAGTGCTGTGGGGCTGAAAACAAAATAACCACAGAATGTGAAAAAGTGTTCTTGTGAAGAAATTACCATCACAGAGCAAACAATGCCAGACTTCTGTTCCTAGACTTGTTGTGAGACATTGGGAAACTCAGATGTAATTACTACCCTGCCTCAAAGGGATAACGATGTGAGGATAAATATATTAAGACTTAAATGATCTGTGATGGTAGAAATGGTTGGCCATGGAAAGTCTACATGGAATTTGATACTAGCCTTTTCTCAGCTCTTGAATTTGATTAAACAGGTATTATTTTGCTCAGTGTAAAAGTCCCCATTCTACTGTATTTTTCCCTTATGAAGAAAAAGACACTACCTCATGTTTATAGATTAAATCTCAAAGCTGTGTTCAAAGTAGCTCGGCTATTTAAATATGGAAATCTGTCTTTTTTAATTACTTTTTTTTTTCAGTTGTGTTCTTTGGAGCTTACTCATAGATGTGTTTTTAATGCTTGAGTTTGGCAATCTTCTACTAGCTGAATTGTCATCCAAAGATAAAATCAAAATAATATTACAAGACTTATACCAGTAAAATAATGTTTTATACAAGAAAACAAGGTTAAAATTAATCTCTTGGTAAATTGGATAGAAAGAGAGTTGGATGTTACTCATTTCTGGAATTTCTTGGCAGAGTTTGAAACTACTTTTTGACATGGTCATAAGGTAACTACTGTGGAATTAGTCCCTGGTGCAAAGCTAGACTATTTCAATATGTGGTAAAAAGAGAGAGGATTAGTTTTCTTAACTTCATTTATCTCCCCAGTCTGAGATGCATTCTGAGGATAGCTCTTTGATTCAAGTAATTACTTATTAATAAGTTCGAATTAACAAGAAAAACCAAGCAGCTACTGAATTTCTGGATGCAATAGAGTGAATGCTAGTTTTAGCTCTCAAGTTCAGGTTATAACATGCTCTCTTGAAAGTCAGAGTTCCTCTTTCAGGGGCTGAATTTACTATTTGGGATATGTAGACTTTTATTCTCCTTCATTGAGGAGTATTCTTGGAGCAATAATGCAATAAACTATCTGAGTGTGACAAAGGACAGACTTGGCAGAGTTTCCAGTTTCCTCCTCTAGCAGCCACAGTTCCAGTTGCTAGATGTGCTTCTGCTGTTGAGGTTTTGTATAAAGTACCTCAGCACCCTCAGAGCTGTCACCTTTCTTCAGAGGGGTAACAGACCCCAAGGGATGACTGCATTTAAGACAGAGCCTAAGTGAAAACGAAGTTAGGTCAAAGGTGAACTAATGGCGAGAGTGAACTTTATTTTCCCTCTAAGATAGCTAAACTATAGTCTCTGAGGGATTACTGTTTGCAATGAATGCTGATTAAAAGAAACGAAGCCTATAGATTTCCTCCAGCTTTCTGGTTTGTGCAAACACCTACAGATTACACATTCCATAAAATATTGCAATGTAAGTGATTATACCTTTGTACATATGATTTGAGTAATGAACAGAATATGATTCCAAGTTGGAGCACCTCAGTATTGCTGTAGTTCAAAGCAACTAATAAAAAAATTCGACCCGTGTTCTTAAATCCTACATACCTTCTAATGAAATGTCAAAGGGCTGGAATCTGTTAAAATGGAATTCACTGCTTGGATCATGTGCTTGGGGGGAAAAAACACTTTGGGTTGTGCATGGCATATCACTCCAAAGGATACCTCTCAGCCCCAGAACAATCAGGGAGGTTATGGTTCAGGTTATGGGCTCTTTACCAGGATTGCCTACTTTCCAAAGCATACTCGGTTACTGGAAAAATGCTACCTGGGATTATTTTTTTTGTTTTAATTTCTACAAAGGGAATTAGGGTTTATCTCCATCTGTGTGTTGCTCTTGCTTTCCGAAGCTGAAAGTCTCTTCCTTTGAAGACAGAACTTTGGTTATTTCCCTCAATATGAGAAAAAGAAGTTATTACTTGAAACTGATACAAACCTCTGTCCACAGATTCATAGCACTGGGGTCATTCCTAGCTGTCTAAAACCCATTAAGTGCAAAGGCGATCTGTGCATGTACTGCAAAATCAACAGTGCGTCAGAACTAGATGACTTATTGCTCTTTTAAATAATGCTCAGCTTCTGTCTCAAAATGAGACTATTGAATAGATTAAAGATCTTCTGTAAGTATTTTAGAGGAACATAAACATCCTTCCTACATTGTGTTTGTTTGTTTAGAACAATTAAATGAAAGTACATGTCTGAATCATGGTTCATACTGGTATGTTCAGACATTTATTTCTCAGCTAAAAGCAATAATGAAGTCTATGCACTACCTAAATCCTAATTAAGCCCAGTGGCACCAGACAGAAAGAACTCTCTTCATTTAGGCTTTATCAGTCTACAGAAACTTGTGTAATTTATGGTTGGTAACTGAGGACAGAATTTGGCCATTTATGTCAGCAAAAGGGAACTTCCCTTTAGAGTGTATACGTAATCATATTTTAGGGCGATGGACTAAAGGAAGAGCAAATTAACAACTGTGTACTGAAAGCAGCAGAGATTGTGGAGCTTGGACACCTGGAATGCATTCACTGAATTTCGCTCCATTGCAGCAAAGGAGTCCAGCAGTAAGACTAAAAACATAGAACAGTGTCTCTTGGTATTTCCCTTAGTTGTTGTTATTTCAGCCCCATGTTATAGGCACATAAATAGTTCCAAATTATAATTTTTAGAAAGCTAAGCAAAGCACAATAGGGATAACTAGATGACTGCTCAATTTAAAGATAACATATGAAACTATATGAACTTGGCAATGCTGAATGTAGGTGATGTCCCCTGATCTTACAGCTGGGTCTCATAATACATCTACTTCATATAACATCTGTTTTCTATTATATTGAGTGTATTTTAGCTACCTAACTCTTTCTACTGTTTCCAGTTGTAAAAGTGTTACTTTTACAAATAAAACAGTTTCAATAGGCATGTCTCTACTGGGCAATGACTCTTGATCTCTAGGGAACTGGAAAAAAGCCTCACCAACACTGACAAAGTTTGAGTGCATAACAGTGCTCTGTCTGTCTGCAAAGTGCTGAAGATAATTGCTTCCTTTCTCTGGACAAGGACAGCTTTCTTTAGTCCTAGACCTCTTGCTCTGCTCTCTTCTGCACCTGCTGTGTTTTCCTCCCACTTACCACTTCAACAGTGCCCTTGATTTATAGCAGTGTAACCCAGTGATCCTTCTGCAAAGGACAGGGAAGAGTATAAAATTCCAGTCATTATTTATTACATATCGTAACTAGTGAACATTGCAAAGAAGTGAAATTGGGACCAAATCAGATGAATGGATAAATACATAGGTTTTTGCGCATTCAGTCCAAGCATTACACACTGATGGTATCTTTTCAGGATACTCTCTCTCATGTCACTGGGCGAGTTCTTGATTCATAGAGGGCAGTAACAGTTTTATCTGTTTTAGCCAGAATGTTAATGGTTTTACAAAAGGAGCTTATGGAGTCCTCTGCAGTTGCCTAACAGATCCCATGTTGTTTATAATTTTTGTGCCATATGTACAGAGCAAGCAAGCAAGCCTCCTAGTAATTCTAGTGATTTCTAATCTACCTGTGTATGGACAAACNGCAGTAACAGTTTTATCTGTTTTAGCCAGAATGTTAATGGTTTTACAAAAGGAGCTTATGGAGTCCTCTGCAGTTGCCTAACAGATCCCATGTTGTTTATAATTTTTGTGCCATATGTACAGAGCAAGCAAGCAAGCCTCCTAGTAATTCTAGTGATTTCTAATCTACCCGTGTATGGACAAACATTGTAGGAATAATCTGTCTCTATAAATGTATTTGCACATAGGGAGAGCAGAATAAGACTCTCAAGAGCACTCACATAGTATGACAGAAATCCATTTAAATGGGAATGTACCCTTGTAACTGTTAGTCTGCTGAACAGTCTGGTATCTTTCCGCAGTCATTAAGCCATCTTTTAACAAGGTGATGAAGGACTTTGATGTTACTGCCTTTTCTTGGCAGCTTAATTAACCGAGAAAACTGAATAAAGTTACTTGCAAGCTTGTCCACAGTAGAGATGCAACAGAAGTAAATGTTGCTTCACAAATTTTATACCTTTGACTATTTCTAGTATCACTTATGCCTGTATAGTGGAATTGCTGGGCTAAGGCTCTGTGTCTCACGCCTAGAAAGAGGACTGTATGAGATCTGTCAAATGCAAAACTACTGACTTTTAAAACGTAGAATCTTAAAGTATGTTTTTTTGGAAACTGCATTTGTACACTATGAAGAGTGATGTACCCTGCACGTCCCACACAATAGCCAATTTAAACTCTATTTAAAACAAACAATAAAGAAAAAAGACTTACAACTGTTGACCAAAATGCTTACATCTGTCTTGGAAATTCCTTCTCTTTCCTCATTCTGCCTTCCTGGGGTTACAGAGGAGGGAAAGCAGACGTGCAGTGCGTCGGCCACACATGGCATTTACACTGAGGATTCTTTCCAGCAGAAACAGATGCTTGCTGTGCGAATAGCACCTACCACAATGGGAAGCCTGCTCTGTTTGAGGTCTCTCACCTCAACAGCCCGTTTAAATTCTCAAGTCCACTCCAGGTCCTTCTAGACTGAGGGCCTGGCCTCTTCTGTTTGATGCAAGCTGGACATCACCCTTTTTCCCATGGTATGGCAAGCTAGTTTCTCATTTGCAAGTGTGCAATGAGTTATATATATCAAGGAAAAGGCATCAAGGAGAGAGAGACATTATTTATGCTGGCATTGATCCTTGACTGTTCTGGATGCTAAGCATCTTCACATTTTAAGGTAGTAAAAGGAGTGACAGAGTGGAAACAGGAGTAGCGGGCTGAGAGGAGGTGAGGTAGCTAAGTATGTATGTCTTAATATGTATTTTATCTTGCTATAGAATCCACATCTGTGGTGTAACATAGTGGAATACAACTCGGACAGGCTTGGTTTGTTCAAGTCTCATAACATACAGCCTATGGCAGTATTGCTGTTACTTCACTATGCAAGAATCACAGCCATAAATCACCGTCAAAATAGAAATGGATAAGCAGATGTGCTTTGGAAGGTGAGCTGTTTAACACTGGGGCCCTTTTTCAACTTGTCTTCTCTGAATTAATTAAAACAGCTACTACAGAGCTATTCTATTTGGCCTAAACTTTATTTTGCATGACACTGAATGCATTACTACCATGATATACATTGACATCCCGGAGACCGAACCAAGAATATCTTATGGAAAAAAACATTAAAGTATTACAGCTAGAATTAAGGAAGCAGTGCTTTCAAGCTGATGCTAGATCTAATCTCTGTCTTGGATGATTCTGGCCTCACAGGCAGTGATCTGCATGGGAGTTGAAATTAGAGTTCTGTAAAGATTTGGGGGAAAGCATGGATCTTAGCAGGCTAAGTACTTTCATGAATTCAGCTATAATACTTAGTTCCTATTCTATGTTAGATCTCAGATACTTGATTTGAATCCAGCTGATGTAAACTGGAACTTTATCAACAGCTATCCTTTCATTTCCACATTTGGTTAGTGGTACCACAGTTAAACAACATTTTTTCCCCAAGTCATGGCCAGCAAAGTTTATGAAAATGTCACAGATCAAATGTTCTGTTGTGAATCTGTCAAAATCCATGGTGTTCTGAGTTGTGACATGGACTGACTTTGATCAACGAAAAAAAGAAAAAGGCAAATAGACCACTAATTGTTATTAGTTTTATACAGTCTTTTTGTTGAATTCAAGACTCAGTGTCAACTCCATGTCTCCAAGGAAGCATAAATTACTTATATGATTTTATGTTGGTTTTATTCTTTCTGGTATGCTTAGGAAGCTATATCCATTAAAAGATGCCATTGGAATAAGAACTTTAAAAGGATAAGTGACTGCCTGGCCACTGGATATCACCACCCCCTGTTAATATAATTATAAATATTTTTACTCCATTTACAAACTTGCATTATACTTTACATCCTAGGTAAAAAAATTGTTTATATACTTGACAGATAAACCTTCTAAACTTTAGTTTATCTAAATTAACTGTACCTCACAAAGGCAGCAAGATAGTCGTCTTGTCCTAAATTCTGCTTCTCTGTAATCATTACTTCTTTTTAATGGAACAGTCCAGGAAAAGATGAAAAATCTGAAGAGCTCATGTTGTCAGCCACACAGATGGACTCAGAATATTATGCAGACAAATTACATGCTGTCTGCTCAGGTCAACAGATTGCCCATTAAGGATAGATAATCTGATAATGATTTAGGATGCATTTGTGGGCAGAGGGGAGCAGAAGTTCTGGCCAAAGTTGTTCCCGCTGAGTTGGAATAATACCTGGGGATGATAATTTATCACCTAGAACCCACAGAATTGAACTGCAGCTAGCTAGTTGGATATAGTACTTCAATCTACCATGCCAGAAATGGGCAGCTGTATAAAAGCCACTGCTGAATTATATTCTGAGGATGCTTTGTGTTGGCTCTTTTCCATAGTGAGAATTGTGAAGGGCATGCAGTGAGGGTGCCACATCACTGTAAAGTCAGATTTGTACTTCTTACCACTTTTCACTTTGACCTCTATTTATTTTTCTGCAAACTAAATAATAGCACTGATGCTGATAATGCTTGCATTCCAATTGAGGTGGCTAACGTTTGGTTATTTGATGTTACAGCCAAATAAACTACTGTCTTTTAAACACAGAAGGCACAAAACAAGGGACTCTACCACTACCTAGCCTTAAAATCCAGCTTCAATTCTTACTCCAGCTCCTGACTGTAATCTGTGTTCTTGACATATAGGACTTGAGAAGGTGGTTAGTAGGTTGCAATGACCTAAGTAATGAAGTCAATAAAGAACCCCTCTTTGGCTCGCTTACTTTATATTAGTAAATATCTGTATTTCTGTTTTCTCTGCTTATTTCAGTAAGTGTTATCCCAACTGACAAACATATGGTATTTAAAGTTGTGCATTTCTAATGCTTATAAGACCTTTGCACTAAATGTCCTAATTTATACATTACTATTTAATATGAATAGCTATTGAAGTCCTTTTCTGTGTTAAAGCTGAAGTATTTAGTTATCATCCCAGAATGCTTTGCAACAACATCTTTGCTACCATCATGGCATTAGCTGTTGCTGGCAGCATGTATTTAAAAAGACTGCTCAGAATGAATTCTGAAGGTGTTCCCCAAGCATATACTCTGTACTGGGCACAAAAGATGGCTTTGAAGCCACATTTCATTTTGGTAAGCTCTCTTCAAAAGGACATAGGAAACTACTAGAAATATTTTGATTTATATGCTATGACAGAAATAGGATTTATATTTGGGGTGTTTGAACAGGAGTTCTGAACTGCAATAGGAATGCTGCAGCACTGAACTACGCCAGGATTGGTAATGGATCCATGGATGCTTTACTCCACTTACTAATGACACTAGAATAACTGGATCTGGTTGATTTGGCCTTCTAAGACTTTTATTATTTATACAAAATTATTAATAGTCAATAACTGCAAATTTCAAAGAGATTCAGACATTATTTTATTATTTGTATAGCAATAATTCTTATAAACCTCTGATTAGATCAGGATCTCTCGCTTAGTACTATACTATCTTCTTCCCTGTTAAGCTGACAACCTAAATAAGAGCAAAAATAGAAAAATATTGCCGTCTTAGACTGTCCCATTGGTACAATTTGAAATAGTTTAATACATTATGTGCAAAAACATTAAAACAAAACCATAAATCAACAGGCATTAACATCATAGCCTGGCTGCAAGAATTAAAACAATGAAATAAAGAATGAAAGTAAAAAAATACTTGCTGGCTTCCAGGGGATTGTGACTACCCTATGTAAAGATTCCGTTGTCTAGACCTACTCTGTGTCTCTGGATCCTCCAAACATCCATTGTAATTTAGATATGAGATCTGAACTCAGCTTGTTTTGTTTCTAAGGCTGTATTCAGATTCTCAGCAGGAGAAATTAGCCCCTGTCAAGCTCTGACTTGCTACGGGTAGACTGCTTCTTGTAGGCAAGCTAACTCATTTTCTGTACACTCAGTGGTGGATTGCAATGTAGATGTGATGCTGAAACCAAAGGAATCCTTGCCTCAAAATCTGTGCCAAGGTTCTTGAATGTCCAGTCATTCAACTAAAAATTATTGGTTCTGTTGTGGTTTCTACCTGCCTGCTGAAGGGTGGTGACGGACTTGATAAGCAGTGTTAGATATCTGCAACTGAGAAGTAAATTGCCTTAGTTTGATGACTAACAAGCAACAAACCGTTATGCTGCAGGAATAAAATCACTTTTGTAGCCTTATCCAAGCAGTTCTTTTTGCACATTGTATTTTTTTCAATATACACAATATGTTTAACGAGAGCACAATGTAAGTGCTTATTTTTCAAAGTAGCACCTGTCTTCGTATTTTTAGAAGTATTGATGGCTCTTTAAAAAATATTAAATATAAAGGCAACAATTGCAGAGCTCTTTCTAAAGCATGAGACAAATCAAAAAACATCTGTAAGAGAGCCAGGTATGATATTCAGACAGTTGACACTCTTGGTAGCTTTGGGACTGGGAATTTATGACACTAAACAGTTTCACATCAATTGTTTCTCTAAATAAATCTTATCTTTGAGAATAAGGCAGGCAGAACACAACATTTAGGCTGACCTTCCAAGAAAACAAATTTTGTTTTTATTATTTTAACGACAGCTACAGATGTTTATCTGAGCATCTGCTAAATTTACCCTGATTTTGAAGTTTGATACAACAAATGAATGCTCAGTACGTTACTATGAATTATTAATAGATTTTTAAAAATAAAAAGGAAGTTTTGACCCATCCTGGGTGGGCAAAGGCTGTAAACCCCTGACCTATACTTCATCATATTGTGCATCCAAGAAAGCATGATTGTAATGTTAATGGCATTGCCTCAGTTTAATGTGTTAGTGCCTGTAGTTAAGGGTGATTTCGTTACTTATTTCATATTGGTGTAAAATTTGCAAATTGTGGCACCTTTCAAATACTGCATAAAAGCTAATTGGTGGCTTGGAGAATCACACAGATCCTTGTAAACATGAGTCATTCTGGGTCATAGTAACTAAGACTACGCATAAACGAATGTTAACTGTTTTCTTCAAAAATAGGCCTGCTTAATAAGGAAGAAGCCCTTCTGATTGCAATCACAGTGTTCTAGTCACCTTATAAATAAAAACTCAATCTAAAATTGCATTTAAAAGCTTCCCACCTTTTGTATAGAGCCATGCGTTAACTAGATGCCTTTAGTTCTGTAACCTTTTGAATTGTTTTATCCACAGCAAACTTATTAATGAAATTCAGGTGTCTTAGACATTTCAGTGTTTGAATGCCCTTAGCTGTCCGTGGACCTACTGAAAATCACATCAGTCCCAAAGGGAGTGAGCGAGTGTGGCAAAGCTTGGGACAGCTAATGAAGTTACTGCCTCCAGGTGTCCTTCTGTCCCTGACACACAGGGGATGGGGCTGTTAATGGATCATCTCTGTCACTCTGTGTACATTAAAGGTAAATTGACTTCTTATTGCACGAGGCTTACAAGTCATTGGACCACCTCACTGATGGAATGGGCAATGAAGCTAGAAACACTGACCTGGTCAATGCTGTTGTTCCTGCTTTCACCTAATCAGCTGGAGTACAAAGAATAATTTACCAGAGCAGCAGGGGGGGGTTGGACTAGATGATCCTTAGAGGTCCCTTCCAACCCCTACAATTCTATGATTCTATGATTCTATGGGGCTCATCACTGAACAAGCAATCGGCCTCAGACTTGGTCCTGCTTCATGGTCGAGACTGCAAACTTGCTGATCCCACAGTCATTATAACCTAGTGAGTCTGACACTGATTAAAATCCAGAAACATCTCCCATAGCTTTTAAAAATTGTACTCAACCTGTATTGCAAAGTGCATGCTAATAGGCTCAGTGTTGGTTTTGTGTTTGGGTTTTTTCACTTTGATTTACCACTGGAAGTTTAGACATTATATAATTTTAAAAAGAAAAAAATACACATATGCCTAAAAATTCTACAGTTTACACACAAATGAACTGGAGTTCTAGGTTCCAGTCATTATGGCTGCTTGGTTTCTTCATTAAAGTTAACAGACCCCTCTTCCATTCTGTCCCAAATGGATTCTGTCTCAGAAAAGTCTCAGATTCCAGAAATCTGTGCAATTAGCAGTCAGAAAAGGGCATGACACCAGTAGGAAAAGGCAAAAGGACAGATAGCCAGTTGACTAGTTGATACATTCCTGCTGAGAATCTGCTGAAGAAAATGACCAAGAGCCTACTCCATTTTTCTATGAGGAAGGCCTCTGCTAATACCTATGTAACCAGTAGTCACACAGTACTTTTCCTGAGTCAGGACTACACTGATTAGCTCTGCTTCTGGTTTTCCCCAGTTCAGAGCAAGGACTTTATAGCAGCTGACAAGGGGTGGAGCACAATTTGTGTTGGCGTGGATGCACAGCATGGAAAGAAAACATAACTGCTGCACCAGAAACACAGTGGATACATCCTTACGTTCACTGGAGGGCAACTGGTCAGCTTCCAATGGACCTGAGCCATTGCACACATAACTGGATAACATACTATATTGGCTGCTGAAGCTACACTATTAGTAACATGGGTCAGGAAACATCTGCTCTCTCTCTCCTTGCTAAAAGACAGAAATACTTAATTTTGGGATATGTTTGTTAGCTCCTCATTTCCAAGGGATTAATGATGGACTTAGTGGGAAGCTAAATGTCTTGATTTTTCCTCTGGGGTTAATTAAACTTAATTTCAAACACATATTTGAAGATGACAGGCCAGATCTCTGAAGGACACACGCCTTCTGTTCCCTCAATTAGTGTGAATGCATGTTAATTGACATTTTGGTAATACCTCCTAGATCTGCTATTTTAAGGTGAAGCATAGAATTGTCTTTGCAATGTTACCTGACAGGCCCTTTCAACTTATCAGCTCAATGTGTCTATTCTGGAGTGAGAGCTTTGGGGTTTTTTCTTTACTGCACTTAGTGGCTCAACCTTAAAAATAAGGATTAAGAGTGGTAAAAATAGAAGATTACTCAATTATTATATAACAAATATGACAAGTTCCAACTTCAGAAGAAACCAAAAAAGGATGGGAACAAGCATAAGAAAAATAAAGAATTTCAAGGAAATATAGTTCAGTTCTTATCAGGCTTCTTTTAAGAGCAAAGATCATGAGAAGGAACAATTTCTAATTTTTAAATACCAGAGGATAACCAATCATAACTCTTAATTTAGAGCCAAATAAAGGGATTCATGTGTTAGTATGCCTGTGCACTGTAGATTAATAAATCTGATTCATCGGTAGTCGTAGGAGCTAGTTTGAATTTCAAGGAACAAGTAACATCAGAGGAAGCTTGGATAAAGTAGATCTTTTTCTCCTTTTTTGCTGGGAAATTTTTACTTAATAAATGTGATAACAGAGCATGAATATGCCTTTGGCCAAAACAACTGCTGAAGCAACTTTTCCTTCTAGTCCCTTCTACCAGATGGCTTTGCAATATTAACAACATCCAATTTTTAATAAAATAACTCTAAGTACACAAACTCCAGATTTTGAAACCATAGTCTCCTTTTTCGACCAGGCCAAAGTGAGGCTTAATGATCAGAAGGAAGATAATCCTTTATTTTTGTAGTGAACTGTAAATTTTTCTCTTTCATTTACTTTGCCACCTCCCCTTTCTTGGAAAAAGAGTGATCAGTATTGAAAAAAATAGGAGAATCATCAGGGGAGAAGGCTACCCAGCTGAAACTCTATTTTGAAAGAGAAAATAATTCTTTTGCTCCACATTAAATTTATTTTTCCATAACAATCGTCACTGGAAAGACAAGGAGAGTTAAAGATTGAACAAGATGTGATGTTTTTTCCCCTCTGAAACATGCCACTGAATTCCTTCTTTCTCTGTTGCCCTTCATCAGCTCTAGTTAACAAGCAAGCTGTCTTGATGCTGTAGTATGATTACAAAGGAATGGTCTAAACGTTTATAGATATTTTAAATTTAGTCTTATGCTCTCCTGTGCAACTCCTTCAGTCTCACGTATCAGCTGCCTGTCTCTCTGTAAAGAGCTCTGAAAGAAATAAGCAAAGAAAAGCTCAAGAAACAGCTTCCAGGACCACGAGGTACCAAGCAGACATACATGGGCTTGTTTTTAAAACTGTTTTTGAATTTTAAGGCCTCATAACTTCTGAAGATTCCCCCTTGTTTCTGGAAAAGGGTCACATTTACTAACTGTCACTGTTTAAAGCTGGGCTGGCTATTAAACAGAAAACAGATGCTCTTTGTTAACCTCCACCCTCCTCAAAAAGAGGGAAAAAGAAAAGGGAAAGAGACTTACAGGTTGGAAAAGTTAAAACAGCTTTAATCTAACTACAATAANCTCCTCAAAAGGGGGGAAAAAGAAAAGGGAAAGAGACTTACAGGTTGGAAAAGTTAAAACAGCTTTAATCTAACTACAATAATAAGGTATTATAATAATAGGAAGAAAAATCATGAAATACATATACAAACATATAAAACCAATACCGAGCTCCCCCCACCCCCACAATGACAAATACGTCACCTGGACCCTGCGGGGCACTCCCCGGGAAAGTCCCAGACTGTACTCAGCAGCAAGCAGGAGCTGGATACAGGAATGCTCAGATCAGGGGCTAAAGAATAGAGCAGAGTGCTCCTCTAACACTTGAGCAAGGAGCCAGGCAGAGCTGCAGAGCAGTATCCTACCACATCACCAGAACTCCCCCTGACAGCCCCATGCTGGCCTGAAATAGGCTCCTGGGCCATGGGTGTGGGCAGAAGCTGGGTGGGTGAGGCTGCTTAGGGCTGTTAAAGTCCATCAGTGCCCTCAGGCCCCGGCCATAAAAGGGGAGAGAGTGACCCTTGTGATCCCTCAGCCTTGTACTGAGCATGACGTGTATGGGATGGAACACTACATTGGGTCAAACTAGGATACCAACCCTATGCTCCTTACCCAAAAACTGAATCATTTGTGGGGATGTCTGCTTGGACAGATGGGAGGTTTCAAGGCTGAGACAGGGCAAGGGGAACCCACTGCTTCCAGGCTGGAAGTGCCATTCCACGTTTCGCCCTGCACCAGCTCCCTGGAAATGTGCTCCTGCTGTTCCCTATGTGCTGTCTCTAGAACTTGTCTGGTCTGACTGAGCCAGGACTGCTCTATAACTCAAACAAAATTATTCATTTAGTGAGTGAACATGGTTTTATTCCTATCCTTAGTGAACACCACCAGCTCGTGGAGCAGTCAGGAAAGCACAGAGGAGATGGGAGTCCTGACTGCTTCTTTCAGCAATCCCCTAGATTTGACTAGATTACTGGTAGCATAACTCCTACTTTATAAAGTCGAGTATTCAAGTAATATTTTCTTTGAAAAAATTTTGGAAGGTGATCAACAGGAGCACAGATACATCAGCTAGTCCAAATGCAAAAGTAATAATGACAAAGCTGCACTTTTTCTACAGTCACCTTCATGTCTCTCCATGTTAATTAAGACTTCAACATTCTTGCCAGTTAACTGAGGTATGGCAATATGAAGAATCTTGCCCAAGGTCACGTAACAAGGAGCTGGTGGCTCCCAGGAGTGTCTGCCTTGCAACAGTGATCTTCCCTGCTGGAGTCCGAGGAAACAACAGTGCTGCTTAATTGAATTGGCATTCTGTGCTCCATTCTGTTCCCTGGAAACTACAGAAGTCTAGTATCAGTAAAGGCAAAATATTCCTGCTTTCTGATCCAGGATTTGATTTGAACCAGATGCCCTTTTCGTTCCCTAATGAAGGCTCATTCCTTTTGGGAGTAACTCCTTGGCATATCAAAAATTCTTCTGGAGGAATTGCTACTGGGCTTGGCAGGTCTCAAGAGGAAGCTAAAAAAAGAGAAAGAGTGAAAGGTGATGTATCAAAGCAGGGCCAGATTGTCTTGGGAACCTTTTCTACCCTGCAGCTGAAGCCTTGACCATCTGAAATTTGGCATTCTTGGGTGCTACTGGTGGTGTTTGTCTATTTTTGATTCCTATTTTATGCTTTAAATTGCAGAAATGGGGAGTGCTTTGCAGATTATCCACGAGAAATTGTCTCTTTTCCCAGGCACTGCCCAAGAAGCAGGTTTGTTGTTTTGTTTTGTTTTCTTTTTTAGTGTGACTGTTGGCTGTCATTCATTGTTGATCTTTTCACTGGCGACCTTTCAGTCCCAGTACTCCTTTCAATCTGCAGTTAGTTAACTGTGAATATATTTAATTAAAGCTGTGTCTCACAGCAGGGGAAGTATTAGCAGTCTGTATATCATTAGGGTTTTTTTGGTTTTATTAGTCTTAGAGTGTTTTAGGACTCTCACTATGAAAATATCATGACATCCCCATCTGCTTTCTCTTGACAGAAGCTGTAGCCAGCTACAGAATGTAGACTGTGCAGTCTGGGAGATGAGAGAAAACTGTTCCCTCATCAGCCTTGTCTTAGTTGTAAAGAACTGTGACCCAAGTCATGCTATAGGTTTGTGTCACCAGATTTCGTACTTCCTCATGTAAAATACTTCAATGATGAACATTATAGTAACACCTGTCAATAGCTTGTGCCAGAGCAGTCAACAGAAAATGGGAAAGAGGGATTATGAAACAGAGAAAAAGACATAGAGAGATTTGGAGGCATCAGTTAAAAAACATCAATGTTACCATATAAGCTACTGAGGGGAAAAAAGGTTTTCCTTGGAAAACCTGACGACTTCATTTGCTTCCCATTCCTCTGCCCCTTTCTCTTCCAAACACACTCAAGTGTTTGCCATCAATGTTTCCTGGCTAGGGGGTTGAACCTGCTGATTAAGGCCACACTCTTCCACCTGTAAATCCCAGAATCCTTCAAAACCCAAATATGTCTCCCCTTGCCATTACAGTCTCTATCTTCTGCTGCGTTATCAACGAACCAGAAAACATTGTCACGGTATTTTCACCTGTACTACCTTTGGTGAGATTCTCTTGACAGTGAGAACATAAGCCAGCCCCTACGTTTACTGGGAATTTAGAAATGGCATCATATGCTTGTAACCTTAAAAAGAAAAAGTGGCAGAAGACTGAGGTTACTGTTAGAAATTGTCATTGGTTTTGATGTTTTAAAACTATTTAATTTTATCTCCATGCATTGTTATACAGCAGGTCTGCAATGGGAGATCACTGTTAATATAGTACAACAAGTAGATTTCTTTACAGTTTGTATCAGGCATACTGGAAATTCAAATTGGTCAAATTGGTGCAAAATTGAAGTAAAGCTTTGATGAATCACAGCTTTTTTATTTTGGGGTAGGGGATTCAGTCTAATGAAAATAATAAACTCCTGTCTGAGGCTACAGACTTGCCATCATAATTTTACAAATTGTTGCTGCAAGAAATACAATTTGTTTCAGCTTCACAAACAGCTTCTGTTTTAAGAAACACACTCTTACCCTTCTCTAGAGAGTCCATGAAACCCATGATCCTTACGGTGTGTCCAGAACATCACCACGTGGATATCGTTTCTGTTGAAGAAGAGAGGAAAAAGCAAGTTTTAGCATTCTGCCACACTCTCAGAAATCATACTGCCAGTGGTTCTACCAAGTGGGAATATGTGCTGACTGCAGCACAAAGAGAGGCATCCCTACCCAGAAATGCAGTCTTGGGCTTTTTAGGGACATCCTGTATATTAAAATCTATCAGAGATCAAGTGGCTGTTGAAAGAGCAGGAGCGCCACAAAAAGTGACTTGAAAACTTGTGGTGTTTGTTTTCTTTGTTTCCTCTGCTCCCCTTTGAAACTGCAGAATTAACCGGACTATCTAGGAGTGACCTGAACCAGTATTATCATAATAAAATTTATTACACCCATTTGAATACGATAACATTTATCAAGTCAATAAATGTTGGCCTGCATATTAACATTTTAAAGGATTAGCACCATAATTTAACAAAACATTTTTATACAGGTGTCAAAACATTCTTAAGATTGCTACCCCCCAACAAGAAACATTTCTGTTTCCCAAAGGAGAAAAATGGAAACAATTGAAAGATATATAACACCTCCCATCCCTTATTTTTTAATATGACTGCACTCAATTCTTTTGTTCTTGTTTTTAATCTCTTGGAGCTTTGTCCATTTCTTTTGCAATCTGGGCTAGACAGAATTTAAAGGAAGACGAGAAATGTATAATAGTATTTAAGTATTTGGATCTCGGGATATTGCTGACAGTGGAAAAGATGTATAGGGCAGATAAGGAGAACTGTAAAGGGGTTCTTATGTCTGCTGGATGCCTGCAGAAATGGGTGTCTATGAAGACATCAAAGTCAAGGAATTATTCATGCCGAGAGTTACAATATTACCAGGCTCTTTCCCAAGTTCAGGTTGTTCATACTTTCCTTTTTGAGGGCTTCCTTTTGTCAAAACCATGAAGAGTAGGGTAGGTACTGCTTCTTAAGATCATCGTGATGTTTGAGTGCACCAGCAGGTCTTCATTGTCCTGAACAACCTCACCTCGGGACCTCCACTCCATGTACCTTTGACCTTCTTTAAACTTGGGCTGTGTCTTTACATCTTGCCTGAGCTATACTGTATGAACACATTTATAGCTCTGCCTCTTGCCTGGATTTTGGACCTATCTTGTCAACTTGCCTCTCTAGTCTTGTCACCAGCCCATCTCTTGCTGCTCTGGACCCCTTAGATACATGCTGGAATGGATTCATCATCTTCCTTTGTCTGGGACTGATGAATGATCCTGTTATCAGCATCCTGCTCAGATACGTGGGACTTGCACTGTGCCTCTGCTGCGACCACCCGTGGCTCCCAGCTCACCCTCCCTCATGCAGCAGCCCTGCTCTTGCTGCTCCCTGACACAGGAAACATTTGTTTTCCTTTTGGCAGAAATTCTAAGTAGTATTTTAGGTATTATCTTATGAAAAGTCAGAGCTCAAGTTCCACTCAATCAATATCTTGTTAGAACTGGTTATGAAAATTAAAACTACCAGAACTGAAATGGAAGCTAATCTCAAGATGCTTAGCATCTAAGGGAGAGAGTGTATCTATGGGGAGAATGAGATATATTTCATTCCAGAATTGTGATATTCTGATTTCATTAAACACGAGTGTATTAGTAAGGATTATTGCCAAATGGTAGGGGAAGAATAAGAGAGATAAGAGAGGCATTACACGCAACTTTTAGGGAGGATAAAACATAATTTGAATATGCTAGACTGAGTTGGTTATATTAAAGATTTTACCACACAATTTGAAGAAAATCCCTTACCAATGGGATGGTGTGTGGGAAATGGAGAAAATGCAACATGAATTTCCCAAGAGCAAACGATATTCAGTAACACAATCTTTTTCTCTGATAAGATTTCTGTTTTCTGCTAAATAAAGAAGATGCAATAAATTTCCCTTATCTAGGCTTCAGTAAAGAATTTTAAAACAACAAACACAATGCTGTGATATATTGGACAACATGTTTCCACCAGAGAAAAGGAAGTATTAATGACATTGACCAAGGCTCTGGAAATCTGTCTGATTTCCATCAGATTGCTGGTCTGTTCCCCGCAAGTGAGTCATAACCCAGCCATGGTACGAATCGGCATGCAAGGCTTCAGACTACCCCGAAGAATATCCCTGCTCCATATTTGGTTTAGCAAAGCAGAACAGATCATGGCTCCTTATAACTGTGTTGGGAGTGAACAACTGATAAAAGAGAAAATTTAGCTAAAAGAGAGCGCTGGAACAAATTCAGGGTTGATTTCAGATAATGTAAATACATTTGTAAAGCTGGATAACAGAAGAAAGTATCTAGGTATTTGAAGAATGAAGCTGTATGATGATCATTTGGCAGTAACAGGAGGATCAGAACTGAAATGAGAATGAATTTTAGGACAGAGCTTAATCAGTTTATAAAATAAACCTCTCTGAGTGGTTCCTCAAAGGTCTGACTACACTGATCGAGGATGTTCCTCCAAACCATGTTATGTTTTCTTCCAGTTGACTGAGAATGGATTCATTTGGACAGAGAACAAGACTATTCGGCAACTCTGACAACGGCAATTTCCACTTTATACTTGGATATGGTCTATTGTTTATTACCGTGTGCTTCAATTTCTCTGAGAATATTTCAGACTATTTAATCTTCCTGTGAATAATGAGAAGTATTTAACTTATGCTGAATTAGCTGGTCCTGTATTGTTGGTTACTGGAAGACTTATGGAGACAGAGAACTTTTTCCATTATTGAGTGGTGGTTAGACTGTGTCCAGTGTGATATATAGAATCAATCATAGAGTAATCTGGGTTGTGAAAGACCCTTAAGATCATCAAGTCCAACCGTTAACCTAACACTGCCAACTCCACCACTAAACCTTAACCCTGAGCACCACATCTACACATCTTTTAAATACCTCCAGGGACAGTGACTCAACCACTTCTCTGAACAGCCTGTTTCAATGCTTCATAACTGTTTAGGTGAATAAATTTTTCCTAATATTCAATCTAAACCTCCCCTGGTGCAGCTTGAGGCCATTTCCTATAGAAAGCCAAGACTAAGCAAAATTATGTTCTCTGCTCCAAATAGATAATTGTACCTATTTTCACAGATGCTTATCTTAAAAATTCTTCCCTTCTTGCCATTCTCCTAGAATGTTACAACTTCCGGTGCCTTCTCGCAGCATTTGAAGAATTAGAGCAGCAACATACAAGCAAGACAATGATTTACTAAGAGCAAAATGCTAATTGGCCCGAATGTCTCCTTTAAATACATAGGCAAAGAAAAAAATGAAACTTATGATTTTCTGCTAAAGAGAGCAGCATCTCTTCAAGTACTAATATGAGCTATGAATAAGTGTATGATAAACAGACCATGATGGGACAGTTAAAATTTTTCAAACCATTAACGATCTCCTAAGTAGTTGCAGTTTTTTACATACAAGGACCTGACTTTTCTTTAAAAGCAAAGACAAAAATATTTTGTTTCCTATTTCCGTGCAATGAACCAATGAAATTCCACAAAACTGAAAAAATTTGTTTCATACTCACACTGAGAATTAACGTCAGTGTATTGTGGTATACAGAGGTTTGACTCTTCAGTCTTGTGGTGGAGAAAGTTTTACTTATCAACAGAATTTTCTGCTTCTGAACTACTTTAAAGAAACAAGCTTAAAAAGACATTTGAGATCTTTCCAATTTCTTTTTTTTACCTGTATGTGAACTCAGTCAACAAGCCAGTGATACAGAGGATACCACAGGAATATCACTGCGCGCAGGAATATCTGTTGTTGATAAGCCCTTAGCAAATATAAAACCCCAGAGAGTTGCCAAGAATGGACTTATTAAATGTCCAATGTTAACAAACTGAGATTTCTTCTGCTGAAGGGAAAATAGAACCTTGTTCATAGTCACTTACACCTGAAAATGTAACAAGAGAAAATTTAAGCGCAGTAAAGGACCACATTAATTTCCATGAAAATGTGCATCATAGGCCCAAGGCAACATTTTTTGTAAATGCTGAGGATCTTGCAGTTCTCCTAGAACTGAGAAAATGTAGCTTGAACTCCCAGAACAACTTAGAGTTAATTATAACTTGCAGGGAGAAGAGTTATATTCAGGTCAGTGCAAAAGTGCCCTTTGGAATGTGCGAGGGAGTATTAGGGATGCAGAACACAAGCATTAATGGCCACAGGATCTGCCTGGCAGAGGAGGAGCAGTGGGGCTGGGAGCTGGAGGAGTGATGCCATGGCCACTCTTAGACCTTTGCAAGATTAGGGTGAAAGGGCAGCATCTCTGTGAAGCAACTGAGCTGCTTATAATACAGAAATTCTTGTAAGGGTGTATGAAGGTGCCTGGCACCCTGCAGCTCAGGAGTGTAGAGGAAGCAACAATCTCCCTCCCGTTATACAATTAACTAATTATGCTTCTCAGTAGAATTAATTAGATATAAAATTCACTCATTCATATTCATAATTCTTGTGTCTCTACACGGTAGCTATGATTTTACTCTATCACAGTTTGAATTACAGCAACCTAAATCTGCTCGTTTTTCCATTTCTGAACACTTCTCATCCCTTTGAGTCTTTGGCACAGCTGCTATTTCTGAAGCAAGGACAAAAAGGGAATGCAACATTTTCCTCCCTTCTACAACTTCTCAGAACTGTTTTATTGCCCCATTGGGAAATACATTTCAACAAGGCTACACATTATGAATAAATTGTTCTCTGTTTTCTCTGGAGGAAACAATTATGGTTTCTGCTTTATGGTCTAGAAGGTGAGTCACTGTCAGTACTGAGCTTGTGTAACCTAGAAACCTTATGTGTAATGTACACTTCTTCCATTACTTGCAGCATCTCATCGCTGAAGATCAGTTTTCACTATCGGAGATGAGGATGTGCTGATGAGGTACTTAAAATGCCCAGCAAAAGCCCTCAAAATTTGTTAGCTAGTTATGCAAACACACTGAGAATTTGTCACACACATTTTGGATTAGGATATGCAGCCCTTTTCCCTTTCAAACAGCTACTATCTTGCTACGAACATAAATCCTTATTGGAAGAGGAAAGAGATTTGGTTGTCCAAGTGCCCATGTATGCTGCAAACATCACTTAGACATTTGAAACCAAACTGAATTTCATTTGCACTGCAGTAATCTAGAGAAATTTGACTGAGTTTAATGAAATTGGTTTGGATTGGGCGTAAAGAAATGGCAATAGAATTTACCTCCAAGTTTACAAATCTTTTCCCTAAATTTCTAACACCTTTTTCACATGTAAAGAGCTGCCAAGAATAAACCATTTATAGCTAAGCAATGTTGTCTTGATTTAAAAAAAAAAAAACACAAACCAAAACCCCCAAATAAATGCCTTCAGGAACAGAAGTAACTTTTCATTTGTTCCTTTAACAGAAAATATGAATTGCAAACCTTAAATATGTTCGGGAGATAAGTTTCACTACTGTCTTCTGTCAAAACATTGGAGAGAGGTTATCTCTGTTTGTATGCGTACCTATGCCTCACTGCAACAAGGAGAAAGTCATGTAGCTCCAGTGCAGTCTGGAACCCCCGTGTTTCTCCTTTCCTTTAAAAAACAGAGAAACCTATGACCCGGTTTGGTGTGGAAATAGCTTTGTGCTGGAATCAACACGTGTGAGCAGATGACATAGTTCTGGATGTGCATAACTACAACTAATTCTGTTTTAGCTAGTGTATTGTATGGCCTTCTTCCAGTTTGTCCTGGTTAGTCTGAGAAGGTTTTTATTGGTAAACAGGTGAGGGATACAGCTTGTTTGCTGAAACTTAAGAAACAGCTAAGAGGAGAACAGACTGAGGCATAAGTTAAGGCTTGGACCGATGTGACAAGACCGACTCCGTCAAGAGAAACAATCAATAAAGCTGAAAGCTGTGTGGAGCTTTGTGGGTGTGGGATATTTATCTAAGCATTCTGGAGGACAGGAAACAAAAATATGAACAGCATAAGATGGACTGGCAGAGTCATCTTCACTTCACTAGAAAATAGCTTTTAGATTAGGTCCTTCTAATTTTGGTTTCATTTTCTAAGTGAAAGCAGATTTTTGTTTTTCTTAGAAGAGAAATTAAAAGCAATGTCCTTGTTAAATGGTGTCTTAAGAAGACTACAGACATTCAGGGGTTGAATTATTTACTCTAATTTGTTCATAATTTTCCCTACTGTAAAAAAAATCTGGGATAATTTATCTTACTGCTTACAGTGCATGCTGTGATATATTCCTTTATAGTGTTCATCATAATTCCTCCTTAATATTTCTATGGGAGAATTAACCTTTCAGTTTCCTTTAATTTTTGTGCATTTTAAACTTCCAAAATACCCACTGTATTAATGTGGATGAAGAGGAATTGTATTACCCCTCTTAATTATGAACTTGAGTTCTCCAAAGAATTGCTGGAACAGATTCATGGCCAGCTCACTTCTTACAACCAGCCGACTCAGGCAAAAATAGGATGAGGTCATCTCTTTCCAGTGTCTGAACATTTTATGCTGTGCTACTGTTTTGAGTACATCTTCTTTTCCCTTAGGTTCATGTGCGTCTCTCTCCAGACAGGCAAATATTAAAAAAAACCCTAAAAATCAACAAGCTGGTCTAACAAATTAAAACCAGAGAATCTTGCCAGGAAAAAAAAGATATTAAAACTTGGTTATTCAGTCTCTGTTTATCTCAGTTGGAGTGACCGATGGCTGTTTTTCTTCTGCTCTTTGGCTGTTTCCTCTCCTCCAACTTGGGTTTAAAATCTTAATAACAATATTTAAACTTCAAGTAAGATCTAAACATCCTAAATCTTAAAGTGCAAATGCTCAAGATACTTAGCTTACTCTTCAAAATTGCTCAGTGGATGAGTTTATTAACTTGCTGAGACTGTCTCCAGGAAAGCAATTATATCAGTTATGTTCGATACATTGATAAATTTTAATTGCTTGAGGACTAGTTAAGAAACTACACTCATATTTGCATAAGTGTAGTATATATTGAATGACAATAATATTATTCTTGTTTTCCTTAAACAAAACAGCAAACTTCTTATTTTCCCTCGTGATGATCTTGGCCCAGTGCTTCTGAGCTGGTTATTATGGCTCAAAAGAAAACATAAAATGAACACACATGCAGTTTTCAGTTAACATGCAAGTTGGAGGACAGGTCAATTATATCAGTAGGTTTCTACAGCTTGATAAGGAGTGTACCTATGAATAATTTGCTTCTTAATAAAGTTATAGGGAATGACAAGGAAAAATGGCATATACAGACGGTAAGGAAGAATCTCCTGGAAAAGTGATTCTGAGATAGGAGCTGGGACATGACCCATACCAAATCAAGTGCACGCTTCGAGTGTGGTGGTGTAGCTGAAGGTAAACTCAGTACTTGGAACTACCATCACAGGAACTTTAACTAGAATAAAGAGGCGTTGTTATAGTCATGTGCAGAACAGAGAAGATCACTACGGGATTATTTTGTCTAGATCTGGTTACTCTTTTCAGAAAGAAGCACCAGGCAATTCTTAAGCATTCTGAAAAGAAGTGAGAGATTTGAAGTTTGATTTCAGGCGTGATAACTGAGTCTAATTAGTTTACAGATACAAATATTACAAAGCTGATGAAGGTATGTTTTGAATATACCAACAGAGGAAAAGAAATTTGACAGTACATGCTCTTTGATTTAGGAGAAAAAGGTGTGCCTGAGATCCAGTCTCTGGAAATTGATGACATACCAATTCAGATCAAGAATGGAGTGAAACATTTGAACAGGGATGTTAATAAACTACTAAGAACTATTAACAATGGCTGCGAAGATTTTTTATTTATTACTTGAATGTTTAAATGAGAGCGGGTATCTTTAAGAAATAGAGCTTTGACATCAAAGTATTTTTTCTATATGCTTACTGTAGGAATTGCTGGATAAAGTTGTTTAACCTGTGATACTCCAAAAGTAAGGTGTGATGACATTAAATGTATATTGCTTTTTAAATGCTGTGTTTTGAGAAGTAGTTGCTGTTGAAATCCCCACTCTATTGCACATCACATTTGACAGAATTTCTCAGCCGGATCTCTGTAAATCATGGCTGGCTAACCAATGGCATCCTCCTTTGAAGAATGTGATTTAAAACTTCTTCCAATCAAAAGCAAAGAATTCCAATACTTCACAGCAAGTTCTAAAAGAATGGAGCTAGCTGTGGAAATAGAGCAGGGAAAGACCACTGAAACCCATCTCTTTGAAGAATGTGAAGATACAAATACTGAAAGAAGAGATGTTGGAAAAGAAAATGATGCATGATGATTGGTAGGGATCCTTCAGAGGGTACTGATATGTAGCCAGTATCATTATCTGCCAAGTTTTTCTGAGTATAAAGTGCTTTACGACATCTTAAGGTGAGCATTGCGGACACTGTAAATGGTGATTCTTTTACCAGGCATGAAGAAGCAAATCACTTGCTCTGTTCTTTCTGCTGAGTCTTTCTTAATGCATTATCTCTTTAAAAGAGTTGTTGCTTGCCTTCTGCTGTGTCCTGGCTCTATTCCTGCCACTTGTGCATTGACCGTTTCCTCCGTCACTGCAATAAAGATGTGGCACACAGTGAGGATTACATGAACCAGAGGGAGAGTACACCTTTAGAAATATTTTATTGCAATTGGTTGTCTCAAAAAAGTAAGATATCTCTTACTGGTCTGATTCACCTAAATTCACTTTAAAATTCTCAAAATGCAAATAGTAAGTTTGACTTGTAGCAGAGCAAGAGATTCAGCTCTTGGCTATGAAATTAGAAACATCATCTCAAATGAAAACCCCAGAAATAAGAAGGCGTAAGTTTCAGAAACACATGTTGCTGATGTCCTGAACCAGCTGACACTTGGTGCGGACTCAGACTTGGAGGTTTCCCTCTCCAGAAGCCTCTGGAGGCTGCTCTCACTCCGTTTTCCACCCGTGCACGAGGGTTATAGATGGCATTGAATGCAAATGAGAATTCAGAGCAGTCACAAGGAACTCTCAGTTCTTCTTCCATAACAATGCAGATTTATTATACAATTACTTCTATTAGCTTTATTCTTTGTGATGACAAACCCATTCATTTTTTCTGGATCCGAACTGTATTTTGAAATGCCATGAGGCTTGGTTGTGTTGCTTTCTACCTCAGGATGACCTTCCTGTTATGAAGTCAATTGCATTACAGTCTGATCTGATTATTTCCCATCCCAATGTGATTTACCCTGTGAAACTTTGTATGGTTTCATAACAACTGATCATAACATAAATATTTATCTGTAGACTTTGATAGTCCTACAACCCTTGACATGTCTCTGGCTTTGCAAGAATAATCCTCATTCCAAGTTACAGATACAGAAGTCCAAGGCTGTCTTTAGGGTGGCTTCGTTGAAGCATTTTAAAGTTTTCTCCTCCTGCCTGCAACTTTTGATTTTAGGGGCCAGGCCTGATGACTCGCTCTATGAACTTCTGAATCAGCCTGATCCTTGTTTTTATGCTTTCTGTGAATTGTTTGTTATGTCTGAATGTTTTACAGAATTAAAACTCAACAAAATCCTGTTTAATAAGGACAATGACTGGGACTTTTTCCCCTCCTTATTCCCATTTCTCATTTTTTAAAATGTTGTTTATCATTTCCCTTTGTTTCTTAACAGCTTCACATTCTTTCAGATGTCCTTTCTTCTATTTGTCTTCAGATGTGGCTAAAATCCGTTCCGTTGAGACAATTAAATCACATCCATTTTCCTCTCTTTCCCAGTCTGTGTTTAGTTATCTTTCTTCTGCGCAACTATGTGATTGGAGGCAGTCATACTGCAGCTTCTTCCAAGCTGGCAGTAACAAATCTCTTCTCACTATCTTTTCACAAATTATTTTGTCGGGAGATCCTTGAAGTACCATCCTCATTCAATAATGTATCTTTTCACAGTTTGTTTCTACTTTTTTGACACTGCTCATCATTTCTATGGTTTCCTTTTCTTTAGATTTTCTTTAGTTTGTCCTCCTGTTAGGCCACACTGTACCATCACTTAGTAAGCAGGATCCTTGCTGGGATTTAGCAGGTAGCTAAGTGGCTCAGTACTATCCACAATATTTGTAACTTAGGTCATTGCATCTTTGAAAGATCCCAAACCAGTTTTGTTCCATCACCTGCAGCTCTTTGATGTCACTTAAATGTCGATGCATATATTTTCTAGTTTAGTCAACATAAAAAAAAACCCCAAGCAAGCTTTTCTTTTTTAATCCAAATTATTAATTTTGTTTCATAAATTTGAGTTACAGTGTAACATTATTCTTCCACATTTTTTAGATTTTTTTCTGCATATTCAGTACAACCTTTACACATTACAGTATTTTTTCTTCATTTTATTCATCAAGCTGTTAATTTGTCCTTTTCTGACTAAACCTGACAATTGTCTTAGTTGATTATACAAATCTGTTACATTTACTTCTAAAAGTCTCAGTTTCCTCTATATAAACCTTTGGTCCTTACATATATTTGAATTAGGAGTCCAGAAGCAACGTCAGGGGTCTGTTGAACTGTGCCACACAGTTTCCATCCCTTTCCAAAAGGTTATAGCACAACTGGGAGAGCAACAGAAGGCAACCCCAGTGATTCAGGATTGAGAAATAATTAATAGCAAAGTTGGGGGGTATTGTCCATGAAGAAGCATATCTTTGGAGAGGAGGATACATACAGGTCTTCAAAATTCTGAGTGCTTTGGTAAAAACTAGTACAAAAAAATTGTACTTCTAAAACAATAAACAGGTGTCAGATGAAACTGGAAGGTAAGTGGTCTCAAGCTGGTGAAGAAAGTATTTGTTCCTCTATAGTTCAGCTGTAGAAATTCTTACCAGTGGAGTTAGGGGTCACTGAAAGCCTACGTTATTCTTAAAATGATGGACAATCAATGAAAGGAGAAACATATCAAGATTAAAAAAAAAGACTGACTCTTGGGAACTGCCTGGACCACAAATATTGAGATACTGGAATATGATTCTGCAGAGGCATCCCTAAGACTCTCACTGTTTTCTTTTGGTTTTGTTTTTTTTTTTTTTTCTGAGGCATCTGACCCTGGCCACCCTCAGACACAGGGCAGTGTACGAGGCCGTTTGCCTGACCTGGGATGGATATTGCATGCTAAAGCGTTTTTTCAGGCTTTTATAATCCGAACTTGGTTGTTTGGAATTCAATAAATAATAATACAAGTTACATGTTGTCTTTCTGCATTTTGAGTCACTTAACATTGCACAGAGACTGGAGCCTCTGAGACAGTCAACTTTGAAAAGTGGATGGGCTTTGCAGTGCTAGAGAGACATATCTGTTATGTCTAGTCTACAGAAATACATGTACTTGTGGGCTGCAGAGCAATTCCCTTGTGAACTGAATCTGCCTGCATGTTGTGTAGCCTGGGTTAGAGAACTATTTTGATAAAGCAAAGGCAAAGGTAATGAGAGTCCAAACTTTCTCTCCCCCAAACCGTTGTTTAACTAACTAATACTTGACATGTGCCTGGCAAGATGGCCAGAACCGCAAATTCCTTCTCAAGCTGTGTGGGAAAAAAATATCTTCTATCATCCTGCTTTGTTTATTTAGCACTGACAAGGCACAAAGATGAGGAGGGCTATTGGTCTTGTAAAGCTTGTAATGTAACAAGTGGAAAGCTTACATAACTGGAGATCAGAAGGGGGAAAAACTGAAGGATGTAGGAACTGAAGAACCTCACCCGCTCAGAATCTGTAAGCATTTTAGGGTCAAATCACTCTACTTTATTTTCTTATCTATAAAATGAGGACACCTCAAAAGGTTGCATCCAAATCTGTGAAAGTTAGAGATGCTTATTTTCTGCAGTAATTCACACAATAAAAAAGCTCCTGAGGAAAGAGAACATTCTGCATGCAATGCAATGTGAAGTGTGAGGCCACACACTGGATGAAGAGGATTAAAGAAAAAAGAAACCAAAAGAAAATTCTGAACAGTGAGATAGTTCATTTGCTGAGCACTCTCTATCAGAGAATCTAATTTACAAAAAAAACCCCAAACAACAAGATTTACTAAGAGTAGGGAGTGTTTGGAAGACAAAAGAAACAGCCTGATTAACACATCTTGTCCTACAGCGGATCTAGGTTAACATGAAAGGATGGCATGTTAATTTTATTTTTTTTCCTGAGATGTGGGGTTTTTTTCTTCTTTTAACTCTCTTAACTAGTCAGTCTGCTACCATATTTTTCTGAATACCTCTTCTCTGTCCTCTACAACCTTGTGAGGTTTCTGAAGTCTTTCTGGACCTTGTCACACAATCCCCAAACCACTCATTAGTGCCGTGTCAGTTTTCTCAGTCTTTGTTGCTATGGTTCTGGATGCCAAAGGTATTCACACGGCCCTAGTTACCACAGTTCCTGACTCTCTTGCCCTGCATAGTATGATGATATTTTGTCCGAGCTCAGTCACTACTTTGTGCTCTTTTGGATGCATCATTTTAACACTGGCAATTTTGAAGCATCTTAAATGTTGTGCTTCTACCCAGGTTTAGACATTTCTTGTTCCCAGCAGATATCAAGCTGCCCACTACATGCACTCACCCAAGTCCTGTTCTCATCTGAAAATTTTATTTACAGTTGGGCTACCTCTGGTAGGTCTCCTCAGAACTCCTGTCAAACTGGGAACTTTGTTAAATGCTATTGGATATTTTTTCCTCCAAAGACAGAATAAGATGATATGTGTTTTCATTCAGTGTCTTGACAGTGAGAGCATATAGGCAAGATGCAGGAAGATTAATGACAAATATACTCCTCAGTCTCAGGTAGGGTACCCGAACCACCAGGTTGTCAGGCAGGCTGGACTGGAGGCAATGTCTTCCCTCTGGTGACGATGTGACGCTCCGCTCTTCTTCTACGCACAAATTCACCGTAGGATTCTGTAGCGTAGAAGACAGCTCTCTGAGCAGAGGGGTAAAATCCAGCAAGGTGGTTTTCAGTCTCTGCTCCAAAGACGTTGAAGTCTGAGACATCTGACTCTAAAAACAGAGATAGAGGTGTTTGTGGTTTTTTTAAATAATTATGTCTTATAGTCAAAGTAATGGTTTACTTTTTAACTGCCTTTGACTGCTAAATTAGTGAGATAAAGAACAAGGGTATTAATCTCACAGAAAAAAAAACAGAAAACTGTCTTTTGTGTGTTCATCTAGGTTTCCATGGCTCTGATCACTTTAGGATTAGTGGAAACCGTAACGCTTCCCTGCATAACATGAATGTTGAAAAATCTATCACTGATCTCCTTTTACAGACAGGATGTGAAGACGCTGCAGCTTGTCCCTGCCACCAGTACTGAAGTTTTTAACGATGATTTGTGAACTGACTTTCTTCATAAGGAAAACATCTCTTTATCATCATCAGGCACTCTGGTGATTTACTCCTTTTCACTGACACATCAAGAATAAAATACTTAGGCTGTGGAGTACCTTGGTAGTTATTACCTCTCGTTTGCTATCACAATGTCAATCACCGACATTAGTCAGCCAGTACTGTTGAACTTCTTGGTCCCCTTACCGAATTTGTCAGCAGAAATAAACAGGGCTTTTTCCCNATCTCTTTATCATCATCAGGCACTCTGGTGATTTACTCCTTTTCACTGACACATCAAGAATAAAATACTTAGGCTGTGGAGTACCTTGGTAGTTATTACCTCTCGTTTGCTATCACAATGTCAATCACCGACCTTAGTCAGCCAGTACTGTTGAACTTCTTGGTCCACTTACCGAATTTGTCAGCAGAAATAAACAGGGCTTTTTCCCGTTTTGCCTTTCTTGCAAAAAGGAGCTTGATGTAAAACTCTGGAAAGCCATTTCATTGACCTCCTTCAAATCCTTCAGTATCACGCTTACAAAAAAACCTGGCCATGATGGTGGGCTCGTGCCATGTATTATAGTATATACATATATATATATATATATATATATACACGACATAGTATAGGATATATAGGATATATAATATCCTGGATATTAACGGCCTTGACTTCAGTCTGTCTTCTTGTGTCTTTCCTATGTTTGGAAAAGATAGAAAGTCAGTCAAGGACGATGCTAGCCAGTGGGGGTTATTTTCTTAACAGGAATGGTTACTTAGAGATACAAAACCCACTTCTATAATTTTCCTCGTGTATGCACTCATTGAGAATCTTTCTTTTAAGTGTGTTTTTTTAAACATAAACACGTGAATCTTGGTGTAAACTACTGATTAGTTACAATATTGCCAGACCTTTTCTGTATTATGTTAGCTTTATTACCTCTGGAATGAAACCAATGTAAAAGAAAACTTTCCAGCCCTCAGGCTAGGTTACCCCGAGGAACCGACATTTCTAGGAAGTTTGCTGTACGGTTCGGAATTACTTTATTCCAGTTCATTGAAATAACAGGAAGACAATTTTTAATGTAACAAACAGGTTAAATAACAAACAACTCTAAAAGTTATATTACAAAATGGTTTTGGTTTCCTTTCTTTTTTTTAATATGACGTGATAAAGGCACTCATTATACATCAGTTTATGACTCCCTTATGTTTCTTTCATTTATATGGCTTGATAGTCAAAGCATGAGAAATGTCCAGCTAAATTAGATTTGCACTGATCACACTTCTGACACTCCTTTGAAATATCCCTGTCTACGCTAGCTTAAAATAATGCAAGCGATGGACCGTTGTGATTAGAAATGCTGTATAACACCAATACTTTCTCAGTTATTCCTGCTTTCAGAAGGCAGATGTACTATATGCGTTGTGTGAACTAACGCGGAGCAGTGTTGCAAATTTCCACGTGTTTTGATTTTTTTTTAATTTGTGCATTTCAACACACACAAGCCATTCTTGATGCCTTTGTTCCTGCAGAAGGAAGGTTGTGTAAGCAAGCACTATTCCTCAAAATATATGTCTATTTACTTTCTTTGAACAATAGGGTTTCTAAATACCAGCTCTCCATTTCTATAGCAAAGACAAAGAACAAAGCTCAATGGGAAATCTAAAGTCAAGTGTTATCTTGGCATTCCAATTGTGAATTCTATCACTTAGAAGTTATATGAAACAACAGATAAACAATCAAAAAGTTTCCCAGCTAGACTGACAATTTCTCTGTGGTAGGTACAGATTCTTTGTTTGATGAAAATAATTTATTCCAAAGCACTGGGTGTTCTTCATTTAGAAAGGTAAACTGTATATATTCTTACAGATACAGCAATCATAAAAAAGGAAATGGATATAAATGTGTTCCTATTAGGTACTTAAAAATGAAAATAGTGATGCTTACAAATATTGTGAGACGTAAAACAAATGGATAAAAGTATAGCATGCTATCAGGTTCTTTAAGTTACATTTTCAAACTCATCATCTCAATGGTTTCTTTGGTTGTGGCTATAACAAAGATATATTATTTTCAATAAATATGTATTTGTCTTTATACATACATGAGAACACATACTGTGGATTTTTGTTAAAAGGGACTGAAGTTTAGGATTGTGGCTATACGAACAGCACTCATACGATGCACAGGTTTGCCTAGAAGATGGGAGGAACAGTTGGAACACTCCTGTATTAGCACTGCTCAGTGAGTGATGCCTATTTTTGTGTTCTGGGGGATGCAGTGGCCACCCAGGTGCTCAGAACTCCCACCCAGGCATGACCGTTGCCCTTGCAGTGTATTTTACCTAATACATGACGGATTAGTGCTGATGATGACTGCAACATGCTAGTGGAGTTACTGCTCTCAGCTAAAAGGGCAAATATTTCTATTAGTGCAACAGATGATACGGTTCAAACTCCTAGGAGATATACATATATTTATGTACTTTCTAATCCTGCTTAGCCTCTTAGAAACAGTTCAATAGGTTTTGAGGTGACTCTGGCTGTGGGCACCATTCCCCTTCTCCTTTCTTTCTTCCTTCCCTGCCCAAACTGGATGAGACACCAAAATGTTCCTCGATAGCTTTATGTCAAGGTAAGGGCTGCAGAAAGTTGCCAGACTGCCTGTTCCTCAGCGACTTTCTTAACATGCAGGACTACCCCCGCTCTGCATTCCTCACTCGCCTTCTGAGATTGCTAATCCCAAATGCTCAGCAGCACTGCGCCAGGGAGTGTTATCCCTCAGGAAAGAGAGAAGGGATGTGTGATTTGCTTCTAGTGCCACCTCATTCCAGCTGCAGGAGAAGGAAGCCTATGCAGACGTGAGAGAGTATTGGGAGGAGACACAGATGATGGTACATGGGCAGTTGGTACAGAAGTACAACGTAGGCTGGAAGCAATGGATTCTGCAGTAGGCTTGGGACATAGCTACTTTGGTACAGCATCTACTAATACTAGTATAGTATGACTTTATTGGCATCACTGAATTTTTTTAGAGGTTGCTCAAAGAAAAAAAGGCAATGCCTGTTGCACGGAAAACATTGGCGTTTTGAATCACAATGAAAACTACCTTTCAAATTTGTTCCAAAGTGGAAATTATAAAAATCCTGTTTTGGAAAAACATAAAGATGGTCTTAATTTTTATAGTTACATTTTGTAATGCCTTGTTAACCTTTATCACATCTTCTTGAACGATATCACAGCGTGCCAGAAGAAACACTGTGAAGTTCTGTATCTCAAATTACAACAGTCATTGAATACTAATAAAAATACCTGGTTTTCTGGATCCATCTGCCTCTGCGGTAAGAGTGTGACATGTCACACAAAAGAAGAAGGTAAGCACCTAGTGAACTAATTTAAGGAGCAGCTGTTTTCGACAAGTTGTCTTAGCTTGTGGCAGAGTCAAGATATGACTTGTGTTCTTTTTGCTGCCTGAATTTTGTATCATTCAGTGCACTGGATGAGAGCTGCAGTGGCATATCCACACTCCAGCCTACCCTGGAAACTGATGGTAGGGAAATACAGGTCCAAATCTCCTTGGACTAAGGACAAAATGCTTAGGTTCAACATCAGATGCCACTCAATGATCTAACGGCCATCCTCAGTGATCTGGGATTCACTCAATTGTCTTCTTACCTGCTCCACTACCACCATGGACTATGGTTTGGTTTCTTGGAGCGAACTGATCATCTGTTTCCAAAAAAATCCTTCATGAAGGACCTACTTCCAAAAAAGAGCTGAAATCTTTACAGAGGTAAATCGTTATAAATTGATCAAGGTGCTGTATGTACGGCAATTTTAGATGGGTAGCTAAAGCCCTTTGTTTCCTTCAAGAGAGAATGTCTTGGCAAAAGATGTATCCAGGACAGTCTAGATGACAGGTAGCTCTACTTGCAGAGAAACCTGATGAGAATGTATCCCTGATTTCCTTTACTAACGTGTAGCAAAACAAGGAAAGGAGAGAATTGTTGAGAATGAAAGTGAGCAACAACCAGCTAATAAAAACAATTTTCTGCTGAACTAGCTTTTTCCTATTAAAAGCATTAATTCTTGTCAAATAAAATATTATAGATTTACATACTTAAAAACGTCAGCACCTCAGTGTTCCAGCGCTCTCCTTGTACACACTGGGGAACGTTATCTGATGAAAGACTGGTATTGAACTGAAAAATTTATTTCCTTTGGGACGCAATTTAATTACAGAAAAGTGTTTTTCACTTTCACAGAGAATTGACTGTATCTTGTTTGTTTATTTCTTTTTGTGTCTGATGTCAGTTGATTACCTTTACTGGCAGGAAAACGTAAATGCATTTCATTCCTGGCAAACATATTTCACCTTTGCCTAGTGTCTCTTAATCAAATAGCCAAATTTGCTTAGTATTAAATTATTGAAAAATGAAGCTGTTTACTGACCTTTGGGTTCTAAACACCTTTATAAATCTTTCCACTCTAAATTCTTTTAAATTAATTAATATTAACTGTTTAGTTTATACCGCAATGCACATTTTTGGCTTCCAAAGTAGATGATGATAGCTTAAATTCCACTGAGGGTACAGGGCAATGTATCCATCCAAGAAACCTCTTCAAGAATACTTGGTATATTATTCATCATGTAAAAGATTTAATGTGCTTCAAATTGTGCATGTGAAAGAAAAAACTTTTGCTGTTTAATAACATTTAAAGAGTGAAATTGATCTTAGGTAACAAATTACCAAGTAAGGAGGAATTACTGTTGTAATTCCAAAAAGCCCAGCATAATTGAAAATAGATGTTATTCATCTATTCTAGTTTACAAAGTGTTCATAATACTTTAAACAGAAAAGGATGAATGATGATAGAAGAATTCTCGGGGAAACAAGAGCATTTTTTTCAAGTTAGTTATATCTTATATATTTTCCCTGAAATTAAAACTGGAATTCCCAAACAATTAAATTTGAATGTACATGAATTGAAGAAATCACGTCATTATTATCTACACTATTCCTTTACTTTTTTAATCAGTGGAGCTGGACTTGCAGAAAGAAAAAATGTTTCAAGAAAATATGCATGAAGAAATGAAGCACTTCCTGATCCAGTAAGTATTTGCAAAAAGTGTTTGTTCATAAAGAATGTACATTTATATTTTCCTAGCAAGGGATCCAGTAACAAAAAATATTATCTTTGTATGTACTCCATGATTTTTTTATCAGCTACAAATCTTGATACTTCTATTCAAGGTGTCCCAGCTTTTCTATTTGTTCCATTTGTTTCGTTTGGTTTTAGCTTGCAATACTTTCATGTGCAAATGTCAACTTTGCTCTCCTTGATCAACATGAGACCAGCTCTGCCCTGTAATAAATTCAGCTTTGGCACACTTGCCTTATGGAGCAGTAATGTGCCTCTTTTCTGGGGAGATTTCTTTTCAACAACCTTTTTCATTGACGGACCTCAGTGACTTCTTAGGCTTCTCTTAAATGAGAGAAATGAGGGAAGAGAGTTTGGTTACAGCCCTTAGCCTCAGTGAGAAGTGCTTAACAGAATCCACAGTGGCACTGTTCTCAGGGGGAAGCCTTTGGCAAACATATTTTGAACCTGCAGTACATAAAGGTGACTGCAGCAAATTTTTCAGAGGCACCATGTAAATCAGGAAAAAGAGAACAGTGCTGTCATAAAACATGGTCAAGGGGATACTAAATGGTTGTGGAAATAGTTCACTTATTACATAGCTGAGAGGTGTGACTGCCACGCAAGAGTATTTATTTCTCAGTTGTGGAATTGGTCTCACACAAACTCAAGACTGCCTTTCATGATGCTGTTTGTTGGTTCACTTGAAGAAGCCTCACCAGAAACTGTTTCATTAATTTGCAAGGGTTTGTGTAACGCTTGTGTCTCCAGAGGAATAAAGAACATTAATATAAGTCCTTATTATACAATGAGGAGACCTTCAGCTTCTCCTAGAAGACTGTCTAGTAAGAAAGCACAAAATATTTTCAAATAACTAAGACTTGTCCTAACTTTCTACCTAGATACTTTGCAAAAGAATGGCATGGTTTGAAAAAAAAAAAGTCTATGCAAGCAAATCATAAACCTCTAGATATCCAATAACACTTGAATGTGTTATTAAATTTTAAATGCATTTAAAAAGAATGTTCTCAAGCGAGCAGCATTTTGTGTCAAGGTTTGTCATAATGGCTGTCTCTAATAAAACTAGCTCTGCTTACTCAGAATACTGAAGAGAGAACACGGAGAAATACCAGCCACATTTTGTTCCCAGTCTAACTGACATAATTCCATGAACTTCAGTAATGTTGCTTCACATTTACTCCTGTGCAAGATTTTGATTCAACAAAGCGCTTACACATGTGCTGAAAGCCTTCACCAAGCAAAAAAATCCCTTTACTTAACTGTAAGCAAATGTAGACTGGACCTCAGTGCTTGGTTTTTTTCAAGTTAAATGTGTGCCTAAGACCTGTACTGGATGAGGGCCTAATTGAATAAAATAGGAAATTTGAGTCCATCCCCTATAATCTTCTTCATAATGCTCACAATCTTCTCTAAACTATCTTGCCTGATACTGTTTACCTTTTCTTAACACTAAATGCAACATGATCCGCAGAAAGTTTCACATGTTGTTGGGCTTCATCAAACTGAACAGAGGATGGAGATCCTCTAACATTGTGAGAGTGCCTCTGTAAGTGGTATGAAGCAAGGAATATGAGTTAAACTTGCTGTGCTGTTAATTGCCAAATAAGAATATTAAGTATTATTTCTGCAAAAATTGTTGAATTCTGGAGCAAGGCCCCATAACTGTGACAATAATAGGCACATTCTCCAGAAAGTTCAAGAGGATTTTAATTAAAAGAGAGAGAAACATCGTGTTCAATATTAAATTGAAAATAAAATGTGAAAAATCACCTAGCAATTCTGCTACTAAAAGCGGAAGGAGCGGTGAAGTCAGGACTGTGCCTGGCTGTTGGGGGTCCTGGGTGGCAGCCCCTGGTGTCGTTGTAAGGATTGCAGGAAGGCGTGTTTGGACAGGAAGACATTTTCTGAAACCAGATCATTTAACAGTCTTTCACTTACTCTGGAAGATATTATACAGCCCTTTTCAGAAAGCAATAGAGTTCTAACATTTAACAAGTTCTTTTTTTCCCCACTACTCTTACTGGAAAGCTGTTCCAGCACTTTGCTGCACCTCATCTAGTTTCCAGGCTAAATTTAATCATGAACAGGGTATAAATATTTGTTCACGTACTGGTGTTCCCCTTCATTTAAAGAGTGGTAGAGTGCTTTCCCTCATTAGTGTTTACACTTTTACTGCCAACTGTAGTAGCTTTGTCTGACTGAGTCCCTTACCACCACTTCTCCCCAGGCGAAGCACATCTTGCTCTTTCACCATGTTTGCATTACTCCTCAACTCCCCGGCAAGTGCCGCTGCATGGATAGACAACTTTTCTGCCTTAAGTTTGTACTACTGGCCAGGCAGGTTCCAGGCATTGCTTATGAATTTTGTATTTTTTTTTTCCTAGTGCTGTTACAACCTTTCATCTGCAGGTGGGCATTTGGAGATTTTTGTGTCTTTGGCAATAGCAGGTATTGCACTTCAGATTCCCTATCTGTACAGGCCGCAAGACGTATGTTGAAGGCAGCCTAAAGGTATCTCTCAGAATCCTAACTTTTAAAGACAGGGTAATTAGGGGATAAATATCTTAATAGCTCTTTTCTGCTATTTCTTTCTCAAATGTGGAGACAGCAGTGAACTTCCATACAAGTAGTCTACACAAGTGGCTTGAGCAAGATTTGCAAAGACAAATGTAACCTCAGATTAAATAAGAGTAATAAAGTTGGCCAAGGCACTTTTGAAGTGGATTCTGAGGCGTCTCACAATGTGAATAGGCAAAGAATGAACTCTTCCTCAAGTGCAAATTTCTAGTATCTGCGATATCTGACCAAAATGTGGTCACTTTTTCTCTTGCTGTATCAAAAGTGCTTTCCTGATTTTAGTTTTTTTGATTACGGATAGAAGTCAGCTTTAGTCCGCAGAGCTCCTTTGCTACCTTCATGCCCTCCTTTGCCCTTGCTATTCCAATTTTTTTCCCTGCCCTGCTAACTTTGTAATAAGAGTGAAAACACCAATTTGCGAAGTTAATGCGGAAGAACGTGCCAATCTCTTGGATCTGCAGTCTTGATGCTTTTAGCTTTATGCTCTTCCAAAGAAAAACTTTTTCCAAGAATTGAGGAATTATGAGCGTTTACTCAATGTTGATATTTACGATACTTGCATAAGCATGTTGTTGGATGTTGTACTGTAGACTTTAAGAGTTTGTGTAAACTATCCTCTGTAAACTGTAAGAGCTGTAATTTGTACTGTAATTGTTTAAAATTTTCCAGTTAACTGGGACTGACATGTTCTCGATGAGCCCCCAGGGAAACTTGGATACTGCAGATTATTTGGCACTGAACTTTGTGTCCTGGCACTGAATCAGGATGCCCTGGTACAATGTTAGCATGCACTACGTCACCTTGGGATGCAAGCTGCCGGAGATGTAAAATAATGTTTTATTTATTGTCTTAGATTATTGCTCTTAACTAGCTCTCCCCTTCTACCTGAGAAGTGACTGTGCTAGTATGAAGCATTTCTTGCCCAGTTTTTACTTATTTCATGGATTGCTCCAATACTCAGTTATTAATGATTCCACTAAAGCTCTGGCTCTCTTTGAAGGATATCACTTTTTTATCAAGTGCATATCACAAGGGATTGTTATTCAGTGGTAGTGTGTTCCTGTGATTGTTCAGTAACTTTTTTCCACACCAGCTCTGTACAATAGCTTTTATTTATGGTCTGGAAGCATTAATAATCTTCAGTGCAGCACTGTAGCTAAATTGGCAAACACAGTAACTTGGCATACAAACAGAGGAGTATCCTGTAATGTATTAAGATACTTGTACTCCTACCTGTAATATTAGTGAGCCTGGGTTTGGACTGTTGTATAAAAAGAAGTGGTTTCCTCTTCAGAAAGGCAAATGAAATGTCTGCTAAAATCCCCCCAACTATGGAAATCTTCTCTTGGAGGGAAGAATTAAGAACTAAGTGCACAGTCTATTCAGTTAACCAGGAAAAAGGTAAAAAGGGGACTTTATGGTAAGTTATACGAAACTGAAGAGAAAAGGAATTCCTGAGGGTAGATTCATTTATGCGTAACAGCAAAATACACCATAGTGCCAGTGCTCCCAAAATGGTTTTAGTCCTGTTTTGTCCAAAAATACAGTGCAGCTACAAAAAAAAGTAAGTTAAGAATAATGAATTAAGGGATCATTTAGCTTGGTAGGTTGTGCTTGTTTCTCTCTACAAAGGTTTTTAAATAATGCTAGGTGTTTTTTTTTATTTAAAAAAAAAGAACAGCTCAAGCTCAAACATTGTTGATTGGGCAAATACAGAAAAAATTGGTTGAGAATCTCTGGAATGGCAGTTCAGGGGAATATAATACTTCCTTTAATCTCTAAAATCAATGCAAGATACATTTTAACCCCTGTACTATTCTCAGACCTGGTCTCCGCTCGGTGAAATTAAGGAAAGGCCCATAAACTCAGTGGAAGATGGACTGGACCTGAAACCTTTAAAAGGGTAGAAGATGCTATGTGTTAATGATCCATAGATATGCGGTTCAATTCCGTAATAAGTGTTCAAGAAAATCTTACAAACAGTTGGAAAAATAAATATAACTGACATTTCACTCAAACTGTCACGGAAGGCACTCCAGCTGTATTTATTATACACATTTTCGTCATGTGCTATGTGCTTGCATTCTTTTGTGATGAACGATGTTGCTGTGTGTTGGAGTTGTCATGCTATCTTCCTTGTTTGAATCAGGAACGTGTAGGAAGTTATTTGAGGACAAAATACTGTAGGACCTCCTGTCGTATTTTTGAACTTGTAGCATGGAGCTGAGCAGTGGCTGAATGCCTTGGTTTAGGAAAGAGTTTCAACGGAAGAAAAGCACAGCCTACTAATGCTACCGGTGCACTCGTACCTTGCTGCCCATTTTGCTGTGTCTACAAGAATTGAGAATCAGATCTCCACCTGGCATTTTCTGACCGTCATTTGAAGTATTTGGGCATAAATTTTACTTTTCTGGTAAGGCAAAGCGTGGACCATGCCTAATGCTCCTAGACATTACAGCAGCAGTACATAATGCACCACATGAATCACTGCAGCTTCATCGAAATTAATAAACCTGGCTGTCACCCAGATCTGGAGAAGCATTTCGCCGTAGGGAGGCCTCCGAGTCCATCAGGGAGCATACAAGAAAGCATGTTGATCTTGTGGTGTGCAACAAATGTGAAGATCCAGTTTCAAAAAAGAAAAGAAATGGCACAACACGTAATGCCCTAAAAGCCATATGTCATCGCGCAGGATATAACTCAAATGGCAAAGATAATGAGTGACACACATTTTGATTGCTATTTTACCCTTATGTTGTGACTACACACTAGAGTTACAGGAAAAATGCGTGTAGCTTCAGCTGAATGAGAAAGTTTCTAAGAAATGCAAGAAGTTCATTTGTGGGGAAACCTTTCTGTTTCTGTTTTTGCAGTTTTTTCCTCAGCATTTGGAATTTTGAAATTTGCTCCACATTTTTTCTTTCAATGGAAACAAAAAATGAAACAGCATTCCAAATCTCCTTTTCATAGATGATCCTCTCCTTTCCTTAGATGTGTGCTGCTACCTCTTGGCCAGCATCACTTTCTGCTTTTCTTTGACCTCTCTCTCTCGCATTCCTGGCTGCACAGTGGCTCACTTGGAGATTGTTTCCTTCCTTGACCCCGGTGAAGGGCAGCGGTTAGGAAACTTTCCTGGGATGTGAATGCAATGGCTTCAGTTCTTTGAGAAAGGTCCAGCTCTCACACTGTTGGGCAAGTGCTCTAATCACTCATCTATTACTCAGAAACTGCATTTTTCCTGTTCTGTGTAATGAAACGGGTGCCAACATTTCCTTGTCTTCCCATGAGCTCAGTGTTAAGGGTAAATACTCTGAGAAGGCACACTGGATCAAGCCACTTAGGGATGCAGGCAGAATTTAAGGATCTGCCTAAATACAGATTGCAGCAGAGCAGAAGACGAGGTGCCTGGATTGCTCCTCAGACTGAAAGGATGCAGTGTTGTGCTCACAACATGCACAGTCACGGCGGGAACTTGCAGGATGATCATGATATTCTGAGAGGTGGAGACACCTAGAAGCTTAGATGATTTGGCTCTTGACCACTCTCATGTACATAAGCAAAATTCAGGTACCAGAAACCCTTTAAGCCATGTCTGTAACATTAACTACAACACTCAGCAGTGTTGTAAAGTACCTGAATAAGCTCTGGGAGGGTAGATTTGAGTGTAGTAGATGTTGATGGGAAGTAGACTTCGAAGGCGAGTGTGCAGTCAGGGTGACTTTGGTGATACAACACAACCTTGCGCCCCTCCAGGGAAACCTGCGTGCTCGACTACCTCCCTGAAGTGCCTGTACACCAATGCATGCAGTATGGGGAATAAACAGGAGGAGATGGAGATCTGTGCGTGGTCACGGGGCCACGATCTCATTGCGATCACGGAGATGTGGTGGGACAGCTCGCATGACTGGAATGCAGTCATGGACGGCTATGTACTTTTTAGGAAGGACAGGCCAGCAAGACGGGGTGGTGGAGTTGCTCTTTATGTCAGAGAGCAACTGGAATGTAT
>VZSC01015144.1:184017-202534 GCA_013398225.1 Steatornis caripensis | reverse complement strand
GGCGTGCGGTGCCGGGGGGTCGGGGGGTGGGGCGGGGGCTGCAGACACCGTGTCGGTGCTCGGGTGGCTGGGATGTGCTCTGTGCCGCTGTGCGGCTGGCAGAGGTGCACGCGTGTGCCCTGGGGCCGGGGATCGGTGCAGGCGTCCTTGTCCTGCTGGCGCTCGGCACGCGCTGTACTCGTGTTTGCTCTGTGTTAGATCCTGCTTGGGGAAGTTTGGGCGAGAAGATGCGTCTTCTTGGAGGTCAGGTTCGTCGTGCCTTTGTCTCTTTGTTGCTAGTTTTTATTGAGCCTTTAGCCGCAGTGTCTAACTAAACGTTTGGAGGAGTGCTTTGTACGCGGAGGGTTTCGCCCAGCTCTCGGTGTTCTTAAGTCACAAAGGTAAAGTTTCATGAAGTTCTGTGAAAGTGAAAATTTCTCACATAGGGGCTGTTCCTTTTAATATTTTCAAATATTTTGTGCTAAATATTCGAAGTTTGTTTTCCCATGCCCCTTACATACGTTTGTGAAACTACAGGCATATGAGTTTTATGAATGAAATCGACACTGAAAAGTTTGCACATGTAACTTTTCACTTACAATCTCTTGTTTCTGTTTCATTTTAGTTTTTCTGGCTCTCCCTCAATGTATGGCTCTTCTGGAAAACCTTCCTGCTCTATTATCAAGGGCCGCAGTATTATTATTTGCATCAGATGTTAGGGGTGAGTGACCCGGACATTACTTTTTGCCCTGGAAATTGGGATGCTGGGAGATGGGAAAGGGACAGAACGCATTTGCTAATCAAGGCTGACACAAACTGCCTGTTAACACTGCGAAGTGGGGAAAGATCAAGTAGGAAATTACTGGGGTACTGTTGGCAGTTGTTTAGGAGTAGAAAGTGAACAGTGTTGAGAAGTAAAAGAGCCAGTCAAGTGTGAGACAGCTATCTTTCCTCCTCCTCTCCTCCCTCCCAGCGTTCCCAGCTGCAGACAGGCTCACAGGAACACAAACATGCTCAACAGATGACTGGAGCTCAACTTTTTGTCATCAAAACATAAGTCAAGCTCGTGGGCTCGTGCTGGCAAATTCTTTCTAATCCAGTTATTGCTGAGGGGATTCTTTTGATAAGTCTTAGTTCTTTTTGGTGTTCTGTGTAAATCATTGTAAACTGTATAAATTTAGTTTTGTTTTCTAATAACAAATTCTTGGAATCTGAATGGTTTAATGAAGAATCGACTATTTTGATTTAGCAAGGGTAACATCCACCACCACCAGAAGAACTCCAAAAGATAATTTGGGGATGTGAGATACCGGCCTGTCTTGTGAAGTAATCTACAGCTATGCCATTGCAGTTGTTTGAAACGACTTCTATCCAAAGGGATACATTAAAGGTTAACAGCTTTCTGGAAAATGCTCTAGAATTGCTGTTGCAGTTCTGTTGCTCAGATTTTGAGAATCCAGGAAAAAGTGGATGAATAACATGATGCTTTTTAACACCATGTCATACTCAGGAATGGATTTCGATGGAAAGTTGACATGAGGTTAAAGCACAAGTGATGCACATCCTAACCTGCTGTAGAGCCTCTGGGTTTTCTTTGGTAGGTCCAGGATACATTTTTTTCATATGATTGATATCATTGCTATAGCTAGCCAGTTCCATAAGCTTTTGTGAACTTGCTTGGAAATCAGTTGACCTGATATACTTTTCTCTTTTCTTTCTCCTTATGGCCATCCCAGGTGTGTTCAAGAAATGAATCTTAGCAAAGGTAGTGCAAGAAGAAGGGAATGAAAATATTTGAATCCTTCATGATGATAACTTTCTTGACAGAAGAAACATGAAAACCTGTTTAATTTTACCATAATCTCTAATGGCTTTGCAGCCTAGTGCATCCATTTTAAAACTGTGTTTGTTCCTGGCAGAGCAAGTGGCTGGTTTATGAAGCCAAATGTTCTTGGGTTGACACATTGGGCCAGATTGTCAGTGGGTACCAATGAGCAAAGTTCCCCTTAAAGACTCGTCTGCCTTGTACCAGCTCATCGTCTGGTCTTTTTTTGTTTTTTTACATTTCAAAATGAAAGACACCTACAAAGTAATATAATGTGTGTTCAGAACCTGTGAGCTGGTTCAAGCAACAGATTCCATGTCTTGGTCAGGAGGTGAGGACCATGTGTTTGAGTTTGTCTAACTGTGTCTGCAACTGTGGGAAAAATTACCAAACAAGTTTAGAGACTTTTTAAAATGAGGAGGAAAGTGAAGAGCTAAGTCTATACTTAAGTATATACTTAAGTATACTTAAGTCAAAGTTCTGAAACTAATTTTAAAATTTTGGAAATATTAAAGCCTGTAAAGCGTTCTCACAATTCACTTTTTACAGTTTGTCTAAACATCATCCTTACTACAGCTGCTGCTACATTCCATGGGGATTTTTGCTCCTCTTCTTTTTCTGTATTGGTTTGTGTGGCCACTGCCTGTGGCCCATCGGCATAACCATTCTTCTCTCGGTTCCGTACATGGGTGAGTGGCTTGCAGTGCCTCTGTGTGCCGTTTCTTGATGTTTCAAAATTTTGCGATTTAGATGAAAACTCTTTGTTTATAATTCAATAGTTGATTTTTTTTGTCTTAACAGAATGAACGTTTTTACAGATACTTTCATGAAAATTGGTTCTTTTTTCCAGCGAATAAACAAAAAATGGCAAAATGGAATGACATTTTTTGAATAAAAAAAATTTCTCTTGTTTTTCAGTGAGGTTCTGCTAAGGAGTTTTTTTCTCTCTTTGTATGCTACGTTAGCCTAAAATCTCCTTAAGAACCTGCGCTTGCAGCACTGAAAGATTTACCACAGGTAATTTTATTGTTTGCCAAGTAACAGGATGGAGAACAAGAAGAGTTACTGCAGGAAATCAGATTGTGATATGAAATGAGGTCTTGGACTGAATATCCTGAATACATTCAACTCTGCCACGTTTTCGTGCCATGTCTTTTCTTTCTGATTTGAAGAAGGAGAAGGAATGAGGCTAGTCTCTCATGCAGTGGTCACTAAAGTGGTTCACTTCAGACTTCTACAGAAGAAGGAGGCTCAGTTTTATTTTTTTGAATTGCATCATCTGTGGCCTTGAACAAGATACTTAGCACAGGATTTTAAAATTATTTAGGTACCTAACTCTAACTCAGTCTTTCAATGACAATCTTTCTGATCCTTAATTCTATACCAGTAAATAGGCAGTAAGAGCATGGTGGTGTCCTGGAAGTGCGAAGAGAATAAAGAAGTCTTAGGCAGTGATGTGCTGGGAGGAGGTTAATCAGTCTATTCTGTGCTACAAAATTTAGTTGGTAAATTTATGTTGTGTCAGATATCACTGCTTTGCTCAATTTTGCGTCCTGTTGATGAGACCATGAAATCTTCACTGTGGAATCTCCATCCCTGGAGATTTTCAAAAACTAATTTCGCAAAACCCTGAGCAAACATATTCTGAGTTTAGTGTTGAAACTGCTTAGAGCAGGAGGTTGGAATAGAGACTTCCTCAGTTCCCTTCCAACCAGAATAATTCTTGTGATTATACGATTCTTGCAGTGTAAGTTCAACCAGAACCTACTGAATGTAAACCCTTTCCCGGTAATTTTGCCTTGATGAACCATCCGTTTAGATGCTTAATTGCTTGTAACACTGCACGTCATAGTCTTACTGCATGAATACTTCCATTGCCACTGGTTCAGGAACACGATTCAGATAACAAATCTCAGTTTTTCATAATTTAATAAATGTTAACTTGTGGCCTTACATTTCTTAAAGAAGAGAAGCCTGGGAAATACCCAAGAGCATGGATTTCTTATGAAAGAGTGTGGCAGAGAGGAAAGGGATATTCTTGTCTTGATGTTCATGATAGGTACTACAAGATGTAGTAGGCATGAATTACAGAAAAGAGGATTCATAAATTACTTGACGTGACTCCAAAATCTTGATTGTTGGAGGTTTTGTGTCTGTTTCTCCGTCGAAGAAATTGTCCAGATGATTAATTTCTTCGCAGACTTCAAGATTTCTCCCTTCAGATTAGCTTGGCTGTATTTTTTTTTAACAAGTTTGCTTGCATTTGACCAACAAATTTAGTCCTAAATTCGGTACTGGCCTTATTATGGAACTTAAATCTTGCTTTTAACAGCATTAAATGAAATACCTTGAGTTCCCCGTGAACAGAAAGAGCATTGGGCTCATTTTGTCACGGCGTAAAAGGTCTCTCCCTATTCCCTCTCTCTCCCCTGCTCAGATAACTAGTGTAGTCAAATGGATGTTAATGTAAGAGATAAGCTTCTGGGTTTCACACCAAAGTGAAGAAAATATATTCTCAGAGGGTGTCTTTGGGAAAAGATTGAATAACTGAAAATGAGACTGAAAAGGAAAAGTGCTGTCTCACTGTTTTATCTATACAGTTACTGCCTTCTTACCGTGCTAGTACTGTGCATCACATATATGTCATCTTTATTCACTGCTTGGAATATGTTCCAGATGTTCCAGTAACTTGCATGTCTCTCCTTGCTAGTTTGTGGTAATGATAGAGATTTTACAAACTGAGGCCAAACTCTGCTTTCATTGATCCTTATGTAACTGTGCTGCAGCCTGCTTCCCCTACACATCTAGGCATTGAAGGAAACTATGTATCTTGACCCTTGATTTTCCTTAATGCAGTATGTTTTTGGTATTTAATTGTCTTGTAACCGGGCTATTTGGGATTTGCTCTTTACGGTGTTACATGCAGCAAAAATGTCTAATAATAGATTTCTGTTGCTATGGAAGCTATATCTCTCTCTCTATATATGCAGGATTTCCTAATGAAGACTGAGGCTGTTATTCCACGAGACTTTATCTTGATAGTCCTCTTGAATTTGCAAGTAAATATCTTCTTGCATTCTCTTTGCCTCGTTCTAGATTTCTTGTTTGCCAAAATACTTTTTCCTTCAAACCTTGGTTCTTGGACAGCCCACAGTTCAACATCATTGCTGAGATTATTCTCAGTTATGAATCATTGAGGATCTTGGGTTTTGCACCATATACTTCTTCTGTTGGCTTTTTTTCTTTCTTTCTGTCTCTTTTTTTTTAGCTCAAATGGCAGTTATCCTGTGAAGGACATCTATTATTATTAACTTTTATGGGAAATCCTCCACCTTTGCAGAACTTCTTGTGAAACTGTCAGTAATAGAGGCTCAGTTAGTAGAGGTACATCTCAAATCGTTAACTGAAGTTTTTACTACTGTATCATGTAGACTTGTGTTAAAAATAGTCTTGTTGTCATCATTGCTCTTCGTTCTAAGATGATCATGACATAATACTCTGTGTAGAACAGACCTGAATTATGACCAAAATGTTTCTTTGGTTGATTATTCATTGTATTATGTACTATTGCAGGGTTCCCATCGTAGTGCAACAGTGGCAGGTCTTAAAATAAAAATAGCTGCGTTACACTCCAGAAGATCGGTTTTACAGACCGTATTACCTACTGTGTTGTGATAAGGGGAAATAATTCAGCATAAAGGAAGCCCTTAGTGGCAACCTTCCTGCTATGGCCATGAATTGCAGCATGTTCTGAATCTCATGGGGGGACTTGGGTACCGTTAATCCCTTGATTCGTGACTGACCTTGCAGAGTTTAGATCATGCTGCATTTTGTAGGATCAACTATTTGAGCTTTTGGTGGTAATGAATATACATAATGCTGTCATGCTTTAATGTTGCTACAGAAGAAGGGTGAGTCTGGAACGCTCACATCCGGAAGATAACTTGAGATCTCATCCAGTCTGCATGTATATCATGCTGCCTGGCCCAAAAAGAAACTTGTAACTCAGCAACACTGATAAAAGTATTTTCTAAAATTGTATTTCCTGAGATCAGGATTATAACACCTTAAATTAACTGATGTATAGATTAATAAATATAAACATTTGGTCTGAAATCCTCTAAGTGAATATACTTTGTTTGGAGATTATCAGAGAAGTTGGAAGCTAGCATTGAGTTCTAGATTAAGATAGTTGCTTTCTTCAGATTGCATGGCTGAGTTAAGCAGGAGGAGGAGAACATCTCACACAAAGGAGCTGCTTATAAAAATGAGAACATGACCTAAATATGTGGACAGAAAGAGAAGGAAAACCTTCAGGGAGTTCTCGGTGAGTTACAAGTGAACGGTGACAGTATTGAGAAGATACGCCATAGCTCATGAAAGAGCTAGAAATATTGTTGCCATCGTCCACTCCCGATGTTTCTCCCTTTCTGTAATATCGTATCCAAGTTCTGCTTCATATGTGCAAGCAGAAGACTGAAGTTGAATTAGCATAAACAATTGGGCTGCTCTTAGATTCTCTGTGTAGAGAATTGCTTGGTTTGGGTTTTTTTTAGTATTTAATATACTTTTCCAAATGCGATGCAAAAATATTACACCACTTAGTCTTCAGATAATTTTTAAAGGGTTGCAGGGATTTACAGAGTCCTACCTTGAAACCTTCCATCTTCAGGAGCAAAGTCAAACTTCTGTAGAAGTTTTCACATGTTCTGGTAGGTTTTTGCTACGCTTGCGTTTTCCTTACTTCCAGCTTTTCAGCTGCTTTGGGTTTTTCTTTGCTAGAACTCCAGCCAGATTTGTCAGGCCTAGGGGGAATAATTTCTATGCATACAATTCAGATCTGTTTTTCTTCTTAGATTATCTGTGCTCTGTTACTTGAAACAAGGAGTACTTTATGAAGAAAAGGAAGTCAGGTCAAAAAGAGGCACATTGTGTAGCACAGTTTGTCCCACCTACGAAAATAAATATTTTTAGCTGCTCCAGTACTGATTTGGGGATGTGGTCTGTAACCTGTGTCTCCAGAGCAGCATGTGGCTTATGAGCCTTCCTGCAACTTTTCAAGTTGCCCTAAACCATAGAAGGTTGAAAATGTTCAAAGAAGAGGCTCCGGAGAGTCAAGTGTGATGTCTCTTCTGCACCATGACCTGTTTAGATTTGTTGCTTGCAGATAGTGAAGGCTTGAGAATCAGAGACACATCACTTTCAGGTATGGAAGGATTTACAATATTCTTTGATTTTTTTTTTCTACAAGATGAGCTTAAAAGGTGAGATAGGACATATTTGTTGAAGTGTTCCTGTATTCTGCTCCCCAATATGTTTTACAACTATATATTGAGCATTAGGTTTCTATGCGCAGCAGTTGCCATTCATGTCTGTGTTTATAACTGATGAACTTCGGGGAATTCTGTGATACACAGTAAATTACTTTAACCCTCAACCTAATACTGAAATAATTTGCCTAACTACAGAGAAGCTCATTTCCCCTGAAGCACACAGAACATCCAGCAAGAACTGACTCCTTGCTTCTCTGTCTTACTTTGCACATTATATGAGCGTAGCCAGGAGTCCGTTCCGATTTCTGTGGGACCATACATCAGACAGGGATAACTGGAGAACTTACATTCCCACTATATTTCTGGAGCACTTTTCTACTGCTATGGAGAAGGAACATACGATATTTGCTTTATACTTGTTTGGAGAAAAAAACATAGCCTGGTTTTTAGAATTTGAGTTTGTAGTGAGTCCAGTTCCCTGCTGTCCCTGCCACAGATTTCCTCTGTGAATTTGATTAATCCTTTAAGTTTTTCTATGCCTCTTTGCCCTTCCATAAAATGGGATAACAGCATGTGTGGTACTGGTTAGGCAGAGTACAGAAGAAGGATGCCAAAATTTGGTATCAGCAAAGGTGGATGAAAGACAGCATCCAGCAGAGATTTTTGGAGCAGTTATTTTCTCTCTTTTTGATCCTACAGCAATTTCACACTCTACTAACATAACACTTTTTTTTTTTTAAGGAAAGAGGATTATGTTTCTGTCATTTCTTAGCTAGTTATTAAGGATATGTATTCCCTTCTAGAACCACCTAGTTGCCTTGGAGCAAAAAATCTACTATTGTTTAAAAATCCAACAATGCACTATGTTAATTTGTTACTAAGCCATCCAGGCAATGCAAGTTAAGTCAAGAAAGAAACGACTTGGAAACCATTTGGAAAGAATTAGTTTCATGGGGATATTTTTAACCTTTGGATATATGTTAAGAGCAAACTTATTATTCTGTTATTCTTCTTGGTCTTGAATGAATTGTGATTCTAAGCATTGCTAAATGTATTACTTTACCATTGTTTTCATGTTCGTCATGGGCTTGTTGCAGCAAACATTGCCCAACTTAAATTTTTCAGAACAAAACCTTAAATGAATCATTAGTGAAACTATTTGAATCGCACTTTTCTAGAAGTACGCTGCACATCTGGAGAAGTTGTTTCCTCCTCTCTTTTTTTTTTTCCTTTCTACAGATGCTGATAGCATTGAATGGGAATTAATGTAAGGGCATTCTTCCATAGTAATTGCATTATAAATGAATATTTACTGTTTGTTAAATAGTAGTATAGAAAACCATAAAGGAAGATTAGTAGGGTAGCTTTTTGTATTCATCGTAGCTGATTCATATTTTTTGTACCAGTTAAATTGTTTGACATTTTACTTATTTCTTACAATAAATTATTTCATTTAACTCTATTCTAGACTATTCCAAACTAGACTGTTTTATGAAAGTTTTGCAAGAAGTATAGTTCTGCCTGATAAAGGAAGTCTGGGATAACTGATGTCGTGCCTGGTTTATGTTTAAACTCAAACACAACATGAGTTCTTGAGAAACTAGTGATATATCATATAGATCATATAATAGGAAATATTACAATTTTCAAATTGCTTTACTTATTAATTTTACTGCAGCTTTTTTCAGCTCTGTTGTTAGTCAAGAGCTGCAAAAATGGTTCAGTTGACTTCTGGGTTTTGCATAATGTTAGTTCTACATAATTCTTGTGTTTTTCTGTGCTAATTTAATCACACAAGTACTGTAGCACATCAGCAAGCTCTAATAAAAATGCTTACATGTGTTTAATGACCGTGTTTTTGAAGTTATTGCTTTTATGAGGTGTATAGCTCATTTTAGGCTTCCCTTTAGAGGAATAATAATTAATGAAAATAGAGACAATCTTGTATATGCACACGGCACATTATAGAGACAATTTACTGGCCATTAAATCCAATCATTTCAAGGATATTGCCATTTTATCTGATAGTCCAAAAATACTTACGATGTTCTAAAGTCACTTTAAGCTACTGTGGGCAAGGATAGGGAAACATTTATTGTGGTTGTTCACATTTTTTTTTTTAATCACACTTTGAAGTGGAAAGTGGCATCAGCATTCAGTAAAATCTCAGCTCAGTTGCTGAGGTTGTGGCCATCGTAGCTGGTGCTCAGTTGTAGTCATTGCACTTGGGCTCTGCACCAGTTGGGAGAGTCCAGAGAGGAGAGGAGAGGATGATCTAAAGTCTGAAGAACATGACTTTTGAGGAAAAAGTAACAAGAGTAATCTCTCATTGTGCATGCGGTGTAAAGTAACAGATGAAATAGAAGCAAGGGAGGTTTTAGGTAAGGAAGAAAAGGACTAACAGTCCCTTCCTGCTCCTCAACCCTCCTGCTGTTTCTTCCAATGTGCTGTGTGATGCGGTTCATTCTAGTCCTGTTTTCTATAATTCAGTAGGTTGGAGATGCCTCTTTCTAAGTGCCTCACTTGGTGTAACTTCTGTGGGATCTGCTTACGGGATGTTTGTGAGGGATCCCATCTTTTACATAGCAGAGCACATTTTTGGGGGTAATCGCTTCTCATGATCAGATTTTGGGAGAAGGTGCCCTTACGACTGCTTTGATCTGTGGAAGCAGGTAATGTCTGGTGAGGATGTCCCTAGCACTCAGGTCTAACTAAATAATGTAACATAACCCAAAGAGAAATGGGATTTAGGTGGAGAGCTTGGTGCTTCAGGTAGATTGAATGTCTGTACCTTCTGTTTGCCTGCTGGTTTTGTGCCCACATGTACTGCACAGAGGTGGGGCACACGGGTGTTACTGACTGCGAGAGCAGGCGGTTTTGATGTTTTATGGTACTGAGAAGCTCCTGTCATGCTGTCGTGCTCATGATCTTGCTAGACATGCTGAAGTCCAGTTATTTTGTTTATTTTTACTAGTTTGTATATTTGTCCATTTCTGTGACACATAGATGTCTGTAAAAAAAATCTAATAGCAATTACAAATTTTGAAATTACAAGTCTTTACTAATAATTTTTGTGAAAAAATATCTCTCCAAATAAACCCTCTTTGTTGCACCCCACTTTTGTTTCTTCTTCTTGATAAGAAGGATATGAATATAATAAATATTGCACTGATGAACTTTTTTTTGACTGAGAAATAACAAATGTTCTTTTTTTTCTGTAGCTTCATTTTGAAAAAGTAATAAGTCTTTAGTAATTTTTATTAGATATTTTGTACCTGTTCAAATAATTCACATGCCTCTGCAGTATTTGAGTTATCTTGTAATATTATAATAGTTTTTTTATTAATTTCTTCAGGAGTTGAAAAACTTGGAGGTTAGAGAACATTGTAAGAAATATCCTTCCAGAAATCTGTTGACAGTCTAAAAGCATCTTTTATATAAGCTACTAAAATGGTAATTCAACCTAATAACTAGGAGAACAATGGCATTTTGCTAACTTTAAAAAAAATCATAAGTGAATGAGAGAATATAATACGATTAAAAAATACAGGGTTATGACATTAATGCATGCTTTGTTCATTTATTTGACAAGTGTTTTTGTTCTAATTATGTAAGTTCCAAATATACCAGCGAAAGCACTAGTGAAATTAGATTGCATTACAGTTCCCAGCTATTGAGTAGTTAAAATGAAGAAAACCTGCTTTCTTTAGGTCCAGATATGGCACTGCGTAGTGTGAAGGGATGAGGAGTTCTGTGACAATTCCATAACAGTCCTTGAAACACTATTATCATTTCAATTCAATTGAATCAATATTTTTTTTACATCTTTTCCTGACTTGTTTACCAGAAAATCATTACGCTTTATTTAAGAAGCTGTCTAGATTCTTCATAGTATTTGCCCCTCTTTCTTGCTTGAGTATGTCTCTTGAAGCTTCCAGGTAATTTCTCAATGGATGCTTATTGTTGTCTCAGGTACATTTTGTTCCCATGTGGCTTTGAGCACTGATGAGGGTGTTGGTTCTTTTGGTAGGAAGTTGTGATTTGCTGACATTATTGCTGACAAAATTAATTTTGAATATTTTTTTTATGCAAATGTGAGAGCTGTTTCCCCCGGAGAACAGGACAGCATGCTGTGTGTACAGTGGTTTTTCCAGTACATATAAAACATCATGAAACTCCACTACTCTGATGAGTCAAGAGAGCATGGGAACCATTCGGGTTCACAGCAAAGAATAGGAGTTTGAATACTGCCACCTGACCCATTAGATCGCCTTTTCTCCCTGTAATCTAACTCTTGCTGTATTTGTTCAGCTAGGATTGTGTGTTAGCAGAGCTTCAGCATCTGTCCTCAATCTCAACTGCTGCCTGGTCCTTCTACCAATGTGCCGTGTTCTCTTGGCCTTCCTGCGAGGATCTCAGAAGGTAAGTATTGTCCTCAGAATGCGGGGGTAGAGAAGAAGAGAGTCCTGGTCTCTGTTTAGTCTAAAATTAATAGGAAAAAAATCCATTTATATCCTTGTTTATTATACAGTATGTGCATGCATGGTGCAAGTATCAGACATTTTGCCTAGATTCATGTCCCCTTTGAAGACAACGCCTTGGATGACATTTGGTTTGATTTGACCTGTTGTGAGGAAGGTTTCTTCAATGCATTTTTGTAGGACGGGGACTTTCTGTGGAACTGTAATGTCATGAAGTCTCCTTCTTTCCCAACTCTAATACATAAGACATCTGTGTCGTCTCTACTGCTTCGTTATAAAATTCAACAGAGCGAAAAGAACTTTGTCGCTGCATGACTAGAAGTGTCCTACTGGAGATCATAGAACTTTAAATAAAAATACCCAACCTGATCTATTTATTTGTTATCATGGGAGAAAAAGAAATTCTGGCAAAGCTAAGAGGGTTTCTGTACTGTACCAGTATTCAGTAAACAAAAGTTGAGCTTGTTTGTGGTTTGCTAGTTGCTTTGACAGAAAAATAAGTAGTGCTTTTGAGGAGCATCTGTATTTTCTAGAGGGCTGCAGAATGAACCTATGAGTTTTGTTCATCATGTGAGAACCTGTAAGATTTGTTGCCTATAGATGCATGTAGGTATGCAAATATACACAGAGCTCTTTCCCTCTGATCCTGCTCACTAAAGAGTCAATTAGTGCTGGAATTCCTAAATTTTAAGGACAGAAGGAGCACTACTTCGTGTGCTTTTGACATCTATGTAATACAGATCCAACTGTAATTTCTTCATTAATACCTCAAAATTGTCTCATTGGCATAATCCTGCCATTTTAAAATTTAGGTACTGTGCTTCAAGGGTGTTAAACCTACTAGAAGCTGAAGTTGCTATTTAATCACGTCAATTGCTGTTAGCATTTTTTTCTTTGCTTTGTTTTAGAAGAGAAATTGCTTGAATTTTTCTTCTATTAGGTTGCCAGCAGGAAAACCAGAAGGCTGCTAGATAAAAGTAAAACTTTCCATGTGACGTGTGGTGTTACAATATGCATCTTTTCAGGTGAGATCTTACTGTGCTGAGCAGCAGCTTGTTTGGGAAACACATTAAAGCAGTATTTTGTGGTTTTTCTTGTACAGTACATTTGGGGGTAGTCTTGCTCTGTGCTTCCCTGCCTTAAATTGTGAATGCTTTCTCAGATGTGTGTGGGTTTTGGTTTATTTTTCCTTTAAACACATGTGCTTACATTCTAATGCTGAGCCTTTCCTTAAAATTCCAGTTTCAATAAGGACAGGTGTATGAGAGCAGGTCAAAATCTGCCATTAGAAGTGACCTTTGACTGTGCCTGAGGAACTTCAGTGAAGAAGCAGGGTGCTACAGGCTTATCTGCAGAAGAGGGAGCAGTGGAGGCAAATAGCCAATTCACTGAAGAAAAAGCATTCTTTAATGGACACCTTTGAATGTTGTCTCCCAGCTGAAGCATTGCAGTATGGAAACAATTGCTGTAGTGTTAAAATATCATCAAATAAATACAGATTTCTGCCATCAATATCTATATCCTGATTTACTTTAGAAAAATAATTCCTTAGTCCCTAATGCATCTCATGCAGGTGATGTGTTTATAGCTTGACATCTGGGTAGCCACTTTTCTTTACTTCGGGGGGACATTTACCTCTTGTTTACAGATCTCAGCTTCGCTCTTTTTTTCAGTCTTGCATGTTGCTGCTCATCTGGTGAATGCTCTTAACTTCTCTGAGAACTACAATGAAGACTTTCTGGCACTAAATGCAGCGAACTATCGTGGTGAGGTGAGCCAGCTGTCCTTTTATATTTTGCTTTTAAGTATATAACCTAAACATAAATATATGATTATTTGTATATCCAGTTCCATTGTGTGATCCGTCCTATGATCTATACAGTGCTGCTGATTTTATGCATTGAAAACTCAACATCATGTGGATTGCTGTGGATTTTATTTGTTTCCGTGGACAAAGCATGTTGAGTTATGAGGTGGAGAATGCTGTCATCGAGTCCTTTCACTTTGCACCCTGCTCTCCTGCTGCTCTAGAACACGCACGCTTTAACTTTTGGTCAGCCCTGAATTGGTCAGGCAGTTGGAGTAGATGATCCTTGTAGATCCCTTCCAACAGAAATAGTCTAGTCTATTCTTCTGCTTCTCTCTGTTCCTTGGCTGGGCCTGACTGAGACACTTCTGTTACTGCTTTGGGAAAATACATTCTACACTTGCAGTATTTAGAATATAGTGCTATGTGACATATACTGGAGATTTGAGGATAGTGAGATTTGAGGCTGATTTTTCATTTTTAAACCACAATGGGAACTGAAGTACGTATACTAAGAGTGGAATTAGTTATCTGCCTGAATTGGGCTGGGAGGTGATCATGAAATGCTTTGTTTGCATGAGTTGTCTGACTGTGGTGTGGATCTCTTGAAGGCATACCACAGTCCTAGTCCCTCCTCCAGGTGCTTGCTTCTGGATTTGGTGCTGTAGAGATGTTTGCAGATTTTAGGAGTAAGACCAAAGTCCAGTGCTCTTTCTTCTTTGGTCTACAATCAAGTTCTCTCTTGTTTATATTCATTCTAGTCTCAAGTCTGCATTTCTTTTCTACCAGATTCATTATGAAAGATTTAGAATGACCCTATCCCAGCTGCATCCTTTCCTGGAAAAGGAGAGCTTGACTCAGCCCAGGCTCATAAGGACCAACAACCAAGGTCTTCCACTCCCTGGGTGAATGATCTAATCACCAAGCTATTCTATGGTAGACAGACATGCCAACACCAGCTATCGTGCTGAGGTTCTGGATCAAACTCAAGTGTCTGCTGTGTTAGGAGTGGTCTAATAGACTTAGCCTCATCAGGAACATTAGCAGGAGCTTGCCTCAGGCAAGAATGTGCCAGGGTGTGCATGGCAGCCTCTACTAAGCAGCCTCAGGAATTTTGCAATAGAAAATGGATATAATAAGTTTTTACTAACTCTAGGACCAAAGCCTCACAGATTTGAGGTACTCTAGTAGCTCTTGAACCTTTGTGCTTGAATTCTACTTAAACCTTTTCTTTAACTGTGGTGGGCATTCTGGATGCTACTGTCATCTTCTGTACATGGGTGTGCATGTTTGGATGCAGACAAGGTCACAGAGAGGGACACTTTATTTTTCTTGACCTGTATGAAAACCGCTCACCTCCCCTCACTGCATTTTACTGTAAGTTTAAAAAAAAAAACAAAACATTTTTTTCCACAGTGAAGACAAAACCTTATGAGGCATGGGCCTAAGGGGGAGTGAGGCAGTTTCCTGTGAGATTGACATATCCCCTCTTCCTTTCACATGTGGTGAAGGACACAGGAACATCTGGCCTTGTCGTGTCAACTTTGTGTTCAATCCTGCTTCACTAGAGACCTCTGCAAGTCCCTTGGTGATGCAGCTGGCAGTAAAATGCTTGCTGCTTGTCTTACATTTAAATTCAAAATCTCCCTCTATTCTGCTCCCCTCTGTCCTCCCAAAGGTATGAGGTAACTGAGTAGTGAGGCTTTCAAAAAATAACTATCTGTGAAGTTATCTGGATCACAGTTTTTCATGACAGATCAGAATTGTCTTCACTGAGGAAATGCAAAGGCTAAAGGTTTAGTTTATGTTGGACTGCGGTCAGTGTAAACTGCTACCAGGTACCAAATCCGTTCCTGCATCCAGGTTTAGGGATTGCTTGTGCCATCGAGTGCACGAGCTTTATGAATTACTTATTAGCATGACATTATTCATATGGATATAAAATCATATATGTTGACTCTTGGTTTTTTTTTTGGCCTTTCTGTTTTTCAGGACCCAAGGAAACTGCTTTTTGCTACTGGTAAGTCTGTTGCAAAACTGAATGAGAAAGTTTGCTGCTTCTCAGCATCACTCTTCAGATAAAACATTTTTATCCTGTTCGCATGCTCCATTTGTTGTATCTCAGCTAGGTTGAGATGTGTTGTTTGTGTTAATATAACCTGGGTTTGTTTATCCAGTAGTCAGGAGGGAGGAGTTACATAAGCCCTGTAGTAGGATGAGCAGCATCTTCAAGCTGTTGTTGTGCAGATGAGTCAGTGGAAAATCATCAGTTTCAAACAGAGATTCTGCATAATATTAAAACCAAATTCCTAAATGATCCCATTTCTAGAAAAAGAAACACAACAAAAAAGTGATCTTCTTGCTTCAGCTGGTTTATTTAAGGGTTGGTTTGACTTCAGAGCCATCTAAACTGTTACACGGGAATCAGGCTTCAGTACTCATGAAGAATTAACAAGCAAAGACATTTTTGGTGCAGGAATTCAGAAAGGAGCAATGTTTGGCTGTGGAGGGGTAGATACAAGCCTGAGCTGTACTGCTTCACAAGCAGGTAAAGGTCCTTTCTGAGGTCATCTGTCTTTGCCTCTTATTTAGATCAAATGCAAAAATCCCAACTTGGCAGCATTTAGGGCAGGGCCCTAATATCTTGGATGAAGGAGAAGGACTTGGAGGGGAGAACCAGTGGAGAAGCCCCATGAAATATTGCTCTGGCTTCTGGGGGCACCTAGATACCTCTCTAGTTGAGCAGAGGACCTGCAAGGTCAAAGTCCTTTTACCGTCTGACAGCCAGGAAAATGCTGCATTTTCAAAAGTTTGAGCACATTATTGCAAAAACAGTGATTCCAAGTAATCTCAAATTTAAAATTACTCACACCACTCCCTCTCCTAACAACTGGTAATTAACATTTATTATTTGTGCTGTGGGAGTGCCCAGACAGGGACCAAGATTGTGCTGCACTGGGAGCTGTACAAATAAACAAAAAATGGTCCCTTCCCACACAGTTGAGAAGTAGATTTATTGGCTGATTTTTTAACACAGTGAAGAGAAGGAATAAGGAGTTGGAAGGATTTATAGTGTGATGGCTTTTCAGATCAGTCCAGGGGAGAACCTCCTTGCATAAGGGTGTGAGGCTAGCTGTGAGAGGAGCAAGTATTCAAGATTATAGTTAGTGGAGGAAAAGGGAGAGGGAGACAGGGAAGAGAGGAAATGCTAAAAATGCACTCATGAATTGGGGCAGGGTTGTGAGTGATTTCATGTTTGCAGTTTGACGGAGAAGAGAACTGAAGAATTGGGTGTAAAAGGTGACCTGCAGCTTGAGTGACAATGTGGGAAGCTGGATGAAGCACAATTGGATTGGAAGTATTTGGGTCAGAGGGGAGATTGATTGCACACTACGTATCAAATTAGATTAAAAAAGAAGAAATGGAGAAGGAGGCAACAGAAAGAATGCACATTTTTTATTGCAATTGCTTTTAATTGTAACCTTTCCAGGAAAGGATGAAATTATCTTTCTTATGCAGTCCATGACAAAACTTCCATTGATTGTAGGACCAGGATTTTTCGTACAGTTTGTGAAACTGAGGATTGATTTGGGATGTGTGGGATTTTGGATATCAGACTTTTCAGCAAGTAGATGTTGAGAAGTTTGTAAAAAGTAAGATAAGGCTCTTTATCGTTAAAGAGTCTAAAATCCCAATCAATTATTTAAAAAATTAGCTTGTCCCTATCATTAGGATGTGATCTTGTAGAAGATCCTGGACCATTAAAATATGTGTTTTTTCCATTTACTTCCATGGAAGCACGTTGCGATGCCTATATGCTGACACTAAGCCAGCACTTTTTAGTTTTGTTCTTGGTGATTGGCCTGACTGACTTTGTTTAAACTCAAACATAGGCTTTTAGGGTGACCCAGGGACTATGCTTAAAAACTTTCAATTCTTCGAGAAGTAAAGTGTTTTGATGTAATGCTTCATGGAGTTTAGGTTCTTAATTCTTAATTCAGATTCTTGTTTTCTGGGATGGCAATTTTGAAGATAAGGTGGTCAGAAAAAGTGGTAACGTTGGTTGGGATTTTTCCTATCTGTCTTCAGGCTGATGGTTTACTGTACTTTATGGGCAGGATTCTGCTTTAGGATAAGATGAATCATGCCGTAGAAATATCTGTGTGTCTCCTTTGACTTAAAAAGGAGCCAAGAATAGACTAGTTCTGATACAGGAGTTTGCATTTGAGCAGATGAGCCCAATCCTTAATGTTTTTAACCTTTCCTTCTCAAGTGCTGGCTGTAGATCACTTTCACAGACCGTGCTCTATGAGCAACAATTTCAAGCATGATACAATGCCATGGAGAGTAATTTCAGGCTCTTTCTCATTCCAGGATGAAATGGGTTGGCAAACAATTGTAGCGACAGCTTGCGTGGAAATTGATTTGCTTAAAATTTTGTCCCTGACCAGGTTTTTAATTGTCATGTTTAACGGAGTTTAGGGTTTGGAATAAAAAAGCCATTTAGAAACTTGTACAGTCAGTCTTACAAATAAACAAAGAAACAGGATTTGTTCTTGGTTACTTGCTTAGAGACAAATGTGAGCAAAAACGTTACAGGACCAAAGACCAATAGGAAGTTAGTAATGCATAATGAAATGCAAGGCATTGGCCAAGAAGACCAATGGGATCTTGGGGTGCATTAAGAAGCGTGTGGCCAGCAGGTCGAGAGAGGTGATCCTCCCCCTCTGCTCTGCTCTGGGAAGGCCCCATCTGGAGTGCTGTGTCCAGTTCTGGGCTCCCCAGTACAAGAGAGACAGGGAACGACTGGAGAGAGTCCAGCGGAGGGCAACAAAGATGATTAGGGGAGTGGACCATCTCTCTTATGAGGAAAGACTAAGAGCCCTGGGTCTGTCCAGCCTGGAGAAGAAAAGACTGAGAGGGGATCTCATCAATGCTTATCAATACCTAAAGGGCAGGTGTCAAGAGGATGGGACCAGGCTCTTTTCAGTGGTGCCCAGCGACAGGACAAGGGGCAACAGGCACAAACGCAAACACAGGCGGTTCCACCTGAACATGAGGAAGAACTTCTTTCCTGTGAGGGTGACAGAGCCCTGGCAGAGGCTGCCCAGAGAGGTTGTGGAGTCTCCGTCTCTGGAGATACTCAAACCCC
>VZSC01015144.1:162893-183494 GCA_013398225.1 Steatornis caripensis | reverse complement strand
TCAGTGGTGCCCAGCGACAGGACAAGGGGCAACAGGCACAAACGCAAACACAGGCGGTTCCACCTGAACATGAGGAAGAACTTCTTTCCTGTGAGGGTGACAGAGCCCTGGCAGAGGCTGCCCAGAGAGGTTGTGGAGTCTCCGTCTCTGGAGATACTCAAACCCCACCTGGACGTGTTCCTGTGCACCCTGCTCTGGGGGCACCTGCTTTAGCAGGGGGGTTGGACGGGGTGATCTCCAGAGGTCCCTTCCAACTCCTGCCATGCTGTGATTCTGTGAGTAGAGCAGTTTTCTCTGGGAATGGGGGAAATACCACAGCAGGTCTTCTTTCCTATCTAGTTTGATACATGAATTGTCTTCAAGAAATAAGCACATGCAAGAATTAGATTGAATCATGATTTCTATGTGTAATAGCTTCTACTTTCTTAAAAGGTCATAGGAGACAAGTATACCTCTTCACAGTTCAAATATTATAATACATAAGATCTTTTGTCTGTTTTAGTTCCAGGTCTGACTGGAGTCATTATGGTGTTAGTATTATTCCTAATGTGTACTGCTTCTACGTATGCCATCAGGTAAGACATAATCTGGTCATTATGCTGAAAAATGCCATTTGAGTAATCATATTCTCATATTGATTAGAGGGAATGAAGACTAAACACAATATGAGGCCAGAAGTATTTAAATGAGTGTTAAAAATACCAGTTTTATTGCCCTATTTTTTGTACTAGCTTGCAGGTAAATTAGCACAGTGAATTTTGTATGCAAAAAAATTACAAAACCTGATTAAATTGCCTTCAGAGAAAAATATTGTTTGTAGAATGTGCGCAGGTAAAAATCTAGACCTTTAAAAATTCAAATAGGCTTTTTTTTCCTGTTTGCACAGGGAGACAGTAAACTAAGCATGTGGAAGGTTCTGTTGAGTATATAAATTAAGTCCGCTGGAAGTAAAATAAGATGATATCTTTATCTTAATTATTTTTACTAATGACTTGTAACAACAAACTGTAAAAAAAACAGCAACAGAAAAAAACAGCGGCAAAGCAAACCGAAACAGAATTGTGCTACTTAAGTAAAATGTTACTTTTTTAAAGCTCTGCTTCTGTTTGTCAGATGTATTCTTTTTAATGTTGATTATAAATTTTAAGCAGCAATCCAGTATCGGATCAGAGTAGCTGCTGGGATTTCTAAAGGTTTGGTCCTCCAGTGGGTTCATATTCTGCATCAGCATTATTGAACATATATTGTAGTTCATCTGAGTGACCGGTACCTTGGAGGATCTAGGCCAATGTTGTAGCCTTTTTAGGGCTTGAATTCTGCAATTGAAGCATATAAAACACTCCTTGATTTTTATAGCGGTCTCTGGTGAATTCAGAGACTAATTATGTGAATACATCATCTCGATTCAGCAAACACTGAGGAATATTTTAATTCCGTATGTTCAAACATAAATGATGCTCCACCGATGTGACCTAGATAGATACATGGTTTTGAACTTTGTTGAACTAATCTGTCTTTCCTGAACGGCAATGTTATCAGGTGCTGACTCAAGAAAGTAGCTCAGCAAATACTTGTGCAGTTTTTGTAGACAAAGATACTTCAAGGAATGAAGGAATGAGACCTTTGTGAGGAGCTGTAGGCTACAGAAGTACAGGATAAGACTGCTGCACAAGATGTCAGATATGGCTGCACGTTACGTAGTCCACACAGATGGCTCAAGTTGCAAAAGAAAGTGGTTTCGAAAAGATGGAAAAGTGAAACAATGTTCACTCTGCAGCACTGAGCCAGAACAAAGTCCTGGTTTCTCCAAGGCAGTGATAAATGAGAGAAAAAGAACAGCATTTATTGATGATTGGGAAACTTAGAAAAATATATATAGTTGCAAACATATTCTTGGAAATAATAATTTTGCAGTTCATGCAACAAAGATTTCCGTCTTTCCAAGTTACATGCTTGTTATTTCCTTCTTCAATTAGTGTAAGTGCAAGTGCCTTCCTGTCTTTCTGCCATCTAGCCGGCAGAATCAAAGCCCTGAAAAGATCATCTACATCTGTTACGCTAGCAATGATTCTGATTTAGAAATTATACTCTGGCTTCTCCCTCAGGCATAGGAATCAAGCTTGTCGTTATAGTGTATTTTCCTAAGGAAGCAAGCTTCTGTGTGCATCTTTCTGTCCCTTTTCGATCTCTTTCCCTGTGGATTCTCATGTGCCTTATGATGGCTATGCTCACGCTGTAGTCTTAGAAAAATCAATTACAAATGTTCACTGCCTATCAGAAACTGTGCTTTTTAAAAAGTATTTCAGAGACTATTACACTCTCTTGGATTTCAGCCCTAATCCGCTCTTGCACGCTGACCTGCTTAATCATTTCTTCCTTTGTATGTTCTCCTGAAATTTTTCTATGCATGATTATCCTGCTATTTTTGTGCTTTACTTGTTGAGTAAACTGTGTGAATAAGTATTAGGAGGACTGAATTAGCTGCTGATGTTTTAAAGGGGGAAAGTGGGTATTGTTTGAAAAATTTTCTAAATTTTTGCCATGCCATACCTGAGAATTAGACCAACATTTTTTGTTCAGTAGTTGTTTATTTGAAGGGTTATGAAGTTATTAGAAAATACAGTAAGTCTGGAGAATAAATGTTGACATTTCTCCTAACTTTCAAATGAATGCTGTTCAAGAATCTTCCCATTGAACACAATTACTACTGACTTTGGAAGTCATATATTTAAAGGAACATTAAAGTATAAGCTGCTCCAGTGCTATCTCTTTTTGTAACCAAATATTCCAGTCTTCAATTTCATCTTCTAACTGCCACATATATCTTCCTTTTCAAAACTAGCTGTAACAGGGTTAAAAATATTTTTCCAAAACTGTGCTGCTTACTGTGTCCCTTTAAAGCATAGCAATCTCCTGTTACATTTTTCAGTAAGTTAACTGTTGCAGGTCTTCACCTGCAAAATTCTAAAGTAGGTTAACCAAAACTAAAATTAAATATTCAAATTCTCAGGACTTTGAGTTCCTAAGAAATGCATTAATTCTGTGAATAATGTCTGTTTTAAAGCCTAAGAAGAAGGTAAATAAAGTTAATAAATGCTGTGAAGAACTATAAAAATATATATGTAGCAGTAGGAAGATTGAGCATATTAGAATACCGTATGTAGGTCACACAGTTTAAGAAGGAAACAAGTAAGAACTTTATAAAAATGTTGGAAAATACACTTCCTGGTAAGAGGTTCAAGGATGTCCATCCCTTTAGTTTAAGGAGGTGAAGTTAAGAGGGCTTGATTACATTTAGGGAAACTTGATACATGTGAGAAGCCAGGGTTTTATAGTAGAAGTATCTGCAGGAATGCTGAAAGAAGAATAAAATGCTCAGCTGGCTAGAACCTGACGTGTAGACATATTAAGACAAGAAATGTACAGTAATTTTAATCAGTAATAATCATTAGCTGTTCAAAACAACATGACAGAAGCTAGAATTGGCTTTTCATCACTGATATTTTGAAAAATTGATGCATTCTGGAAAAAGTAGTCAAGATCCAATAAAAATGAATTCAGTGTTCAGCTTTTACTGTTGTAGCAAGACACCAAATTAAACCAGAGCTCCAAGATCTATTTCAGGTCTGGGAGTAAATGTTGATCTCTTTGTGACTTCTCATTGCGCTTCCACTCCCTACACCATCATCCTTTACTTTCATCTTACTGATGTTCACTCTCACAACTCCTTACAGATACTGCTGAGTGACTGCGTGGAAACACCTACCAGGGTCTGAGTAGCTAGAAATGGTTTGAGCAGCCTCAAGGAGGAAAACATGTTAGCGTGGTGCTGAATGGGGAGAGGGTGGCAGAATGAAGGAGAGGTTTCAGAGCCCTTTGCTGTTGCTGGGTTGCTTAGAACTGCTCTTGCTTGGGTTTTATTTTGGTGGCCCTCAGGTTATTAAAGTTGTTTTTTCTGTCTTAAGAAAGAAAACAGTGAAGTCTTGCACTGACAGAAACAAACGTAGTGTTGTGGTGGGTTGGCCCTGGCTGGAGGCCGCTCTGTTGCTCCCCTCCTCAGCTGGGCAGGGGAGAGAAAATATAACGAAAGGCTCCTGGGTGAGATAAGGACAGGGAGACACCACTCAGCAATTACTGCCATGAGCAAAACAGACTCGACTTGGGGAAGTTAGTCTAATTTATTGCCAATCAAATCAGGGTAGGGTAATGAGGAATAAAAACTAAATCTTAAAACACCTTCCCCCCACCCCTCCCTCCTTCCCGGGCTCACCTTCACTCCCAATGTCTCTCCCTCCTCCACATGAGTGGCTCAGGGGGACAGGGCATGGAGGTTGTGGTCGGTTCATCACACGCTGTCTCTGCTGCTCCTTCCTCCTCAGGCAAGGGCTCCTCACACTCTGCCCCTGCTCCAGCGCGGGTCCCTCCCACAGGGTGCAGCCCCTCAGGAACAGACTGCTCCAGTGTGGGACCCCGCGGGGTCACAGCCCTGCCAGGAGCCTGCTCCAGCGTGGGCTCCTCTCTCCACGGGGCCACAGATCCTGCCAGGAGCCTGCTCCAGAGCGGGCTCCCCACAGGGTCACAGCCTCCTTCGGGCACCCACCTGCCCTGCCGTGGGGTCCTCCATGGGCTGCAGGTGAAGATCTGCTCCACCGTGGACCTCCATGGGCTGCAGGGGCACAGCCTGCCTCAGCACGGCCTTCACCACGGGCTGGGGGGGAATCTCTGCCCCAGCGCCTGGAGCACCTCCTGCCCCTCCTTCTTCTCTGACCTTGGTGTCTGCAGGGCTGTTCCTCTCACATGTTCTCAGTCCTCTCTCCCAGCTGCTGTTGCACAGCAGGTTTTTTCCCCTTCTTAACTATGTTATCGCAGAGGTGCTACCACCGTTGGTGATGGGCTTGGCCTTGGCCAGCAGCAGGTCCGTTATGGAGCTGGCTGGCATTGGCTCTGTCGGACATGGGGGAAGCTTCTAGCAGCTTCCCACAGAAGCCACCCCCGTAGTCCCCCCACTACCAAAACTGTGCCACACAAGACCAATACAAGTGTACGTTTCAGATGTATTGAAGCAATGGTGGATAGCTTTTGAAGTAAAAGGCCATAGGAGGGGAAAAAATTCTGAAAAAAGTTAGCTGTGTCAGAGGAGAAGCTTCTTAGAGTTAAGGTTGTTTTCTGTTTAGTAATTGTTTTGGCTTGTGAATGGGGGTAGGTTTTTTGGTTTTGGAAGGGACTCTCCTACCATGCTGTGTAGTGTGAGAGGTGTGTTTGTGTGCTATGAAGTAGAGTATTTTCTTAACCATTTGGTTGTTGTTGTTTTTTAGTGACTATTTTACTCAAGAAAAAACAAACAGGTTTAACACTAAATTTAGAGTTCCAGATGAGTATTTTCTTTGGTCTTGGTTCTTTTTACATTACCTAACAAATGACTGTTGAAGTCCTCTTTCCCCTTCACCTCTCCTGATCCTCACAGTGGTAATGTTCTTGTTCCTCCCAAGACCGTCAGTCCTAGAGCCCCACCATATGTGGCCTTCTGTCCCAAAAATTCTCCTACCTGTCTTGCCTCCTCGCTCTAGTTCCTTTTACTCCTGCATCTGTTTCCACTCGATACCCTCACAAGTTTCTTTTGCCTTTCCCACCAGCCCTTCTGCTGCTGTCTACACTACCTGTTTGTATGTTGTACCAGTAGTGACACATTAAACACCGCAGCCCTCTGTTGGAGCGGGGAGAACGCAAGGAGGCACTCACCGTAAAGAGTTTTGAGCCCAAAGATTGGAGAACTATTCTAGCTATAAGGATCTCATAGGGACTAATTAGGACCTATGAAAGCAGTGAAGTCTCCTAATTTAGGAATTCTTCAACCGGCTCTGCAGTCCTATGTCCTTCATCCCTCTTTCTCAGGTTTTTACTTCTGTGCCAGTCACCTGTTCTTCTCAGCACTTAATTGCTTGCAAGTACAGTGTGCCTGTAGGAATACATACTGGACTTTGACTATTCTACATGACTGCATGGTGTATAATGATGTCCTATGTGCACAGATCTGCTTTTAATTAGCAGTGATACTGTCTGAGTGAAACAGCATTGAACCATGATTTATTCTTTTCAGGGTTTCAAACTATGACATCTTCTGGTATACACACAACCTTTTCTTTGTCTTCTATATGCTGCTGATGCTGCATGTTTCTGGGTAAGTAAATGGAAAACACTGTCCCTTTTCCTGAGGCACAATCAGAAAGAGCAGTTTTCTTGATTGCTGCCTTTCCTGAGCTTGCTTGTGCATAGTGGGCCAACTTCTTGACAAGATGCTATCCTCTTAAGTTTTTCAACAGGTTATTGTTTAAATAAAGTTCAGATTATAGCTTGGTGAATTGTGTGTTACTACAACCAGCTAGCACAAATGTCTTCACTTTCAAGTTTATTCCTTGTCCCTTTTACCAGATTCTAATGGGAAATCAAGAAAACATTCTTGTTTCTTTTCTGTCCCCTCTTACCTGGCTGCTGAGAGCAGAATGTGAAGCGAAGTTGCTCATTGCTTTCTCTTCCCTCTCTCCTTCCTTTTTGACTCCTAAGGAGACGGAAGGAATAGCCTCCCCCTGTTTATCTCTTTCTCATTGATATCTTACAAAATTCACTGATTTTTCTTGTTTTCACAAACAACAGACCAGTGTTCATGTGCCATAAAGCTGATGGTCAGGTCTGTATCTGGCACAAACAAGCCACTTCTTACGCAAGGTAAAGCAGCTTCCAAAACTTTTGCTGTGGGAAAATCTGGTCCATTAACATCTCTGAAGTTTTCTTTGTGGATGTAGGCACAGAGATTGGTATAGGGAAGGTGTATTTGAATGAAGTTTATTTCTCCATGTCATCAAACATGTACTGAAACACAAGGTGCTGGAATGTCTGTGCGACACTCAGCACCACTGCTCAAAGTAAACAGTGAAAGGTAATTAGGCCTAGCAAGATCACGGTAGGAATATGTTGTTGAACAAAACAAACACAGCTTGAGATCTGGTGAATTGAAATAATGAGTTCAAAAGAACTGAAACTCCTGGACACAATTCCAGTTTGCTGTGGTTTTTGGTTTGTTTTTGGTTTTGTTTTGTTTTTTTTCTGTGGCATGGCTCTTGTTCATAGCTGGACAAGATCGATCTAGCCTGTTCTCCCCATCCTGGAGCAGGATGAACTTTTGGCAAATTATTCTGGAAAGGTGTTTGTCTAATTTCTTGAAAAAATCTGATGACTGAGATCCTCTAAACTCCCTAGGTAGTCTGTTCCAGTGATTGCCTTTGGAGTATTTTTTCATGTCCAGTTTAATTCATCTCCTTAACTGTATTATCCTTTGCCCCTTACCTTCCTAACCATGTTACCACTTCATGAAGAAAGAAGTCTAGGTGGAGAAGGTCACAAACCAAGGCTGCAGGCAGGAATACACCAGGTGTTAAACAGACATCTTCTTGTACACAGCCTCCTTCGTATTGAATTAGAAAGTCATTCAGTACAAATCTGAAAGAACTGAGTGTCAGTTAAAAGTGGGAGAAGAATGAGTCATTGAGAGGGGGAGTCAGTTCAAGTTTAAGATGCCGAAATGTAGATCTCTACATGTTTTCTATGTCTCTTTCTCCCCTTATAGTCTAATGAATTCTAATAAATACAGTCAATGGACCATGGAGAATGTAGCAACAGGCTAGCTGAAGCAAAGATCTACATTCAAGTAAGCTGGATTGATTTCTGGGCTCCATTGATGATGCTGATTAGAATATCTCTTCTGAGAATAAAGGAAGCTTAGACACCCATGCTTAGCTGCCAGGGTGGCTTCTACCTGGCGTATCTTAGAGATGTGCAGACACATGGCCAGTTACTCTACAGAGCAAGGCGTATCCTGTGGCTGGACTGTGCAGGCAGATTGAGCGAGGATTTACCTGTCTTGAGAGTCTCTCCTTTTGAGTATTTCAACACTATTCTTGGATTCTTGTTGCATTTCAGACTATTTTAGGTATGTTCTTACAGTGTCTGCTTCTGTAGGATAGCCAAGCACTTCTAAGCAGTATATAAAGTGACATGTTTAATGTATCGTAAGTTATTGGCTTGTTCTTTCATCCCTGCCCTAAAGGAGAGGAGAACCTTTCAGGGAATTATCCTTAAAGACTTTCATTGCTCTTGTACTTCTTGCAATGTGACTTTTAAATATTTTAGTGGCTTAAGCCTTGGTGCGTATCTACACTGTCTATATTTTAAGCCAGTAACTGCAACAATGAAAACCAGTTTATGTAGAAACAGAAGGCTGATGTTTCTAGTACCAATATAAGGAACTATAAAGCATATGAAACATTTGGAGCCTGATCCTCAGCTGATCCAAATTTGGTATGACTGTGGAGTAAGTGGGTTATCCTGGTTCATAGGAGCTGAGACTATGAGTCACTGGAGTTATCCAAGAATTTGTTCTGAAGGCTGAAAATTCTTAAGATTCCACCGACACGTTGACCTTTAGGGGACGCCTCAAGCAACTCACCTTGAGCTGAGCAGTGGAAGATGGATGAGAAGACAGGAGCAGTGTAGTTCACTATAAAAACATTAAGAACCATTGACCTCTACCTTATCATTAGAAAAATCTCAAGAAATAGTGATACGTATTTCCCAGCTCTAGCCAGAAATGACTGTTGTCTCTGTTTTGGGGGTGGAAAATTGGGGCAGAGATTGATGTGTGCCCATGCAAACAGACTGCATGCTGTGCTGCTCAGCTAGTAGGACACTTCCATATGACATGTCATATGCTTACTGACATCCACATATTGATTTTTATGTATTCAGGTGTTGTACTGAATAAATATGTGAGGATATGTCTTAGGCTCCTTAAGAGTTGTGCAGAACTCAACCTTTCTGGGAACTGATCTTGGGTGTGTAAGACTGCTTGCCTTTCCTTGAGAAATGGGAGTCATTGCAGCTGCTGTTAACAGGCAGCTTTGTCATGCCAGTTTGCCACTTAGTGTGTTTGTAATAGTTTAAACAAACTGAAGATCACCTAAAGGGATGCTCATGTTTGCAGTTCAGCTATTCGTGTCTCCAGGAAAACTTTGAATCCTCTTTTGAGATGTTCCGAGAACAGAGAAGCTGTGAGAGCAGCTGGCAGGCATGGACGCAAGGTTGATATTGGAACAATACTGCATGTTCTGTGACTTCCAGCTAAATCTGTGAGGCACCATAACATTTATGGAGCAAAGAACTAGCATAATGCTAGGGGTGACTGTCACTTTGCAAATATGCGATGACCAACTGCGATGACCAACAGTGATGCCAGATGCAAGCGATAGGCATGATCGGGCAATAAATACAGAAAGAAGCATGGGTGTAGGCACACAGACTCTTCCCAAATGGTTCTCCCAGTTTCAGGTGTGGAATTTAGGGTGAGCAGGTTTAACTTCCAAGCTGTAAATTATTCCTTGGACCATGCGGGAAGCTTGTTGCTAGCTTTCAGGACTGGATTTCAGTAGGGAAGATTGCCAGTAGCTTGTTGGAGCCCATGAAAGTTGGGAATATTGCAGATGTCGTACTCTCTCTTCTTGTGAATTAAGCTCTGTCACCACTGCTGCTGTGTGTGTATGTTGGGGAGAGGAGTGGGGACCATATTTCCGTATGTTTGATTGTATACTTGAGATGAGCCTTCACCACATGGCCTAATGCTCAGAGGGCACGTCTCACCAGACGTTGTGTCAGTGTGCCCTGTTTCCCACCCAGCACCATCCTATACAGCTGTCATTTAGCCTTTTGTGTTTTTAAAAATATTCTTTCTTGTGGTTTTACTGTCATGAAATCCAGAGTTGGAGCCAAGTAGTACTTTGAGGAATTTTATTACTAGTATTATGGGTTCTTCCCGGTTTTCAGTGATTCATTCATGTGTTGAGCTATCCCAGAGTGTCTCAAGTTTCCACTTCTTTCGTCATAGTTTCTAGCTGCAGCTTCTCACTTCTCTCTTCATTTTACTATAAATTTCACTTTAGCTTAAAAAACAAGCATGGACCCCACAGAATAATTTGCAAGAAAGGTTCCTTGGCTGTCATGCAGCACTTTCTTTTTTTCTTCTATCTATATGTCAAGGTGCTATTCTAAGGAGCATATTATATGGTTGTGTGCAAACGTAATAAACACCAGTTTATCCTGCAGTTTATGTTTGGCAACTTAGGCCACTTCTGCTACGGGACTTGCTGACCGTAAAGAAGATGAGTGAAAACAACCTGGGTCTGATTGAACTGGAAATGTGATTATTTAATTTTTTTTCAAGGCTTCCACAATATCTCCTAATTTCAAGCAGTATTGCGCTTGAGGCTGTTCAGTGGGGGAGTGCCAAGTGAGCTGGAAATGTTAAACCTTGCCTCTAGTGACAGAGGGCTCTATTGTTGCAAAGTTTTGATCTCATTGAAAGTCCTGAAAGCAAACAGAATAAAACTTCTTAGAGAAGATGCATCTTGGAACTGCTTTCTAAAACTCTCTCTGAATTAAGACGAGTTGCTTGATTTTGACTGTTATTTCAGTGTCTTTGCTATTTTTATTTTCCTGTAGGGGAGTGCTCAAGTACCAGACCAACTTAGAGGAACACCCTCCTGGTTGCTTTAATCCTAACAAAACACTGCGAGAGAATATGACGGTGCCACAGGCTTTTGAAGAGATGTTTCCTGACTATACTACTGAGCCTTTCCCAGAGGACTTAGCAGTACCGGAACCTTTTGTACAAAATAGCTTTATGAGAATTTGTTCTGAGGAACCCAAGTTCCAGTCACACTTCCCAGAGGTCTGTATGATCCAGTGTTTCAGGTATTATAAGCCATGCCAAGTCTTTCAGTCAGCCATAACCACTAATTATTGCTTTTCCAGACCAGATGTTTTAATAATGGAAAATATTATTAAAACCTTTTCAGGCACTCAAAGATCTGGTGAGAAAAAAACAATCTGTATTAAACCTTGAGCTGCATTATAATGTGGTGCATAGAATAGGGTGGAAAAATGTCAAGAGATTGGTTGTAATGTTCTTTTTTGTGTGACATGATAAGAGATGTATTGGTCTTGCTATAAATGTGACTTTAAATTACAGCGTAGCACTTCAGAGCAAACATTTATATAACATATTCCTAAGGCCCTTTTGTAAGCATTGTGTGGCAATAGTTAATTGAAATAATCAAACTCCATTTGTTTGCTTTTTTTACCATGCGAATGAAGTCCTAGTACTCATTTCTAGGTTGCAGTTGATTGTGATTTGGCTTTGTATAGACTGTTGTTTGCAGACAGACTTGTTTTATATGTGGCGTGGGTAATTGAGACAGTGGCGACAGAAAAGCCTTTTCTTTTTCTGTTTTTCATTTGCCTTTTGTTTCCTTATGTTTTGTGGCACCAGCTTGTTCTTCATCCAAATTTTCTCTTTTCCTTTGAGAAAAGATGAGCTGGGCTGTATTGGCAAGTAGCCTGAGGAAGCTTGGGAACACGGAGTTCATAAGTCCAAGGCCCACCATTCAAGGTGGTCCCATAACAGACCTCACAGGAGTTTCTCTGTCTTGTTATCATTTTTTTCTGTGGAACACATACGTCCCTTACTAGCTGCGGTGGGAGCCCATTTTACTATGGACAATGTAATCATAGTAAGAAACAGTCAATTCTACATTGAATTCCTCCAACAAAGTTATTTGGATTTGTATTTTGTTGTGTTAATACCCCTGAATTACAAGTATCAATGTATATCTGGTTCCATATGACCCAGAGGACATCAAACAGTCTTCTCAGGGGCTTAAAATGCCTGCTTTAGAGCCATTTGTGGGAAAAGAAGAGCTATGGAAAGAAATCGCCACTCAGTGTTCTCCTGGCAGCTTGTAACATTATTTAGAACTTTTTAGGATTTAGAAGTGTTTCATGCGCTTAGTGATACAAAGCCTAAAAATAAAAGCCTTAGGTCTTGTGAGCTACTGAAGTTTTTAAGGCCAGACGTGCTTGAGGAAATGAAATACTCTGCTAGTTTCAGCAGATGCTGATGTGTAACTTCAAAAATCGGGAGCGAAAGATGGATGAGGGTTGAGGGCACTTCAGTGCCGTGGCTGAGCAGATGTGGAATTAGTAGTTAACTCTGCCATAAGCTGGTAGTAATTGACTCTTAGGATGGGATTTAGTTGAGCAGCTGCAAATGTCTCCATCTGAGGTAGTCACCCAGGGCTCCCTGTATAATCAGCGCAGAGAAATGGGCATTTCCAAGGCATTATTTGTCTAGGATACACATCTTCCACAAGTGCAAATGAATCATGGTTCAAAAGTGCCCATTTCTCTTCCTTGTCTATGATTTTACACTAGTTTAATATAAGCATAAATTCTATAGCACAAGAATGCTTCTTTCTTAGTTTTTTGCTTGTACCTGAGATGATTGAAAGGAGGTAACAGTCAAATGATATTCTAAGTCAGACAGTGTTTTTCCATAAAGGTTAACGAGTTTTATAGTACTGTGGTCTGTTAGATTTTGAAACGGTGCATGTACTGTGTCATTCACTGATGAAACCAGTTGCAATCTAACTACATAAAACAAGAGTAACATGGTTGCAGATGAGGTCATTAGCATTTTGTTCCCAATGAGTTTTCTGATTGAAATTGTTTCTGCTTGTGGATGATGCTGCCGGTTAGACTAATTAAGCCTCCATAACGCACTTGCATTTCTGCACGTAGAGAGATGTGGAGGTTACTTGTGACCAAAACACTGTTCCACAATAGATGTGAAATGAGGTCCTGCAATCACTCATGCAGTTTTGAAATTAGAAAACATAAAATGAAATGTCCTTGAGGTAAAATATTTTTGTTCTCCCATAGACCTGGTTTTGGATTTCTGGACCTCTGTGCTTGTACTGCATGGAAAGGCTGTACCGCTACATCCGCAGCAATAAACCAGTCACAGTAACTTCAGTGATAAGCCATCCCTCCAATGTCCTTGAAGTAAGGATGATGAAAGACAGCTTTAAAGCAAGGCCCGGTCAGGTGAGTTAAGGTGCCCCTAAAAAAATCACTGCTGTTTATGTAGCATTGTCTATAAGGATGCTTTTCACTTTGTATGTGCTAACCCATCATGGAATGTTTTGAACATATCTTTTCTATCATTGTGTTTTCTCTGGCTGATTTTGTTTCAGTATGTTATTCTACACTGTCCAAGAGTGTCTGCATTGGAAAGCCATCCATTCACCCTTACAATGGTAAGAAATATGATTTTTTTTTCTGTACTTTCCCTTTTATTTATGTTTGGTAAGCAAATGATCTTTATTTCCTTCAAGGTGAAAATTCCCTCCAGAAGAGCTTATGTTTCATTTATGAGGGTACCAATGAATATGAAATAGCATGTTTATTATGTATGACAGTACTCAAGACATATTTAATTTTCTCCACTGTTGAGAAAATGATAATGAGAGCTTTTTTCAAAATCTTCCATAAGTGAAAACAAAAATAAATAAATAAATAAAATCCATGTGATTTCGATTGTTTTGTAAAAGAAGTTTCAGCCATTTCTTTAGACCTTAATGCAGAATGAGCATAGATTGTAATGAATGTTCTGCCATCTTTCCTATTCAATGAAAAGACATTCCTGCAACTGCCTTGTCCAAAGTTAGAAAAACATGAAGTTTAAAAAAGAAGTTTCTAAAATAGTCTTCTGCTTTATTTTTATGAGAGATGTATCAGTAAGTTAAAATGATGTACCAGTGAGGTCACACAACAATGGGATTATTACTTACTCAGCTCAATGGATCTAGAATAGGAATTGGACCTCCTGGAGACAGACTGGAATAAAGTGAAATTGTATTTAAGTAGACCTGAAGTTCTCAGGAGTGAGCAGTGCAGAGGCTTGGGAGATGGTACCAAAAATCCCTGTACTGCACTGGCTACGTTGTTACAAAAAGCTGTCTAATGTTGAATATTAGTGGCAGCCTTTTTCTTCCAAAGGGAATAAAGTCTTTAGGATTGCTTGAAATGGATATTCTTCTTCAAGAAGACCGTGGAGATAAATATTTACTTTCGATTCTTTTATTTGGACTGATAACTGATACTTCATCCCCACTGAATTGTACCTAGTGCTGTGGAACAGCTGAGATGTTTTACTGATATGTGAAATTCAGAGGGCGCAGCCAGGTCCTCTCCACTTCACGTTCTTTGGTTTTGTGGTGTTGTGTTTGGTTCGGTTTGGTTTTTTAATTTGTTTATCGATATGCTGAGCCGGGAGGCAAGTACTGTCACAGGAGAACCCATACTAAATTCCATCCGAAATAAATTTTGTGGTGTAAATCTGGGAGTGAATCTCACTTAAGGGAAGCTGCCTCTGTGTAGCTTCGTGAAGCAATATTGGCACTTGCATAGCCTGATTTTTGCAAAGTTTTCTTTGCTATTCACTTTACTGGTAGAAACCAGAGGCATCTGTTATTTATCTGTTGTTAACTCCAGTAGGCAATTTTTATGGCTTTCCTCTTTGTAGTGCATGAAGATAACTAGATATGCAATGCTGAAAAATTATGTACATTGAGCATGATGGAATGGTAGCTAGTTCTTTGTGCAGAATTATTCAGTCAGTATTTATTTATATTTTTTATTGGTTTAGAGATCAGAAGATAAATTTAAAGAACTTAGCATAAGTCTCGGATTGCTCTTTATACTCGTTTGACCCTAGCATAGATATATTTAATAAAGTTAGACCTGTTCTATACCAGTGGACACATCTTATTTAAACATTGATCTCAAAACATCATCTTCTTAATTTCTGACTGTCCATCTCAGTGGAAATTAAAATAATGGTAATAATTTGATCATTAGTAGTAATTGCACAGTTTGGAAACTATGGGACTCATAAAGATTTACTCATATTAGGACACTGCTAAAACAATGAATTCTAATTTCCAGAAATAATGTAATCAAAGAATATTGGATATGGTTCAGTAGTCTTTTCTCTGACAAAACTTGTTGTTTGTTATGATGAGGGTTTTTATCAGAAAAGAGACTGCTGACATGGACCTGCTGGGTTAGGTCATAGGGTGAAGTTGAATAAGATGTTTTATTGCAGTCAGATTCGTTAAGTGAGTTGTGGATTTCATCCAGTATTTAAAATGGCATACTATAATAATACGTGTTGTGAAAAATGATTTTTGCATGAAACCTTCTAGATCTAGGAGCTATGGAAAATAGATCTCTTGCTGTAAGTCTGTTTTGTTAGTGGATATAACTAACTCATTTATATTCAGATAATGTGCAGTATGTTTCCAATACAGAAGTCTAGTTGATAAATTACAGTTTGTGTAATTTTTACAGTTATTTATTAAATATGTAACATTAGAACTAGCTATTTCCACTCATGCACAATGCACTATATTTTAAGTATGTACTAGACCAGGCAGTTTCTGTCCATGCTCAGTGCTTTACACTTCAAAGTACAGAGATGTCATTCAGCATAGCAGCATATCCTTCAAGATCACATCCATATTTTAACTATTACAAGATATGAAGTTACCACTGAGTTACAGAGCTTGATTTCTATTGCCACAAACATATTTTGGTAGAACACTGACCATGCTGAAGAAATGCTGTTATTGGGTAAATGACTGTTTTACAGCATAATAAGGATTTGAAATGTCTAGGTTTATGACAATCTTTTTGCCAACCTAAGCAGGAGACAGTCATTTCCACATGTCTTTCTAGGTCATAGAATACGCCTTGGGCTGCTGTTCTGCTTAGAAAGCTTTTTTTTTTGTTGTTTAATATGATGCCAGACATGGGATTGTGCTTATAGAGTGTGTAGGCAATAGCTTCACTCAGTATTTTTTCTGCTCCTATCTGGCCTACTTGTAGTTACTAAGCAAGTTGGAACACTACTGCTGCTTCTTTTGTTGAATGATGATAATCCCTGGGTTATTTTTGTAGTCTGGTGTAGGAGCGTAACGCTCAGAGCCACAGCAAGAGCAACATGAGGGGTGCGTGGGGCTTTGGGTACTGAAAGCACAGTGCAGCGATGACTGCGGCAGAGCTAAGGGAAAGACTGCAGCCTTCTTCCTGGTGCTGTTGTCCTGCTTAGAATCACAGAATTGTAGAATGATTTGGGTTGGAAGGGACCTTTAAAGGCCATTTAGTCCAACCCCCTGTGTGATAAGCAGGGACATCTTGAACTAGATCAGGTTGCTCAGAGCCTACTCTAACTTGACCTTGAATTTCTCAAGGGATGGGGCATCTACCACCTCTCTGGGCAACCTGTTCCAGTGTTTCACCACCCTCATTAAAAAAAAAGTCTTCCTTATATTTAGTCTAAATCTACTCTCTTTTTGTTTTAAAACCATTACTCCTTGTCCTGTCACAGCAGGCCGTACTAAAAAGTCTGTCCCCAGGCTCTATGTGATGTCTTGTTTAAGCTGATGAAACATCTCACTGTGCCTGGAGTATGCTTAAAAGACCAGAAGTAACCAGTTCAGGCATATCTTTATACTCTAATCAAGCACTATAAGCAAAAGTGGAATGGAAGGGCTGAGTCAGTGTTAAGGAGTCATGCAGTTATTTTACTAGACCCTTCCCTTTTTGAGATTGTGTAATATTTACGGTTTAGCTCAGTTTCTTACATAACGCCGGGTGGAGGAAAACACTGGGAGGCTGAACCCACTCCCATTGCACTCTGGCAAATCTCCCACGCGTTTCACTTGGAGCCAGCGGGAGCTCTGAATTGTAACCAAGTGAACGCAAAGAGGTAGGCATTGTTCAGAAATGTGTGCAGTGGCTTTTCTTTTCCTTTCTGTCAATTGAAAGAGTTCTTCCCCCTGCTGATTGAAGAAATGAGCAGAAGTCATTGGTGCAAAATGCATGCGGGAATTCTGAGAAGCAAAATGTTGCTTTTGTACTCCATGTTGCTCTGAATTCAGAGCTGCCAGTCTGGCTTCTTTGCTAACCTGTGACCTGGCTCTGCCGTCAAAGGCTTCATGTCACAGAATCACAGGCTGGCTGAGGTTGGAAGGGACCTCTGGAGGTCATCCTGTCCAAGCCCCCTGCTGAAGCAGGACCCAGTTGCCCAGGACCGTGTCCAGACAGCTTTTGAGTATCTCCAAGGATGGAGACTACACAACCTCCCTGGACAACCTATTTCAGTGCTTGGTCACCCTTACAGTTAAAAAATGTTTCCCTATACTCAGAGGGAACCTCCTGTGTTTCAGTTTGTGCTCGTTGCCTCTTGTCCTGCCACTGGGCACAACTGAAAAGAGCCTGTCTCCATCCTCTTTGCAACCTTCCTTCACATATTTATATACATTGATAAGGTCCCCTTGAGCCTTCTGTTCTCCAGGCTAAACAGTCCCAGCTCTCTCAGCCTTCCCTCGTAGGAGACGTGTTCCAGACCCTTAATCATCTTCATGGCCCTTGGTTCGACTCTCCCCAGTGTGTTCACGTCTCTCTTGTAGCCTGAAACTGGACACAGTGCTCCAACTGTGGCCTCACCAGTGCTGAATAAAGAGGAAGGATCACATCCCTCGGCCTGCTGGCAGTGTCACTTGTACACTCAAGTTCAGGCAATTGGAGATAACAGTTTTCTCTCGTGATCGACGTGAAAGCTGACATTTTTTAACTCATTTTTGAAGCATGCTTCCACTGTTTTTTATTCACTAGTGACTTTGTATTAACTAGTGTGACTCCTTGANTTAAGAAAATGCTTTCTTTTAGACATGTTTTACCATACATATTTCACTGATATCTATGCACAACTGTACACAACTGTTACTATGCTGTGTAAAACAGTGTGAGTAACATTTTAAGTCCTGTGCGCCCTTGTGTCAAATTTACTTATTTTAGGTAGGGCATTGTTGCATCTTACAATTGAATCTGAGCAGAATACAGCAAGCTCAAAGATATTTTGATCTACAGTGGGGAGAAATATTTTCTATAAATCAATATTTTAGTTGAGAGTTTGTAAAGGGAGAAATGATTTTTATGTGTTTCCACTTGATGAACTCTTTTAAGGATATTTGTCTTTCAGACCATGGCACACTATGGTCTGGAGATCAGATCATCCAAACAAACATTAGTAATCTTACCTTTAGTGCTCTGCTTCCTGAGACTGATGTTTCTTTACGCTTTTGTGGAAGAAAGTGTGGAGCGCATGTGCTGTAGAATACAGTTTAAATGTCATTATCTATAACAATCTTTAAAGACCTTGGAAAAGAAAACAAGCATTAGCAATAGTACAAATTTCTAGTAGTAAGGATGGTCCTTCATTACAGTTCATATATCCAAAACATTGCTTTCACTCTTAAGTATACAAAGCCCCACCTCTTACCAAAACTAAGAAAAAAAATGGGTTTATGGGGATTCTTCCATCTTATTTTTGGCACATTTTGGAAAGTGTTTGTGTCCTTTGACTTCATTCTGGTTGCTCTTTGTTTTAACCTGTAAGAACAAGAAGAGATTAAGGCTTGCAGTTTACAGTAGCTTTGTTTTTCTTTCTATCTCCATTTTACATTTTCCACCTGGTATTGAGTTCTCTCTCTTTCCAGACACTTAACCACACTACTGATTATTTGCAGCAGCATGAAACCACAATACTGAACACCTATGGCTGCATGCTTCATTTTTTTGTTAATGAATTACTTCAGAAGTAGATTTTCATTTAGAATATATATTGGCATCCTGCAGGATTTCGAATATATGTTAGTGTCTTACAGGAGAAGTCACTTTTTCTGCTGTGTTTTTGGAATTTCTTACATTGGCATGCAGTGATTGGCAGTAAGCCTCATGGAAATAGCCTTGTGTTTTGCAGATGTTAAGTGCTTCAGAAGATGTGCTGGGTCCTTTTGTGTGGTCTGTGCTGAATCTGCTACAGAATCATGCAAGCCACAAACTCTCACAAGCTGCAGTTTAGACAGCTTAGCTACCAAAAGACTGATGTCTACTCCCGGCACCACATAAAGCTTGGTAACCTTGTTGTTTTAGTAGTGTTGATTTGTTTGTGGCAAAAGAAGGTCAGAAACAATTACATCACTTCACGTGGAAGTCAGACTGTGACAGACCTCAAAATAAGGACAAAACCAAGAGGCAAATTTTTCTAAATTTGGACATGGCACAGGTCTGAGGTTTGGTGAAACTTCTACTCTGCAACAAACATCCACAAATCCAGGATCAAATGATCCGTTACCCCAAATTTGTGACAGTTTTGGTTGTAACTAGCTACTGTGATACCCTCGTTTCCCCTTGGCACTGAAATCTGTGTTGCACAGAGGCAGGAGATACTGTTCTGCCATTATGGTGTGAATTCAGAGCTCATTTAAACTGGTGTCTAAATAGCTTAAAGTTTAAAATCCTTCTTTCTGGTGCATGCATGGAACAGTGCAAACTGTTCAAAACTGTTCTTTCAGTGGATACCTTCTCTAAACTAGAAGTACTACCTCTGAGGAGAAAACTTAGTCCTGATGGTACAGGCAGGAGTGAGCTGAGTCTTTCATCAAAGCTTCTTCCTTCTTTGTAGTGGTGGCTATGGAGGAAAGCCTAGCAGGTGCTGTGACGATTGAGTCAGTTTGCAGTATCCTCTTTGCTGAAGTTGAACTGCTGATGGAAAGGTTTCATTAAGTTTTGTTTTATGGCAACAGCATAGATCTGCTATTTGGAATTGTAGGGGGCGTTTTTTCAGCTAAAATATTGGGTGTCAAAGGATTATCCTCTTTCATTTCTGACAACTGTGTATGTATAATAATTATCTTTTCAGGGGGTTTGACACTTCACAACAGGATTTCTGAGGTATTACTTTGGCACCCAAAACATGAGATAGCAGAGTTTTATGAATTATATGTAGATGCTGAAACAACACCTCCTCTAGACTGGCACTCTTGTCGTGCAAAACAAAGGGGAGTTATTTTGGTTACTCCATACTTCTGTAGTGTGAGGACAAGAGACTCTCGAAGGGACATTCAGGACAGGAGCCAAACTTAAATCCGCTGAATCGCATTCCTGTATTGACTAGAGAAGGTACTAGTGTTTAGTCCCTGGGATTCCACCCTCAGATACTGTGGGTGCTGAAGAGAAGGGAGTATTTAAGAGTTTCTGGGAACTGAATCCTGTACTCTGTAGATCTTGTCTAGTGAGAGCAGTCCTGAGGAGAAGGACTCGGGGGTGTTGATGATGAGCAGCTCAACATGAGCCCGCAATGTGTGCTCGCAGCCCAGACGGCCAACTGTATCCTGGACTGCATCAAAAGAAGTGTGGCCAGCAGGTCGAGGGAGGTGATTCTCCCCCTCCACTCTCATGAGACCCCACCTGGAGTACTGCATTCAGCTCTGTGGCCCCCAACATAAGAAGAATGTGGATCTGTTGGAGTGTGTCCAGAAGAGGGCCACAAAGATGATCAGGGGGCTGGAACAGCTCTCCTACGAAGACAGACTGAGAGGGTTGGGGTTGTTCACCCTAGGGGCCTACAAGAGAGCTGGAGAGGGACTTTTTACAAGGGCATGGAGTGATAGGATGAGGGGTAACGGTTTTAAACTGAAAGAGAGTAGATATAGATTAGCTATTAGGAAGAAATTCTTCATGATGAGGGTGATGAGACCCTGGCACAGGTTGCCCAGAGAAGTTGTGGATGCCTCCTCCCTGGAAGTGTTC
>VZSC01015144.1:122000-154144 GCA_013398225.1 Steatornis caripensis | reverse complement strand
GATGATTAAATACTATCATCTATATTTTGCCTCAGCATAGAGTTAAATAGTAGAGTTACAGTTACTGGTGAGTATAATTAATTTGGTAGTTTATAAGCATGAAGTTCTCAAGGGATTGTTGGAAATTCCCTATGTGATAATTTGCATTTGTATTTCAAGTTAGCTTGAAAAAAAAAAAGGAAAAAATACATGGAAAGGTGTTTTTTTATTAAGATACAGAATAATCTGTATTCTATAAATTTTATCTACATACGAAATACTGTTCTCACTGCTTTGAATGTGGAAATACATACAAAAATAAAATAAAAATAGACATTGTAAACTTGCTCATGTGATTAACAGTTCTGAGGAAATCTACCAACTTTCCAGTGCTAAAAATATAGTTTGGTTTCTCCAGGGATGTAAATCTGCATAGCTCCATTAAATTTAACAGAATTCCTTTGGTTTTCAGTTGGTTTTGGCGGATGGCCAAATACTGGCAGATAACTTGATTAGCGTAGATGTTCCTACCTGTGAAATATTTCACTTTTTTAAAAGTATAGATAGCTTGAGGTTAGAATAAAATTAACATAGTTTCATGTAATTACACTATCTGCCACAGTTAATTTGTGTACCGTAGCATTTTAATCAAATGAGTGTGGCAAACCAGGCTCATTTAACTCTTCAAAATGTGGAAAGAACTACTGAAAAGCTTAACCACGTGTGACCTTTTGTTTACCAATGTCTAACGTCCCTTCTCATTACAGACTATTCAAGTTAGTGATTTACCTGTTTGGAAAACATTGTTTATTTAAGGAAAAGGAATTAAGAGTATTTTATATTTCAAGACTGGCTATTCTTTACAATTTCCTCTTGGGCAGTATAGTGGGCAATAAGGAAAAAATAAAGGGCTACATGCAGCTCTTGCCACAATTCAGTTAATAGTCACTGGATTGTTTCTTCGGGCTCCTAGATTAAAAGGAGCAGGGGGAAATGCAAGTACTACTTGCCAAAACACATTTTAAAAACAATTTTATTTGGTTTTGTTCACAGCTGCAGAGAGGATGCCATGCATTGCTGAGGCCATTTTAATATGCCTTTATTTGACCAAGGCTCATGTGCTTGTTCTTTTGATTTCCAATTCAAGAGTGTGCTTCAGCTTGGGCTTGTTTTCATAGAATATAGATAGATGTCAGTTTAAATGTATGTATGAGCTGACTGTAATAAGGATTTTGAGGCAGTCTTTAGCTGTGCAGTGTTTTAAAGATGAGATATGGCCAATTAAAAGTAAAATAGGTGATCAGAGACTTAGATACATAAAATGGACAAGAGCATCATAATTCACAAGATTTTTGACACTGTTTCTCATAAAATACTCATAGAGAAATTGATGAAGTACAGAGCAGATGAAGCAGCAGGGAGGTAGGTGGAAAACTGACTGAACTGCTGGGCCGACAGGATTGTGATCGGAAGCACAAAGTCCATCTGGAGGCCAGTCAGTAGTGGTGCATCTATCTCGGGGGCAAAACTCGTTTGCAAATGATAACAAAACTGGAAAGAGTGATTCATACACTAGACGGTTATGCTACCATTTGAGGGACCTTGATAGATTGGAAAAATGGTCTGACAGCAACCTGATGAAGATCATGGAAGGGAATTGCCAAATCGTGCCTCTGGAGAGGAATAACCCCAGGTACTAGTTAGTACATGATAGGAACTCACTGGCTGGAAAGCAGCTCGGCAGAGAATGACCAGGGGGACCTGGTGGACACCAAGTTGACCATGAACCAACAATGTGCCCTTGCAGCAGAGGCGGCCAACAGTCTCCTGCAGAGACTCCTGCTCCTACAGAGCATTGACAGCAGGTCGAGGGAGGTGTCCCTTCTCCTCTGCTCAGCAGTGGTGAGATATATCTGGAGCTCTGTTTCCAGTTCTGGGCTCCCTAGTACAAGAGAGACATGGACATATTGGAGCACAAAGGACCATGAAGATAATTAAGGAACTGGAGCATCTCTCGTATGAGGAGAGGCTGACAGAGATGGAGCTGATGGAGGAGTGAATAAAACAGAGCCATACTCTTCTCAGTGGCACCCAGTGACAGAACAACACAAAAGGAAATACAGGAGGTTCCATCTGAACTTAAGAAAACCCCCACTTTTTCTGTGAGGGTGGCACAGGCTGTCCAGAGAGACTGAGGAGCCTCCATCCTTGGAGGCATTCAGAGTACAACTGGGCACTGTCCTGGGCCACATGTTGTCGTATACCCTGCTTGAGGAGAAGGATTGAAGTAGCCAGTCTCCAAAGGTGCTTTCTAGTCTCAGCTGTCCTATGATTCTGTGATTTCATGAAGAAGGTTAAATATATAAGAGGACATTTTCATTGCAGTTCATTATACCTGCCGAGTTTACCCGTTTTCATGATTAAACTTCTGAAAAACTGTCTTTGAATATTTTCTTAAATTTCTGGAATGTATTCTCCCAACAGTCTGCAAAAAGCCACAGTTTGGAGACCTTATTGTGTTTACAGAGATGAAAGAGACAAAATAAGTGTTCTGTGCAGTAAAAACATAGATACAATTTTCACAGCCAAAATTACAGGTCCATAGTAAAGTTTTAAGTTGGAACAAGCCTCTGGAGATCATCTGGTTCAGCTGTCTGGTGCAAGGGCCTTGGATTAGGTCATCCAAGGACTTGTGAAGCTGAATTAGCAAGAGAAATTGCACCATTTCTCTGCCTACTTATTCCGTGGTGAAGAATATTTTTCTTGTTTCCAGATTAAACTATCCCTGAAGCAAGTTGTGCCCCTAGTCCCTTGTCCTGTCACCACACATAGTGATGAAAAGAGGACCTTCATCTTCTCTGTAGCTATTTTTTAGATATTGGAACGCAGTGATCTCCCTGAGCCTTCTCTTCTGTGGGCTGCACAAGCACATTCCCGTTTTGATCTCTTGTTGTATGTCAGGTTCTCCAGTCCTTCCATCATCTTGGTGGCCATTGGCTGGACCATCTACAATCTTTCTTTCTCTTGAACTGGGGGAAATTCACTCCATGTAGCCTAGATGATGAGCGTGTTTCTTCTGATAAGATTTAGCAGCACAATAAGATTTTTCCAGAATTCTCTGATGAATTCTCATACCCAGTTATACGTATCAAAATAGGCTTCCCAAAGTCTAAAGAGAAATAAATCTCTTTCTTATTGAATAATTTTTCAAAATAGTGCAGAAAGGAATTAGTCACAAGGGTGATGTAAAGGATAGCAGGTTTGAACCTATTCTGGCTGGAGGCAAGGAGTATTCTGCCATTAACTTTAGGGGAAGGAGGGAATGACACAATATTATACAAGATGTACTGAACTGAGACTGTGCATAGTTGGACTAAGAAAATCACTCAACCTCCTGTGAAACACGAGAGCCCTGGGACAGCCCAGACTGAAAAATAAACTCTACTAAAGGCTTTTACAGAAGCCCCCAGGAGAACAGATCTTTTCGCTGCCAATGTGCAACTTTCTAGCTGTGAGATCTACTTTTATATGGAGAATTGGTCTTGATATTTTTGTTGGAAGGCATTGCAACTAGCCACAGCAAATACTGGGCTCGTTGTGTGAGCTTCGCCTGCGTCCTTCCCTTGATGCCATTTTTTTGAAGGCTAAGACATGCTGAAATAATTCTGTCTCTAAGTTTCTGTAACCAATTCTTATAGGAAAACTTGAAAGATGACAAGGATGTAAATATGAGTCTGTACTCTTAGCAAGAATGCTCTTCCCCTTCGGAAAAAATGAGCGACTAGTCAGGAGATTGTATTCCCTGTTCTAGGTTTGCCAAGATGTAGAGAATACTAACCTTTTATCTGTGTTTGCTGCTACATAAGGAATAGATAGGAACTGACCCTCAGCTCTGAGGCCAGTGGTTTCTCACTCCACAACAGATTATCTTGGGAACTGTAATGGCAATGGTCCAGAACAGAGCCAGGAAGTGTCCTGACAAGCGTGGTGGATGATTGAGTGTTTGGTGCTTGGATTCACTATCTAGGACTCTGCTATTTCTGTTATAGATGTGTTCCTTGAATTTAAGCCCTCTCCTCAAGCTTCCTATTTGTCTGCAGCAGCAAAAAAAAAAAAAAGGGCAAGAGTGTCATCTGTTGGGTGTTGGATTCATGATGGAGCTTGGATCAATCATTAACAAGTTCCAAGAAAGGCGTCAAAACAGTAGTGATCTCTTCTATCAAAAAGAAACCAATGGTGTTGGTTTATAGAAGGAAAGTGAAGAATCTTTCCTTGAGAAATAGTTGCTTGTCGTGTTTATGTGTGAAATCAATTGGTGTAACTGCGAAAGCTGTCCAGACAGTGCATTTGGAATCTCCCTGTAGCTAACAATGAACGAAAATGAGGAGGCTTCTTAGACCTTTGACAGGGCTTGACTTGGAGGTTTTTAGATACCATGGTGTCGATAAGACTGTAAATAATATCATTTCTGTGTTGATAGTCAGAAGTAAGTAGCCCAGAGGTGAGGACATGGGTGCAGAGTGAGAGCATGATGGCTGCAAAGTGATTTTTATGACATGCCATGCAATCTGGTGTTTCCTTTGCAAACTCCAAGCTCTGTGAAGTGCAGCAAAACGTCAGTTTCCATTTAGAAGAAAGCGTCAGTTGTGTCAGAGTGATCAGCTTGAAAACATGTGCCCTGACATTCAAGAACCAGAGTCTCATAAATGCCTTGGTTTAGGAGCGATGAAGCAGTTCCTGATTTTGAATGCTAAGTGTCAATAGTAGAGGGAGTATTTCTGTCCTGTTGTATCCTCAGTTGGTATAATTGCCAAGTAATGCTTAGTGAAGTACCTGTTCCAAATTACACCCACAGACAAGCCTACCCCAGACTCCTCTAGGACCAGAAGAAAGGGTTAAGACTAAGTGGAAACTAGTTATGCTCGGCTTCCTGGACTGTACTGATGCTAGACTTGCTTCTTAAAGGATATAGCTGCTGGTATGGCTGCTCAGGAGTGACATATTTACACCAGGTTCTGTCTTAACAGTTATACTTTGAATGCATTTTGTTATTTTCTTGTTACTCAGAAGTGGTCCTTAACATATTTAATATTTTTAGTGTCCTACAGATACCAAAGCAACGTTCGGGGTCCACCTTAAAGTAGTAGGAGACTGGACAGGTATGTAGAAAAACAATTTCTTTTCAGAGACAAATACCTTTACTTGAACTGTTATCCCTTTCTGGCTTCAACATGATTGTACCTTGATTGTGGTGTATTCTCACTAGAGATCATTGTGCTTGTTTTCCCAAAGTTGGTTTTATTACATTCTTGATGGAACTCCTGTTTTATTCAGATACACATTTCTCTAGATAACATGTTTTTCCAACTACTAACAGATCTTCTGATTGCAATGTAATAATTTTCAGTGTTCCTCTGTTTCTGCCTCTTTTTCTTATTTTTCGGTAGCCTGCTGCCCCTGTGCAGTGTGGTGCCTCTGTGCATAGCAGTGTCTGCAGAAATGCTGAAATGTGCAACTCTCAGATAAGCAGATTTTGATGCCAGCAGTTTGGATGGCTGCCACATTAATTAATGCCTATGGTACGCTGAGATTACAGGTTGCTTTCATGTTCTTCCATGCTCTTCCATTGCTCTTTGAATGTCCTCCAGACCAGGGGTGTAAGCCAGGATTCCCTGCAGAGGAGAAGGGTAATTTGCTGCTCCCTGTGACAGTCGTATGCTCAAGTGATAGTTGTCATTATCCCTTGGCGGCTGATTTTCTTCTTGCTTAGCATAGCATTTCCTTGTAAGGAAGGCAAATGCACAACACCATCTTGTTCATTTCTTACGAAGAAATGTTTTCCATGTTAATTTGTATTGACTTGTGTGTTTGTGGAACTGAGTCAAATGAGCTTGTCACCCTAAAAGGAATTAAACCAATTCAGGGAGAATAAGTCCATGAATATCTGTTGAGCTTGTTCGTCCAGCTGCATACTTGGCTGTGGAAGTCACTGAAACTTTGATGGGTGAGTGTTGGGAGGGCAATGCCATATGTACCTGTGCTCTGTAATCACCCTGATTTTGTATTCTTGCTTGAAGTATCAGACGTTGGCCAGACAGAGGCAGATTATGGGCCTAAACTCTGGTCTGCCCCAGTATGATGGCTCTTTTGTTGTTAAGGATCATTCCTACCTGGCAGAGGACAGTAGGCTATTGGGACAAGTGACGTGGAGAAGTACTAGCTAAATGAGTTTTCCAAAAGAAATGGCATCTTCGATGTTTTCTGATTGCTTCTGTGGTGTGAATTGATCTCTATTGGCATTTAAATGTTATTCTTCCAACTCAGTATCTATATTCTCCATTGAGAGGCAGTTCTGCCTAGGTAGGACTGTATGAGATTCAAGACACTGTCGCATTACAGAGACCATTTGCTATGTTAGTTTTGGTGGACAGGGATATCTCTCCCGGGGTCAAACGTGCTGTTGAGAATCAGGCAGTTTACCCGACCCCTTATGCTGCATCTGTACTATGGAGCCCTGTTCTCACTTGGTCCCTTAAACCCTGTGACAATTAATGGTCTCTAATCCATTGAGTGTTGAGGAAGGATTATTACATATGCCCCATTCCTTATAATCTTTCTTAAGCATACTCTAATGGCCACTTCTGCAGACAGGATATTGGGCTGGAGGAGTTTTTATGTGATGTACTGTCATTTGAGCTCTTCTCATGACCTGTACTCTCAGCCTTTATCCTATTTATTCAAATTCTCTTTTGTATCACATTTTCAGATTCCTGACAGTTTATGCCTGACACCAAAGAGAGTTAACAATTTATTTCAGAGAACTCAATTACAAGCCTAAATTAAAAGAATGCAAGAAGAGTGCAAATACATTGTGAAATGCAGAGAAGAACTGGTTAGTTTGAGACATTTCTCCTTTTGCTGGCTTCAGCTTCTGCTGCCTGCAGCTGGGAGATGTGGTGAAGGAACAATTTCCTGCCATTAGCTGTAAGGACTTGAGGGAGGTTACACACTGCTGGCAAACCAATTCTGCAAGTTGTGTTTCGGGTCAAGTCTCTGACGTTGAGTCTTAGGTTTAGAAAATTTAATAGAATACCTCATGGCCTTAGTTACTTTGTTTTGTAGGTTGGGAAAGCAACTGCGTGTCAAGAGAAAACATACGTGGCAATAGAATTGGCAACTCCTGATGAGAAGTTGCTGTTAATGGAAAGTAATGTATTGCCCATATCCCCATGCATATCATTTTAGATTTCCAATAGAAGAAGCCACAAGAAGCAGCTTATGAAAAGGGCAGTCACTCTAGAAATAATGTTTTGTATAGGAGCAGGTGTTTAATAGATTTTCAGGCAATACTGTTATTTGCTTTTTAAAGGAATGATTTGAATAATGAAAAACGTAGGCAGGAAAAATAGGGAAGAGGGGAAGAAAGCTCAGAAATGGTAGCTCTGAGACCTTTGCAAACCAAATGGTAATCCAGACCCGAGTGATGTGTTTCTTGCTCTACTGAAATGAAATGGTGTTACATGAGCTTAGAAGAGCTGAAGACTGGCCCTTCTCAGAAGCAGATTTGGATAAAGGCATAACATTCCCTCCCATTATGTAGGCAGCAGCATCCTTTAGATAAATTTCCAATACAAATCTGAGCTCTTTCATTTCTCATCTGTGTTTTGGTGGTATTAGTAACTGTGTTGTGCTTAGCTTTCATGTTCATCACAGGAAACAGAGACACACAGGCATTGATATTGCTGTAATGTGCCCTCAGATACCTGTGTAGCAGATACTTTCACCTGAAACACTTCCCATGGATACCTTTGTAGACCTCTGACCTGTTTCTGTGTCTAATTTAGGATAAGATGAGCCAGGCCCCAAGCATGCCTTTTTCTCTTCATCCATTGTAAAGAGAGTCTAGATATGTACATCAATATCTCAGAGGTAGTTTAGTTAATTGACAATTAGTTGTGATTTTTCGATCTTTTGCCATGTGTACTGTGTATTGTGAGTAGTGGAACCGCTATTACAGACCTCCCTAAAGAATGTTTTTGTGATAATGTGATTACTATCCTTGTGCTGACATGTGGCTACTTAAGTCAGCACCTATTAACAAAATGTTTTATGGTGTTGTGGTGGCTCCTACTATTAATGCAATATTTTGTCATATTACAGAGTTGAAACCTGTGGCTGTAGACCCCAGCTTAGTTAGCCTGTAAGGACTTAGACGCCTGAGTTATGATGGGCTTACAGTGGCTGATCCATGGTAATTGCAAATGTGAAGCCATGCAGGTTGGATTATCCCTGTGGCTCAGAGCTAAGCCTGCGCGTCTTCCTCTGCGGCTGCCTGGCTGTTACGGCAGCTGAGCTGGTGGATGGCAACTTTAAACCCTACAGGAACATTGAAGTGCCTGCAACGGCTGATGCGTGGATTGGAGCTGTGAGACCCATGAATTAGCTAATAAGCTGGTCTTGTTACTAGCCTCCCCTCTAAACACCTGTTTTGTTTGGCTTCTCTCATATCTCGGTGATATCTTCCTCCTTCAGCTTTGAAAAAATTGTTGGCTTAGTATTTTCTAAAGGGTTTCTTGAAAGTTTTTTTGTCCCATTTACTGTATGGTTTGTTCCCAGCATTGTCATGTGTCAGCCTTATGCTTCCTCTGTCCTTGCTGCTGCCTCAAGTACTACTGCTTGTTTAGTTTTAAAGCTGACATTTCATCTGGCATCTCCGGAGGGAAGAAGAGAGGCCACGGGCTGTGCCTCCTGTCCAACCACTTAACAGCAGTGGAAAAAACCCCATGGCAGTGTATCAAGACAATGTGTCTCATTCACTAGACAAACTTCAGGGTGCGAGACAGAAAGTGATATTGATGATGCCAAAATAACAGACTTCTGAAGCCATGCAGCATGTTTTTTGTGGAAAACAAATACACGGCACTCAGAGGTGTTAAGGTGAATGACATGCCTGAAGGCAATAAAACATTGCTGTTATGTTGCAGTGTGTTGCTGGTACAAACTGATGTGGGACCGGGTTTAAAACACTGCTGCTGTTCTGCGCTCTGCCGTAATTTTTATCTTGTAGTGACATCATCCTGCTGTGTAGTTGTGTATGATCCTAGAGACATCTGCAAGGCCTGTCTACCATTCTGAGCAGCATGGTATTTATTGTGGGGATGCCGTAAGAGCACTTTAATACCACCCATTTAATCTGAGATTTCTGTCCCGTAGGTTACTAAATGTCATGGCAGCAGGGGGTGTCAATGTGTGTGGGATCTCTCTAGCTAGAGCCAGAATGACACGCCATGGAGTACTGATCTGCATCACCCTAGTAAACTCTAGATCTCATCAGAAAATACATACCTTTGTTTAATTCTATCTGCTAGACGTGAGGATATACACAGTCACTAGGTCGTTTAGGTACTGACTACCTTTTTTGACTCCAATGTGGCATAATGCGAATTTTTGTCAGATATTGCCATGGTCCTTTTTCTGGAACGTCCAGATTTGGAGCAGGAAGTTTCAGGGGAAAAAATAACATTTTTCGGTTAAAACAGTTTTCGAGAACGTCGCAAATGTATGAAAGCATGGATCTTGTTTCAACTCCCTATGGACTAAAACCTGAGACAACAAAGACTACACACCCCACATTTCTTATTTTTAAACAGACAAAATTTTTAAGGCAGTTGTTTGGGTTTTTGGAGGCTAGGGATTTTTTGTATGCTCACCAGAAGAAAATAAACATACCTTTTGAGTGACTCTGAAGGAAGAATGATCTAAACTTGCTGTGCTGGGAGGGTTGGTCAAATTGTTCAGCCCTTGCAGCTCCTGGTTTAGAGAATGCCTGAAGCATCCCAAGGCTGGCTGTGCATTTCTGCGCTTAGCTGGAGTTTACAGAATCATAGAACCACAGAATCGTTTTGGTTGGAAAAGACCTGGAACACAGGCAGTTCCACCTGAACATGAGGAGGAACTTCTTTACTGTGAGGGTGACAGAGCACTGGAACAGGCTGCCCAGAGAGGTTGTGGAGTCTCCTTCTCTGGAGATATTCAAAACCCGCCTGGATGCATTCCTGTGCAACCTGCTCTAGGCTAACCTGCTTTAGCAGGGGGGTTGGACTAGATGATCTCTAGAGGTCCCTTCCAACCCCTACCATTCTATGATTCTATGATTCTATGACCTTTAAGGTCATCAAGTCCAGTCATTAACCTAGCACTGCAAAGTCCATCACTAAACCATGTCCGTAAGCACCACATCCTCACATCTGTTAAATACCTCCAGGGATGGTGACTTAACCACTTCCCCGGGCAGCCTGTTCCAATGCTCCACAGCCCTTTCAGAGAAGAAATTTTTCTTAATATCCAATCTAAACTTCCCCTGGCACATGCTGAGGCCATTTCCTCTTGTCCTATCAGCAAGCGCAGGAGCTAGCGAAGAAGCAGTGTTTTATTTTCCATAACCCTGGGGACAGTTTTATAGATACTGAAATAGTGGATTATTCAGTCAGTGTCTACTATATTCGTAGTAGATCTTAATTCAGACTGGAGGAATGTGTGAAGCAGAAGATGACAAGAAAATACAGCTACAAAGTCTGCCCGCAGGATGTGACAAGGTTGTCCCTGGATCACTATAACTGCTACGGAGTTTCTTTAAAATCTAGTCACCAGTGATGAACAGTTGGCCAACTCTTTTGCTTTTACCTCAAGCTCTGTTTGATTTTGGCCTTTTTCATTCCGTAGTGACATGTATTTTGTTGTGTTTAGTTATTCCGTGAGATTCCTGGCAGGGTGTAAAGTGTTAATGACGTAGTACTGTTGGTTGTTCCAGCAAAATCAACGTGTGGTTTTGGAAGCAGAAGACAGAGATGGGACAGATGTTATTTTCCCTTGTTAGATTTTATGACTGCTGATTCTTGCATTGTTAGTGAATCCTACTTACACTTCTGAGAAAGATATCAGAATTGAGTGCTAGAAAGGTTTAATTGCGTTTCTTTTTGTATAATTTGACATTAGTAATAAAAGTAATACTGTTACATTACTGGGAGGTTAAAATGTCTTAACAATATAATTAGCCAAAGTGTGCCATAAGGAATACTGGTTTTATACGTCATTGCCATTAATGTTTATTAATTATTTTATTTATGCCTGCAAACAAGCTCAATAAAATACAAGATTAAAAGAACAGAGAAAAAGAAGGAGAGCAGATTTAGTTTACTGGCTCAGTGCTGAACCCCTCTTTTCTCTGATTAAAGAATTAATGCTGAAGGTGAACACATCTGAATTTTTGGCTCCAGGCCTGGGTTGCTTTACATTAGTTGAACTCCAGCTGACTCAGTATCAAAACCAGTATAACTTGAGTCAACTCCGTTTTGAACTGTGATTGAGTTTTACCTCTACAGGGAAAAAAAGATTTTTAGCTGAGAAAGTTGCCTTGAAGGAAATTTTCTCCTACTCTGAAGTCCTTTCTTCATGCATCCTGTTATTTGTGAACGNGAGGTTGTGGAGTCTCCTTCTCTGGAGATATTCAAAACCCGCCTGGATGCATTCCTGTGCAACCTGCTCTAGGCTAACCTGCTTTAGCAGGGGGGTTGGACTAGATGATCTCTAGAGGTCCCTTCCAACCCCTACCATTCTATGATTCTATGATTCTATGACCTTTAAGGTCATCAAGTCCAGTCATTAACCTAGCACTGCAAAGTCCATCACTAAACCATGTCCGTAAGCACCACATCCTCACATCTGTTAAATACCTCCAGGGATGGTGACTTAACCACTTCCCCGGGCAGCCTGTTCCAATGCTCCACAGCCCTTTCAGAGAAGAAATTTTTCTTAATATCCAATCTAAACTTCCCCTGGCACATGCTGAGGCCATTTCCTCTTGTCCTATCAGCAAGCGCAGCAGCTAGCGAAGAAGCAGTGTTTTATTTTCCGTAACCCTGGGGACAGTTTTATAGATACTGAAATAGTGGATTATTCAGTCAGTGTCTACTATATTCGTAGTAGATCTTAATTCAGACTGGAGGAATGCATGAAGCAGAAGATGACAAGAAAATACGGCTACAAAGTCTGCCCGCAGGATGTGACAAGGTTGTCCCTGGATCACTATAACTGCTACGGAGTTTCTTTAAAATCTAGTCACCAGTGATGAACAGTTGGCCAACTCTTTTGCTTTTACCTCAAGCTCTGTTTGATTTTGGCCTTTTTCATTCCGTAGTGACATGTATTTTGTTGTGTTTAGTTATTCCATGAGATTCCTGGCAGGGTGTAAAGTGTTAATGACGTAGTACTGTTGGTTGTTCCAGCAAAATCAACGTGTGGTTTTGGAAGCAGAAGACAGAGATGGGACAGATGTTATTTTCCCTTGTTAGATTTTATGACTGCTGATTCTTGCATTGTTAGTGAATCCTACTTACACTTCTGAGANTGACATGTATTTTGTTGTGTTTAGTTATTCCATGAGATTCCTGGCAGGGTGTAAAGTGTTAATGACGTAGTACTGTTGGTTGTTCCAGCAAAATCAACGTGTGGTTTTGGAAGCAGAAGACAGAGATGGGACAGATGTTATTTTCCCTTGTTAGATTTTATGACTGATGTGAATTTTGATTCTGATTCTTACATTGTTAGTGAATCCTACTTACACTTCTGAGAAAGATATCAGAATTGAGTGCTAGAAAGGTTTAATTGCGTTTCTTTTTGTATAATTTGACATTAGTAATAAAAGTAATACTGTTACATTACTGGGAGGTTAAAATGTCTTAACAATATAATTAGCCAAAGTGTGCCATAAGGAATACTGGTTTTATACGTCATTGCCATTAATGTTTATTAATTATTTTATTTATGCCTGCAAACAAGCTCAATAAAATACAAGATTAAAAGAACAGAGAAAAAGAAGGAGAGCAGATTTAGTTTACTGGCTCAGTGCTGAACCCCTCTTTTCTCTGATTAAAGAATTAATGCTGAAGGTGAACACATCTGAATTTTTGGCTCCAGGCCTGGGTTGCTTTACATTAGTTGAACTCCAGCTGACTCAGTATCAAAACCAGTATAACTTGAGTCAACTCCGTTTTGAACTGTGATTGAGTTTTACCTCTACAGGGAAAAAAAGATTTTTAGCTGAGAAAGTTGCCTTGAAGGAAATTTTCTCCTACTCTGAAGTCCTTTCTTCATGCATCCTGTTATTTGTGAACGTCCACCTTTTTGCGTATCCCAGGCTCTTTTTAACCATGTAGTGATTATAGAAAGTGACATGGCTGAATGATGTGAATTATTTTTATCCTTTGATATAATATGTACAGGATGTGTGGATGTTGCTGTAGTTAAGAACTGATCCAAAAATCCAAGATTGAAGGATTCCTTGCCATGCCTCAGATGTTTCAAGTACCCTTATGTACTACAGGAATGAAACCTGTGGAGCACGTTAACATGTAGCAGCTGATGGGATCTAAATAAACGTAGTAAAAAAAGCAGAAAGCTACCCTCTACTTTGAAAACAGAGTCACAAGATGGAAAAGCTTTAGAACACGTATTTGAGTGGACTGCCAGGCAAATTTCTGACTTTGTAACACTATTTATATGCTGTGTTTGCCTATTTAAGAAGGCAAAGTTGCTGTTCTGGAGTTGCCTGTGTTTCACCATTTTACTGTTCATCCTTGCTTAGGGAAGCAAATCTTTGCTTAGTTTCACCATTTTTCTGTTAATCTTTGCTCAGGGATGCTTACGAATGTCCCATTCTTATGGTAGTCTCTGTACAAAGGTACACAGCTGCTTCAAGCAATGAATATAGAAAGTCTGGTTCCTTTGTGAGAGCACCTTTCGGGAGCTCAATTGGGTAATGATTTCTAGAGAAATGGGAGACTTCGCCTCAAAATGCCAGCCCTTCTTGCATGACTGCACTTCCCTGAGGGCAATAGCGGGCTCCTCTAGATGCCACTCAAGTTTTGTTCAAGGATCCCTACCAAATATCCTGTTGTTTTGTTCTCGGTTCATTGAAACTTCTCCCTCAGGGGCAGAAGAAAGAAGCAGGCACACTTCAGACTTGGAATTATGAGTTACCACAGTTTAACTAGCAATTGCTAGTTAAAATATCTTAAAAGTAGATTGGAAAGGTTTCTTTTTGGAATCCTTTTCTAACAGATTGTTAAAATGCGCTAGTTAATTAGGAAAAATATAAATTTAAATTTAGAACACAAAAAAAACAGGCAAAACTTCTGTAGGAACTGTTGATATTTATAAACTTTATGATTAGAAGGGACAGTTACCTTTATGAGCTCCCAACTCCTGCATGATGCTTTAGAATTTCTTAGAATAATTTCTGTACGGAAGTTAACGTAAGCCAAAACCAAAACTTGGGGTTGAAATACTCGGCAGATTTTTCAGCTTCAACCTTTGTATGTTCACAGACTCTTTTATGTGCTGTTTGTTAAAATGAAGCTCAACTTTGTGATGATGTCATAATTTAGTGGGTTTTCCTGTGGGTTTTTTTTTTGCGGGGGGGTGTGGTGGTTTCCCCTTTTCTCCTTCATTTCAGGCCAAGAACCACTACTGGAAAATGTGTGTGCGTTTTAGTTGTTGCCTCTTTGTGTGCATATACTTACAGAAAATGAGCATGGCACCTATGAAACTTCTGTTTGGTTGATCAGTTATACCAAGTTCAAGTTCTGAGACCTTGCTTTTGCCTGGCTCTTTGCTTTCTGCAACCCCTCCACTTCTAACATTCGTTTTAAATACAGAAGTGGGCTTGCTTTTCAGTAGAGGTCTCATCATTGATTTAGGCTGTGGTATGATTTAAAGTGTAGCTCTCTTTTGCCATAAAGACCACCAGTAGTGGTGGTTGCTGGGCTGTTCAGAAAACTACCTGTCATGCTACCTTGTATAGCTCCTTATTCCTTGGTCTCTCCTATCTGTCTGCTTTTTTCTACAGGCGCCTTGTCTAAGCTTGGGTTGGAAGAGAGAGGGGTCATCATTTGCTCAGAATTTGTTCTGTGCTCAGCAGTTCACTCTGTGGGAGTTAATTAAAACTCCCACAACATTGCAAATGTCATCACGATCAAATAACATGGTCAAATGACATTTTCACCCAATTTACACAGCAAATATTACATAGCTCTTTGTTGACATTAGTGTTGAAGTTCTAGTTAGGATATCCCATCTCCTTTATTGCATTATTTTTTCTTCTTCATTCCATAAGTGTGTTTACCCCACGTTTTGCCAGCTGCACGTCCTCACTCCAAACTTCATACTTCCTTGAAACAGCAACTGACTGTTCCAAAATCTCTTTCCATTCCAAGATGCATTAAAATCAGTGCTGGCCTTGTTCATGTGAAGCAAATCCTACACCCCAAATTTATCATCCATTCCCTATAGCCCCTTGCAACCTAGCTTTGGATTCAAGTGCCACACACACCTTCCTGTAGGTGTATCTGGTCCTTTAACTTTTGTGTATGTATTGTTTCTCCAATGCATTGAGCACTAGCTGGAGAATTTGGGTTTCACCAGAAGGAAATATAGCTGGTCAGTGATCCAAGAATTTTTGAGGGACATCTTGCAGCCACACCGCTTCTCTGCCCCAGTCCTCCCCTGGAGATCTGTCCCACTAAATCATAAATATTATTAATAAAAATGTGCCACCAACCAACTAGTTATCAACTGCAAAAATGGGATTCCTGTGAAAAAAATGGATAGTGACAGCCGCAAAAGTGTTAGTTCTTCTTTTAAAGAATCAAATCAAACCAAACCTCAGAACTTGCACTGAAAGCACCGCGTCAGGACAATGGGCCAACAACAGGTTCCTACCACTTGTCAAAATAGATATTTTGGTATCTGTTATAAACAGAATAGAAAAGTTTAGTTTAAAATGTTTATGGCTACGCATTTTATAGGAACTTAAACCACACATAAAACTGCATACTAATCACAGCTCTGTACTGAACTATGAACCTCATGGTCCGATGCGTCAAAAAGGTGGATACCCCAGTACAGAGTACCTAATGGGAATGGAGTCAGATTGCCAGTGCAATCCATTTTTTAATATAAAGGCATCCTTTTGTGAGTGTCAGTCCACTAAATTAGCTTGTAATTAAAACCCAAAATATTTTTCTTTTTATCAGGCTTTGAAATTTCAAAAGACAGCAAGGCAGAAATGCCTTAAATACTCTGTAAAGTTTAAGATGTTGCAAGGTAAATTAATTGCTAGTGCATCCAAATTTTGAGTGAAATTTGAAATGGCAGTTGCTACATGCTGAGTATGGCATTTCTTAATGAGATAAATGACTCAATTATTTCAGTATTAACTAAGTGAGGAGAAACTGTAGGAGAGAGTTCATAGGCTGGTAATCACTTTCCAAAATGCGAACCGTATTGCAGCCTTGCCCGTTGCGGTAAGCGGAGTAGCGTGTGCCATGACAGCAATAAACAGCGCTTTGGTATGAAGTGCAGCAGCTGATGGGCAGGGTGCAGCGTGTATTTTGTTTCACTGACATTATACTCACATTTCTGCACTCAGGCATGTTCTTGCTCTTCCTCTGTTTCTTCTTTATTGAAAGTGCTTTTTGCACAGAATGGGGATAAAGTGACAGAGCTTGTTTCGAAAAGATTAGCATGATACTTCTTATTTATATAGTTTGTGACATTTGTAGCAGGTTAGACTAAAGTACGCTATAATGAAATCATATTCCATGAGAGGCAAGTTTTGGAGGGAGAGGTAATATCTTTTATTAGATCAGCTGAAACAGCCGGAAAAAAGAGGTGGTGTTTCAGGCATGCAGTGCCTTCAGTAGGTTTGACAAAGAGGCAACAAAGTCAAGGCAAAGAGCAGGGAATGAAATAACATTCCCCGTTACTTTTTAAAGAAATTTTTTTCCTTGAGAAATATGAGCGGTAAAATTGCCTAGTAAATGAATAGAAGATACCCCCTCCCTTTCTTTAAAAAAAAGTTGATTTATGATTTCCATGAGAAATATTATTTGTTTCTCAAGAAATTCACATGGCCAGGAGTACTGCATAAAAGCCAAAAATATCATTTGTAAATGCTCTCCCCACTGCATCTCAGGATCTGTATGTCTCCAGCTTTCTTTATCTTTTCTTGGCTGGGTTCCTAGTTTAGGGTATATTTGCTGTAATATGCTGTGGTCTCACACTCTCCTGAAGAGAAAAAGCACCTACATCATGGCAGATACAGTCCAGCTGGCAGCTCTAACTGGGAAAAGAGATGGACACGTGAGAAAACTCCAGCGTGACTTGCATGAAGTGCTGCATTTTATATATATATGCATGCCCACACACATCTCTCAACTTTCAGCGTTTGGGTATGTTTTTTACATTTTAATAACTTTTTTTAGTCTTAAAATCTCAATATTCTATCTAAACAACATTTTGATTGAAGATGTTTGACCATCTACGGAGAGTAAAATTTGGGCAGTGCTTGATGCAAAGCATCGCTGTGTTTTTAGTAATTTGAAGGGACCCTGTTCCGTATGTAGAAGCTGATAAACAGTGGATGACGGCTTAACTTTGTGACTTACCTGGAACCAGAAAAATTTAAGTTATGCTGTAGTAAATACCATGATTATGAGTAAGCTCTGCTGGGGAGACAGCCTGGAAGGTCTGTGGATGCAAATAGGCACCTTTGTGTTTTTATGTGTGTTGGACAAGGGAGGTCTCAGTGGAGGGTGGCATTTACCGAGGGCTGTTGCCACATTTTTCAGCATTGAAAGGGGATTTTGGGGAGAGGAGGAGTTTCAGAGATTATTGGCTATTTTGAGTTTTGCTGAAATGGCTGCTGTGATGATTTTACTGTGCTGTCTGTGATAACTAGCACACCTACAGCCTCCGAGAAGCCTCCTCATGTTATGTGAGATGAAAACAAATCAGTGGGCAGTTTGTGTTCTTCGTTGCGATAAGCAGTTTTAAGGACTATCTCTTCCCATAAATTTAACATATTCCCTTATTCATTAAGCACACTGTAAGTGCCATTCCTCAAGGAAAATGCTACAGACACCCATGCAGATTTTCAAAGACAAAACTGGGATGCTTTGCCGTGCTTTGACAAGTGGCTGGTGCCAGCCTGACGGCACAGGGCTTTTCCTCAAGGATTTCACTTGCACTGTGTTAGCTGAGTGTCTCTCAAGCTTAGCTGTGACTGGTTTGAAAATGGCAAAATTGATAATTAAAGGAAGACATTTTTATAATTTCTGTTATCTGATGTTTGCATTTCTTAATGGATTGAGGGGATTATGCTAACTGTGCCCCATTATTAACAAGCGTGGCGAATGAAATTTTCTCAGTGCCGTTTCCAAATAACGCAGCATTTCATTAATCCAAAAATTTGTTTACAAATAATATTTCTTTAAAAGTCTCTCATGCTTCTCAATGCAGATGCACAAGTATGTGCCATTTCTGCATGAAGAGGTTTTTATAATTTCTGTTACATTTTGTATTGCTGAATTTGTGATGGTACATCAATGCATTGCTATATGCTGGGTCATGACAGGTAACTAAAAGAATCAAAAGAAGGATGTCTAACAACAGCTTATAGTTATAAGAATTGGCAAAATTGGTTTTCCAGAAAAGTTCATGCCAAACCATTTCCTTACAATGATGTGAGGAACTCTGTGATCTAAATCATGTTAAACCACTGGTTCTTTGTTCTAGAAAATAGTTACCAATGTAGTATTACATAGTAACATTTTCAAGCTTTTCTCTCCTATTCAAGGCTGAGAATACTTTTTCTGTTGACTTGAGTAGTAACAGACTTTCTGTCATGTAAAAACACGTCTATTTATTATTTCATTACATTTATAACATGATAGTTGAAAAATGGAGGCAACGATCCAGTAGAAAATCCTGCAGGATATTTTAAGGAGAGTCTACGCAAGAGCTAGTGCTAAGTCAGCAAATATATCTGTTTTTAAGAAATTATTGATTAAGAGTAAACAAAAGCTACCCAGGTTTATGCAGGTTATATGTAGTAGTTTCTATTCAGGGAGTGGACTGGCTTAAGTTCTCAAGAATGACTTGTCTAATTCAGACGTAAGTAGAAATAACAGAATTGCTCACAGCAGGGTGAAATTAAAGCAAACTTTTAATACATTTCCTGATACACTTGTGTGCATTACGTTTTATCACCTATCCTCCAAAAAAGAGAAAAACAGTATCTAATGGCTCATTTCATTTGCCAGTCATTCAGATGATTTCCTGCTAAGGTTTTGATACTGCCCTTTGAGAGATGTTGTAAGAAATGGAGCCTCAGATGCGATTAGATGTTTGGAAAAAATGTGCATTTCTTCCCAGTGGATCATCCCCAGTTGGCTAGCAAAATTTATATAGAAAATAGAATCCAGCTGAGGTCTGATCACTTTATCTTGTGTTATGCTTCAGTACAACTAGTGCTAGGAGTGCTTCTAGAGAAGAACTTGTAAGTGTTCTCTGAAAGACACAGGCAGCTGAAAACACAGGGGAAATTATTTTTATATATAAATTAAGTCCCTTAATACCCTATTTATTCTTTTGTTTCTTACTTGGAGCTTTGTTACTGTTATTTCTAGCATTTTGGTTTAGCTAAGTGGTTGGCTGGACAGGCATTTCCCCCATAGGGTGTATATCAGCGCTGTTTTGTCTGAGCACTGTCTGTAAGTATTCAGTGTATTTCAGCTTTCAGTCTGGCTCTCAGCATGGACCCTGAGAGCAACTTAGCGCCTTTGGTGTAGGTATTCACACAACTTAGCTGCGAGGAAGTAGAAGTTACGCTTAATGACCTTACTAACATCAGTTAAACCTCAGTGATGAGTAACATCACTGCAGTTGGATGGAAGAGGGCTGGGCCATCTCACCACTACCTTAGATTGCAAGGCAGGGAGTGAGGGTGCATTACTAAGGAAACTTCCGTTCTCTTTTGCAAACTCTTTTCTTTAACTTTTTCCCTTCCCCTCCCATCCCTGCCCCTGCCAGCATCTAACCCAGCATGTACAAAGCCTGTGGCAGGGCAGTGTCTTGACTGCATGTTTATCAGCTGTGGGGACAGTTGCCTCCCCGCCTGCTGTGATTCTCTCCTCAAACAGACACGGGTTTGCAGTTTTATCCCAAAATGGCAATCAACAGAAACAATACAAAATATTGATATTCTTTTTTTTTTCCCCCATCGGCAGGTCTGCTGATTATATCAGTTAGTGAAGTTTAGGATGACTTTTAAGAAAGGATTTGGCACAGGGATGTACTTAGCAGTGATGTGTCTACAACGGCATCCTTTGCTAGGCCAAATCTGCTAGCACTTCCCTCCTGTTCTGTTATAATGGAGTAGGAGCGCTTTGTGCGAGACTGGCCTTTTGTGTGTTTTGGGTATGCAAAGCATGTTGTGCATTACCCACCTCAACAACCGTAGATAAAATATAATCTTATCAATCAGCCTTAAATCACCCCTTATGTTGCACAGGGAAAGACTCATTAGATCTTGAATCCAAGTCTCATGACATGTAATTGTTCCCTCCAAAATTTTGTGTCCTATCTGCTTTTACCTGGGAGGGAATAAAGCAGACAAAGCCAGGCTCTTCTCAGTGGTGTCTAGTGATGGAACAAGAGGCAATGGGCACAAATTGAAATACAGGAAATTCTCTTTGAATGTAAGAAAACACTTTTCAACTGTGAAAGTGATCAGGCACAGGAGCAGATAGCTCAGAGAGGTTGTGAAGTCTCCGTCCTTGAAGGTATTCAAAACCCAGCTGAACGTGGCTGTGAGGAGCCTGCTTTCACTGACCATGCTCAGAGCAGGGAGATTGGACTAGACGATCTCCAGAGATCCCTTCTGCCATCAACTATTCTGTGATTCTGTGAAGTTATCATACAGTAATTTATTTTCATATTCGAGTGTAATAATGAAACTGTGTCTGCGTTAGTAAGAGGATGAAATTATCCCATGCTTACAGTCTAAACTGAGACCGAATGTGAATAGACAAAAGCCCAAGAATGAGTTTCCAGTGACTGGTGGTGGTTTTGTTATGACACAGAATTTTAGCCTTGGATGGGATTAATTCCATTATTTTATGACTGCATTTAAATATATTTAATGAAAAGTTCTTGTAGCTTGTTCAAATGTATAACATATATTACACTTGCAAACCAATTTATAGACTTGTCTAAAAATAGCAATGGATGCATGCATGTGGGTATGTACTGATGTTTGATATATTTGGTGACAAACTAATACATGCGGCTGGGGATGATGTGACCGTGACAGCCCAAGAATAACATTCTGGAGTCATGATCATTATTTCCATGAAGACATCAGCTCAGTGCTCAGCAGCAATAAAGAGAAAAATTATTAGGAAAAGAGCAGAGAATAAAGCAGAGGAGGTCACTGTGCAGCTGGGTATTTCTGGGGTGCTCCCCGGACTTGAGTCCTGTATGCAGGTCTGGCCCTCATCTGAGACAGGATACTGGGCAGGGTTCAGGAAGGAATGGCAAAGATGATCAAAAGCATAGAAAGGTTTCCAGACATGGGGCAACTGAATATGTAGTGACATTTTAGCCTGGAAAAGAGATAATTCAAAGGAATATAGCAGTGGTCTACAAAATCACACGTGACACTGGAAGAGTGGGTAGGGCCTGACTATTCACCTTTTCTGCCAGTATCACAACTTTTGGCCATCAAATACAGTCAGTAATTTCAGAGCAAAAGTAAGATGCTGGATCTTCATGTAGTAGGTGAGAGACACATTGAACTCCTTGTCAGAGGATGTGGGATAGATTAGGAGGTTTACATGGGAGACTGGGCAAGTACTTTAAAGAAAAGTCAAGGCATTTCTTAAAAGATGAACCACCTTAGGCTCAGGAGATCCACTGGGATAGAAGTGGTTGGAGGATGGGAAAGTAACAGCAGGAGGGTCTTGCCTGGTGGTGATTCTTCCATAAGTGTCTGCATGTGAAGCAAGATATTAGGGTCGGGGGAGCCTTGGTGAGAATCAGTACAGCCTGATGAATTGTGCCTTTTCTCTGCTTCTTAGAGGCATACCCTCTGGAGCTTTGCAGAACTGGATAGTATTGCAGTATCTGCACAGCTGGATAGTAGCTCCATTTCAGCCTTAAAATCCCATATAGCTTCTGAAAGGTTGGACTTTCTCTAGTTTCTGTATCAGATTACAAGTTACAAAGAGAGAACCAGTTGAATCACCTGCTCGCATAAATTGAGTCCTTTTGTGAATGTAAGGACTTTTTAGATCAAGTTTCACAACTTTACCTTGAAGTCTAAAAGGGATGTACTGACGCCTGATCATTTCTTCTGGCATGTTGTGTAATAGGAAAGTGCACCACTAGTGAAGAAAATGGTGGTTGAGCCTCCCTGCATTGGCTTATGGGGAGTTCAGACAGCAAAGAACGGCCCTTTATGGCCAAAGGGAGCAATTGTACAACTCAGTGCTAAAAAGATCTGCGTAACTAACATTTGCTTCAGAGCATGTATTTATAAGGGTATTTTTTAAAGTTAAAGTTACTGTTTTGTGTTGTTTCTAAACCCTGTTTTATTGTGCTTTGTAAGTGTCATTGTGGAATGAACTTGTCTTCAAGTATAGTAAGTACTGCTGAGAAAAAAAAGTTTCTTAGTTAAGACATTGGGTTTGAACTCCAGCAGTCTAGGTAATCCCTAGCTCTGCCAGGGAGTTGCCGTATAACCTACAGAAGGATTTCTAACTGAGTATTGAGCATCGAGACTGCTCAACTTTGGTGTTGTATCCGCTTCTCTTCACTGGCTGTCTGGGGAACCCGAGTCTGGCAGCATAGCTAATAGGCAGTCTAGGTCACTGCTGTCTTGTCAAGTTAAACATATAAAATTCAGTCTAAATATGGTCCTCAGCATCTCTCTTCCCTGTTTTGGAACAAAGCAAGAGATGCTTTTTCCTTCCCATCATTCATCTTCCAACCTTTTAAGGTTCCTTGAACAAGAACTACCTTTTACTCTGTTTCTTCATTGGCTCATCTGTGGGTATACACACATAAATCATGCAATATGTGTGATTTTAGTGTAAATGAGGGAGATGTAGTTAGAAGTGAATGTGTCCAAGCTAATTTTGACATAGTAGGTGGGACATTTTAAAGACTTAAGAAAGCACCTAGAGCTCCACCAGGGAAAGGCTGTGCTGATGCCAGAATTGGGAAGGGAGAATGATTTCCAGCTGGTAAGTACACAGCTAGAGAAAGAGAAGGAGCTGACTACTTTTTAGGAAGCAAATGCAGTTTAGGAAGGAAAGCAGGATGTACAGAGACTCTCTTCAAAGAAAGGAGGATGATTCTGCAGGTCCAGAGTGACTGGGACGTTCACTGTTGGCCTGTGTAATGATTAGCTGATTTCCTTATGTTTTCCCCTCTGCTTAAATAAAGTAAAATCTAACAAAAGAAAATATTGAACAGAAGGATGATCACTGTTTATTCAACTAGCTTAGAAAATGAAAAGACCAGTTGCCTTTCTGTAAAAGCTTCTCTATTTCCCTTAAATAAATATAAACAGCAAGTTTTTTAATATAATTTTCAACTGTCTGGGTTTTTACTAGCTTTTAATTATATTTTTTTAGCAGCTCTGTAGATGGTGGGCTCTAATTAGTCTTTAGTCTTAGACTGATCAGGAGGGAAGGAAATGGTGGTGAAAAAATAGGAGAATTAAACTCTCTGAGGTGTAATGGGCTGAGAACCGGGGAAGTTCAGGCTGGTCAAAAAGCCTGTCTCTGTATCAGCAAAATAAGTATGTTTCAGGGGAATTCCAGGATTGTGATGTAATCATTTTGGAACCTTTAGCTCATCAACATTACCTCATCGTTGTTTTCTTTCCTCCCCTTTTAATTTGATGGAGGATTTATAGCACTGAGTCTTCAAGAGGAGAGAAGTGACACTTCCTCAGCTTCAGAAACTTTCATCGTTAATAAGCCACAAGTCAAACTAAAGTATTGGACATTCCAGTTTTATGCCATCTTGTTGCTCATTGTATTTTTATAGCCCTTAAGTGGCAAAGACTTCTTCCTAAATGCCTTTTCTTTTCACGAGGCACTGAGGAGCTACTTATGACAGCATTTCCAAATTTCAAAACAAGTCAGATTGGTGGATCTGAAATCCTTTTAAATGCTGTTGGCAGTTTTAAGCGAGCTGACTTTTTTTTTTTTTTAATTATGGCAAGGTGCTGAGGAGATATTCATGACATGGAAGGTGCTCCAGACCACTCTGCATTTTCACATAAAACTAGACAGATCTTTTTAGTTTGAAATTGCAGAGCGTGCAAGTGTCCATGTGGTGAAAGATGGAACTGAGATTTGTGTCTCAATGAATACAGAAGTGCTACAGGTAGTTACCGAAACATGACTGCAAAATATCCAAATGCAGGAGAGCGTCACTATGGATAGACCTTTTGGTAGACAGCTAGGCTTCTGGACCACAATGTACTGTACTTCATAACTGATAAGGCTGTTCTGTTCTCCCATTCTCTGGTTGCTTTATAATCACATTTCTGTTTATTCTTAGGAACTTTGATTTAAAAAATATTCCATAAAACTGATACAAGAAATCCTTAATCCATAAAAAGCAATTACTGTCAGTTTTACAGTGTTCTTAATTGAGCTGATTGCGTGCAATTCAACCTGTTTTATTAGAGGTTCAGAGTGGTCTGAAACTGCTGAGTAAAACGTGGTTGGGATAAACAAAACAGTAGTATCTCAGACTTCAGTTATATACTGCTGTGGCCTCATAGGTGCAGACCCATCAAACTCTGAAAGAGCAGGAATTCGATTTTTCAAGACCCTTTGAATTCAGCAGAGTGACTTTGCTGTTATTTTCTGTTAAATGTTTTGCAACAAGGAGTAAAGAAAGAAGAACCACAAGACCTGACTTTTAAAGTCAAACCTGACACAACTGCAGTGTGTGACTTTTGGCATAATCTTCGAAATGGTAAAGCAGTAAGAGCTTCAGGCATGTGATAGCTTTGAAAAACAAGGCCAGGCTCCCTGTGCCATAGTGTCTGTCTACAGGATGTGAATAACAATGTGTTTTAGTTCACAAGGACCTTCAATACAAATTATTTTTCTTTGCTTTGAGAGCCCCAGATGTTAAAATATTACCATAAAATTTCCCTTTATCTCTCTTTCCACCTCTTTAATATCCTGGAAAAAAGGAAACTTAACTGTGTAACCAGTTTGAATGGGCTTCAGACTGTATTCCTATTCTTGCTAACATTTTTCTGGCATTACTGTTTATTCGCTGTACTAAGCACTACCGCTATCTGCTTGAGAAGAACAATGGCGTGCATCTAAATATTTCAAAGGGAAAATTCCCCTTGAATCACATCCTTCTGTCCTTGTAAATTGATGATAACTGGTTTTCATCACAGGTATTAAAAGATGTGAGTGGGTGTTTATACTGAGATTCCAGTAGCTGACTTTTGAATATGTTGAGCTGAGAGATGGAGAGGTGGAGGAACCAAGGGTGGAAAAGAGGGAAGAAGAGTTAGATGAGAGACAGGGAAGAGGGGTGTATTTAAAAGGACAGATTAAATCTCTAAAGCTTTCAATGGCAGACTTTTTCTTCTCCTTTACGGTATATAACCTTCTTGATTTAGGAGGACAGGGCATAAAATTTTGTCATTACATCCAGCCCCCAGTCATCACAGGTAACTATGCTACACTTTCAGCTAAACATACGATCGCAGCGGGACTGCCTAAATTTAACTGAGGACTTCTCACTGATCAAGGATTTGAAAGGAACTTTATGCTCCAAATGAAAGCTAGGAGGAAGTACAGATGCTCAGCATGTTGAAAAGATAAATTTGAGCATAAGACATAACTGTGCAACCGTTCTTGATGTCTGTGAGAACTTTGTCCTGTGGGTAGACTTACGGCAGAGTCAGTGAGACGACGTCTGCAGTGTCATACTCAGCAGAGTGACAAAACAATGGCATATTTGATCTCAGAACAATGTAAAAAAATCATTTGTTTTCATTTCATTTGTTGTTGTGGCATGAATTAGAAGAAAATCTTACTTTTCTGAAAAAATTTTCCCTCTCAGAAGGTATCATTGTGATTTTTTTTTTTGCAAATTGAAAAGCCTTCTTGAAGGCTTCTGATACTTTTCTAAGAGCACCAAAAGTACCTGTGTTCTGTCAGTAGCTGCCAAAGCTCTCATGACCTCCCTCATCACCTTGCTGGACAGTCCTTGCTTGAAGGCAGTAGTGTCATTTACACCAGCGTGACTTTTGTACTGTGCACACATATGTGTCAGATGAGACTAGCGTAGACCTGAAGGATGAAGCATGTACATAATGGTCCTATGGGACAATTAATCCTAAAGGCTTCCGTTCAGTGTTCCATTTCTCTTAAGAGGATTTACAGGACATGGAGGCTACGTGTGCTGGAGAAAGTTGTAGGATGTATGTGAGATGAGGTGGAACGCTACCATGTAGCCTAAGTGTTGCCATGGAAAAATGCGTAAAGTCATATGGTGAAAAGAAAATACATCTGCCTGGGAAATTTGCCATTGCGTGGGGAAAAAAATAAAAGTTGACTTGTAACTAAAACAAGATCCAGTAGTGAATCTGTTTAGGCCAATTTCAGATGCTATAACTTGGCTGCTTTCACTCCAGTACTAGCCAGTCCTGTTACATTGCTATTAAAAATATTTTCAAGATCACAGCTTGTTGAATTGAATCCTGGAGTGCAGCCAGGTGGCCTGGATCAATGGGAAAGGGCAGCAGCACAAGAAAAAGAGTCACCGAGTAGGGGTTAGAGAGGGCCTATGGCTGTGTGCCTGGGTGCTGTCTCTCTCAGGGAGAACAATGGAGCGGGACAGATCTGCACCCTCTCCAAGATGTGTTTGTCTCTCCCAGAGAGTCCCAGGCCTTTTGAAAGGTCTGCCAAACCAACTTCGCTCACTCACATGTAATGTGGTGTTGCGCAGTATTGAACTGAAAAAGAGCGTGTCTCCCCATGCTTTGCATTGCTGTTGCACCTGGTTATAGCCCCCCCCCGCCCCCTCCCCCCAAAAAAAAACTTTACACGAGCTCAAAGACAAATTCTTAATAATGGTGACTCACACCATGTTCCGAAGGTCAAAACCCTCAAATCATGGAAGAAAGTGCTAACGTTCAGTGTTTACCATTGAAAACTTACTCTTACTCCTTCACCAGGCACACACAAAGGCTGTTGATCATACAAAACCTTTTCATAAAGGGTTCCAGTAGCTTGAGTTGCCTTGGGAGATTCCGGAGGTAGGGTTGGAAGGTAATGTGCTTGCTCTGACACGTATACGGTTGGATATTTTGTACCAGTGAAAGGTTCCTGAAGCCTTTAAGTTCTTGTCCAGTGGCTTTTGAAGGTCATATCATATCATCTTTAAGGATGACAGAGCATGCCTATGTACAGGGCTATTGCCATGTACCAGAAGACTGAGAAAAAAGCAAATCTGCATCTTCCTAAAAATCCAAGAGAGGTCCAGGAGTATGTGCAATGGCAAGCTTTTTGTCATGACAATGAGCAGGCTGTTCCCTGAAAGATGCTCGTTGAATTTCACTTCCATCTTTACAGTGTTGCATTTATTGCATTTATTGTTGTTGGCCACATCCAGTCTGTCCTTGTTACAAACAGGGAAAGCTAAGTTACATTTTGAAGATGTGGTAAGAATTTTGGAGGTAGAAGTACTTATTTATTTCAAAATTGAGTCTGAGGTATAGAAGGAATAAAGGAATGAAGATAGCAAGTATCAGCCCTTGTTTCTTCACTGGCAGATCCTGGTATCTTCTCTGAGATGTTTGCAGTATATCTTAGACAGCTGATGAAAGACTAGATCAGACCATTCAAGACAATTGACCTTTAAGACTGAGCCCTTAACAAGAGAGTTTTTCTTGTGAGTTTATTATGATTTATTCAAAGTATTACATATGAAGTATGGGTTTGGGTTTTTTTTTTCCATTTTAGAGGCTACATAGCAGAACTGTACCCGAATTAATGGAGTTTAGTTATGAAGACATAACAGTAAATAAAACTGAATGTTAAAAAAGCCATCATATACTAACCTATAAGAAGTAAGAAATCTGTTATAGTTCCTTTTCAGAGCTGGGAGTTTCAGATTTTTTCTCCACTGATTTTCTGTTCCTTTATGTCCTTATCTGTAGACCTGGTGTTAGAGGATATTTTCAGATACTTAGGAATGTAAGTGGAGGAAAGACTACACTTATCCTCAGGTTCAGTTCCCAGAATGAAAAAAATACATGGAAGAGGTAGCTAGTTTAGAGAAACCCATAGTATAGCTACTACCCATAACACAGGCTACAAACTGTGGTTTAGCTAAAACCTGTAGCTGAAGACCTCAAGCCACAGTTACAAGGTATCGCATGAAGAGTAGGAGATGTGAAGGTGGAAGGGTATCACCAGTATCCTAGGTTTCTGTGCCACTGAAGGACTGGTTAAATAAAAGTTGCATGTGATGGAAGGAAAGAAGGAAACAGTTTGTCCCATGTCTGTGGAGAGCTATGAGGTGTGCTAAGGGGATTTGACCCGGTTGGGAAATTCCTTTCTATCCCTGAATTTAGGTACCAGGTGAATTTTGAGGAGGTTCCCATCTTCCAGAAACTGAGAAATTCATACTTATAGAAGCTCCAATACATCCTGCTTATGTATTGCGTCTAACCACCTGTAGAGAAAGGCATCAGAGAAGGGGAGCTACACAAACCACAACCAACCCTTGATTGTTGTCAGTGGTCAGTGAAGCGAAGTTACAAAAACTTTTCCTACTGTAGATGACCTTATAATGCAGTTCTAAAACTATATAGAATCATAGAATCATAGAATGGTAGGGGTTGGAAGGGACCTCTAGAGATCATCTAGTCCAACCCCCCTGCTAAAGCAGGTTAGCCTAGAGCAGGGTGCACAGGAATGCGTCCAGGCGGGTTTTGAATATCTCCAGAGAAGGAGACTCCACAACCTCTCTGGGCAGCCTGTTCCAGGGCTCTGTCACCCTCACAGTAAAGAAGTTCCTCCTCATGTTCAGGTGGAACTGCCTGTGTTCCAGTTTGTGCCCATTGCCCCTTGTCCTGTCGCTGGGCACCACTGAGAAGAGTCTGACCCCATCCTCTTGACATCCACCCTTTAGATATTTGTGAGCATTGATCAGATCTCCTCTCAGCCTTCTCTTTTCCAGGCTGAACAGACCCAGCTCTCTCAGCCTTTCCTCATAAGAGAGATGCTCCACTCCCCTAATCAACTTCATGGCCCTCTGCTGGATTCTCTCCAGTAGTTCCCTGTCTCTCTTGATAGTGAACAAAAAGCAATCCAGTCTTCCAGCCATCCTTGAAAATACCTATGAATTAGTCACCTAAGGACTCGTACTGCAATTTGCTTTAGATTAAATAATTAATCCATGTTTGTTCAGACTATTGTGATTCTTGAGTGGCTGGTGAATTCTTAGTGGCTCCTCCTTTCTGTTCAGACTAAGCTCTTCGAGGCAGGGACTGTTTACGGCTGTGTATGATACCTAGAAGACCTGTATGCACACCTCAGAAACTTGTAAGCACTACTAGAATTCAATATAGGATGAAAAAAATTACATTTAAAAATACTAGTAGAAGGGTTTACAGGAAACAATGATTTCTAGTCTAGCAGCAGTTTTGTATGAATATATGGATTTTATTCCCTATGCACTTAGCTTTATCCTCTGGTAAATATTGCTGGGGAAGAGAATTCACTGATATTACTGCTTGCTTACTTGTGGCCTGAACTTATAATGCAGAGTCACAGTTTGGGTTTGTTTTTTTTTCTTTTTTTTCTTTTTTTTCTTTGTCCTGACAGAAAGATTTCGGGATTTACTGCTTCTACATTCAAATCAAGATACAGAGATTCTGCCCATCTTTCAGCAGAGACGCTATCCCAAGTAAGTAAGATTGTCTTCTTGGGATAAATAAAACCTGTATCTGTTTGCAGCAAGGGACAGCGAAGCATTTATGCATTTATAGCACTGTACATGCCTTTGGTGTGAAGTCCTAAGGCAGAGCTGTCAGGGAGCCCCGCTTGCACTGAGCTTTGCAGTCTTTCAGCGGTGTCAAGGAGAAGCAGACGTGCTTTGCAAGCATGCCCAGCTGTCAGCGGGGAGGTGGTGGCAGAGTGCAGGCATTAAGTTGCCTTGATCAGTGTCTGGTGGAGCTTTGTTTCACTTGACACTGTGTTGACATAGACAGATGTTTTGTCAGGCTAATCCCTGCTCTTGTCTTGTGGGATTCCATCATTTATGGTGACAGATTCCCTTGGATTTTAACAAGCTCTGCTCAGGAAGCCTCTATGTACTAGAAAACATTTTTTTCCTGCCTTTTTTTGGGATATGTGTACAGGTAAACCAGAAGAGTAGTGTTACGTGTTTAGGAGGTCTTCCATGTATTAAGTAATCATGGAAAAAACCTCCTCTTCTCCTAAGTGACATACCTAAATGAAATAATAAATGCTCCTTGTTACAATACAGATTAAAAGAAACAGTCACTTGCGGCCAAGTCTTGAAAAGAAGCAAAGGGGAAAGAAGAAAAAGATAGTCTTTGCATTAACCATGACCAGAGTGAGCAATGATAGAAGGCTAGTGCAGGATGGACAGAGGGAGGAGAAGGAAGATAGAATGTCTGGAGCCAATCCAGCAATGATGATGGAAATAAGCAAATTTATTTACTTTAATTATTACTGTTATCGGGTTCCTGAAATACGTAAGAAGCCAGTGGAGCTGTTAGATACAGCACTTAAAATCTGATAATACTTTTTTTTTTTTTTTAAGAGACAACAAATAGAGGGACTGAGTGCTGAAAAACAGTCACCTCCTCACTGTGAATACTTGAAAATAAAAGCCCTCAAAGGCGAAATCCCTATTCTGAAAACGGTGAAATTTTGTGTTGACTTCAAGGGAGACAGGATTTTATCCCCATGAATTTATTATTGTCATTATCCATGTCGCTATTCTACTTACATACTACCGAGGTACAATATTTGAGACTGTGGGAGACACCTTATATTGATGGGCTGGCCTGTTTGTTTCACTAGGACTTCCATGAATTATTACCTTTGTCCTCACCCTTTGGAGCACTGAAACAATTACTTTTCCATGGTAGGAGAATCCATTGCGTGGTTTAGATGTTTTCACTTATGGTATGGACACTGTCAGACTGGTCTTAGGAAGTAGTTTATTGTCCTTCCTCACGGAACAGACTTATCTCTATATAAATAATTCCTAAGGTGCCTGGGATTCCATTTTTATGTTCAGTTTATTGCTAGCATTCTTGGCAAGTACAGTCTAGTAGCAGTGGTACACATTGTCATGAATGAGTGCCTGTTGTCTTCTGTTCAAGGGGAAGCTTCAGCTCTTTCAAGATCATACAACAAATAGCTTATAGCATGGAGCTTAATTGCTGTTTGAAGTTGTAGTGCCCTTATATCACAAAATGATACATGTTTTCAGCCACATTACTTGGCAAGATTGACTGATCCCTCTAATATATAAAATCAGCCAAACTCTGGCACCCAATTGAAAGAGAATTTTGCATATGTTCTTAAAAGATTTGGTTTTGGCATCATTAGTTGGTGCAAACTTTTGCTCGTTACAGAAGTTTATCATTTATTATAGCTTAGGGACAGGGTTTAGTGGTGGACTGGCAGTGTTAGGTTAATGGTTGGACTTGATCTTAAAGGTCTTTTCCAACCTAAGCAATTCTATGATTCTATGATTTAGAAACTGGTTGAAGACTATTGACATCTCCTATTTTCCCTAGGAGTTGTTCCCTAGAAGTATTTCAAGTGAAATACTCGTGTTCACCAAGGTAGAAAACCTGTTCATCTTCGTAATATATTTTATCTTATTCCTGTGTCAGTTTTTTCCCTTCCCTATGCTCATTTTCATTGAAAGGTTGGTTAACAGAAATCAAGATAATGAACAGGCAGATCTCATAAATCAGTGTCCGTTCATTGACTTCAGCTAAGCAATGACTGGTTGTACTATGTAAGGATCTGAGCAGTGAGGTCATTTTAATGAGACGTTGTCATGGGGCACAACCTGGAGCTTGTAATGCTTAAGGAAATCCTAAGAATACGGAAGGTTAAAAATAGAGAAGTTTTAGTCATGACTTAGCTGAATAGCTTGACTAAGCAAAGCTTAGTAGGTAGAAAGGACAAAAATTTGCATGTATTTAAGAGACATATATC
>VZSC01015144.1:98936-119741 GCA_013398225.1 Steatornis caripensis | reverse complement strand
GCCAGCGCGATCAGGCCTGTCAACAAAGTAAACTTGTTGCAATGAGTCTTATCCCAACTCATTACTTTGACAATGAGCGTTAGGACTCCTAGATCTTGTAAAAAACTTTCCAGACTTTCACTCTTAGCACGTTTCTGCAGGAGCTTTTCTCACATTGGTATCAAGGTCATGCTTTCCATGGTGGCCCACTTCACTGATGACGTTCCTACTGTTTTATCACACAGATTCACTAATAAAATGCAAGAACTGCTAAAGTACTGACACAGGCCACAGAATATTGCTCCTGAAGAAGATACTGTTATGCTCATTAATTGGGCTGTAGGGTCCAGGGTGGCTGCTGCTAGCAGCGGGGCCCTAGGTCGCTCCTGACCACCTGTGCTGTGTGTGCAAGGGAAGGATGTGCAATTGCCTTGCAACACTGGAGAGAAGTGTGTCTTGTAGTTGAGCCTGATAATCTCAAAAGAAAAAGAAGAAGAAAAAAATAACGGAATGATAAGGGAAGTGATAGAAGAAATGCAAGAGTGAGGAATTAGGTTGGTGGGCGAAAAAGGCAGGAGAGAGGCTGACTGCACAAAACAGCGTTTGAGAGGGATGCGCCAGAAATGCTACCGGCATTACAGCTTTTTAGCAGATTTCTCTGTGTACAAGTGACTTGAGAGTTCAGCTGTACTTTATATTTTCAAGATATTGCTGAAATTCTTAAATATATATGTGGGGTTTTTAAAGGGATTATTTGCTTCCTTTTTTTTCCCCTTCAGAAATATTTGCAGCCTTCATTCTTCTTCTTTCTTCTTCATTCTTATCTTCTGTGGGTTTGGTGGAAAAGTTCTGGGATGATTCACAGATTTTAAGAACAGAAGGAGCTGTTATGTTCCAGCTAAATTGAGTCCCTTCTTAACATAAGCCATAGAGCATTACCCGATAATCCCTGCAGCAAGCTTCTGGTTCAACCGGAGCATGAATTTAGAAAGACATTCAGTCTTTAAATTAAGATGTTAAAAACTGGAAAATCCACAAGCCTGTATCAGCTTGTTTCAATTGTTAATTACATCGTGTATGTATGTATGACATGAATTTCTTTAGCTTCAGTTTCCAGTCTCTGCCGTCTCACTATACCATTTTCTGCTAAACAAGAAAGTCCTGTAGCATCTGAAATGACACCTCCGTACAAGAGATTGGAGGTAATTTAAAAACTTACCCTTCTCTTGGACAACCTAAATAAATAAAACTTTATTGCAGGGTAAGGCTTACTTAAAAGATCTCTAATAATTTGTTGGGGTTTTTTTTAAAACCTTTCCAAAGTTGTTTTTTTTTTAAAAAACATGAGCAGGAATTAAGAAAGTATTTTGGTATAATNCTCACTATACCATTTTCTGCTAAACAAGAAAGTCCTGTAGCATCTGAAATGACACCTCCGTACAAGAGATTGGAGGTAATTTAAAAACTTACCCTTCTCTTGGACAACCTAAATAAATAAAACTTTATTGCAGGGTAAGGCTTACTTAAAAGATCTCTAATAATTTGTTGGGTTTTTTTTTAAAACCTTTCCAAAGTTTTTTTTTTTTTTTTTAAAACATAAGCAGGAATTAAGAAAGTATTTTGGTATAATGTGGATATAGAGAAATAACCGGACTTCTTTGTAGTCAAATAGGGAAACAATGTAAATTGAGCACTATTTTATTATTTAAATGGAATGGCAAAGTGTTAAACTTTGGAAGAAAGAATTAACTTAGAACCTAGTAGGTGTAATGAAATAGCAGAGTTTTCCAAATACATTTACTTTCCATCAGTCATAAACTTACAAATCTTTCTTTGGCATGTGTTCTTAGTAAACTAAGGTAGACTTGTGTATGCACAAAAATGCTGGTCATTTTCGTATCACAAAACAACGGAAAATACAGAATCTTGATTTTTGTATATACCTATCTTCAAATACATATTTTTGAAGGTAATCTTTGAAAAGCTGCTGGAAGTTTCAACTCAAACAAAGCCAAATAAGTGTTACTCAATCCTCATCATGGAGCAGTCTAGACAAAAAGGCGGCAGAAAGTTAGTGCCCTAAACCATTGTGCCATCTGGTTCCCAATGCTACTCATTTTAATGATAATGGATCTGTAATGGATCCATGCCAATTTACTACAGCTTCAGATCGGAGCCAAGAAATTGATAATATTTCATAAATAATGCCCCAGGAAAAAAAAAAAAACCTTTGTGTCTTATTTGTAACTGGCTTTAGAACGTTTTTCTTTTTAGAGGAAAATGATTTATGTCTAACTAGAGAAAGTAGTGAGTTGTGGCTTCTGGAAGTGGTGATGCTCAGAGAGTGCATCCACTGAGATTCCCCCTGAATTCCAGATTTAAGCAAGCAGGAGAGCAGCTAGCAGGAGTGTGGCCTAGAAACACAGTTCAGTTTATGTTAGAAACAACGCCAGCATCTTCCCTGGTGTTCAACAAGGGGAAGAATCATGACCTATGCGTTTGTCGCTCAGTCCTCATCGTAAAGGCAAGGAAATTTTTCATTTTAAAAAGAGGTGGACAACTTTCACGGGGTGATGTTGTATAAAAGGTTTTCTGTGAGATGCTTTACAAAAGATGTTCCCTTGTTAAGGAACAGAAACTGAGGCATGGGACTCTGATGTGTGTTGCCAGTGTCACCCAGGAGCAATTCCCTTGGGAATGAGGCCAGAAATAGAAATCAGGTCTTCCACAGTCCTCTCGCTTGTGCATAGTTCGTTCTCTCATCTAAAATAACATCTATCCTGTTTTCCACTGCAAAAACATGTGGTCTGCCCATATTGCTGAAATCAGATGGGAAAGTGCCAAGTGAAGGAGCCTTTCAGAAGTGCCCACACAAGCACTTTAAATGCTTTGTGTAGCATTGTTCATTAAGCATGAGAATTACTGTTTTTGAAGTGCTCCAAGATTTATTTCAAAACGCAAGCTAGAAGCTGACTATCTCACCAACAGCGCTGAGCCCTCAGAAAACCTCAGTCTCAGAGAATTTTGATTGCTTGATAAAAAAAGAGATACCTGCTTAAGGAATCTGTAATGACATTTAAAAGAAACTCAAATTGTTTGTAGAGAAGAATGTTTACAGTTTTTTTCAGTGGTTTGGGATTTTATCTCTTATTTTTCATCCTTTTTCTTTTTTTTTTTTTTAATTTAATATGACTTGCAGTGGTATCAGGTTATCCTGTAGAGTTTGCCGACAAGTGCAGGATTGAGCTCCATGGCAATAAAACCTCCACTATAAGAAAAGGGCATTTTCTTGTCATTTGGGATTTTTACGAAACGGTAAGAACAATAGTGGGATTGGGGTAAAGGCCGTTAGCTGTTTCTAAAAAAACAACAGTCGTGTTATAGGAGTAATCACGTCACTAAAATGAAAATATTGCATCTACATTTTGTTGAAACCATAATGAAAGCGGAAGGAAGAGGGCAGTAGTTCATACTGCGTACTACGCGTTTGGGCTCAGATCCTACAAAGTCTGGTGTGGGCACATCCACAAAATGTCAAACATACATGCAAAATCAAAGTTCCATGTGCGGATGTGTTCTTTTTTAAGTACCAAGCAATCTAGAATGAAAGTTTAACTATGCTATGTTTATCGTAGTGTAGTTGTAGCTCTTTAGCAGTCATGAACTGTTTCACGCAAAACACTGCAATATTCCCAGTTGAGAAGGGGAAAGGGCTGACTGAAATAAAAGTTGCCTAAACCTTTCAAAATATTTGAGAGATGAAATCATTGCTTTGTTCAAAGTGAATGATATAAGACAAAACACTACAGCTGTTTTTCATTCTGCTGTTTGGGAGCATGAGCATGGTTCTTGATACAGCCTGTTGATTTAATTGATATATACCTGCCTACTGCTGAGCAGCAGTGTGAGACTGTGGGGAATTATCTGCCACCAGATGTCTTGAAGGATGTTTTTTTTAACAGCTCGAACAGAAGTTATGGTAGTTTGATGCAGAAATTATTAGTGAAGTTCTTTGATTCATTATGCAAGAGAGAGTTACAGTGATCCCTTCACGCCTTATATCCCGTTTTAACATAGTTTTAAAAATAATGGCTTATATTAGTTTAAAAAACAGTTTTGCAATTACCATAGTTACAGAAATCCAAGCACTAGGTGCTTGAAAACGAAAAACAAGTGCTAAAGAGTTGTCGTTGTTGACAAAAGTGACTTGCTCCTTGACTCCGTGGATCAGGGAGGATAGGGAGCAGCATCATTCATTTACTCCTATACGCCTACCTGCACGTTAGCAATTTAATTTTTAGCCCCACGCTTTCAGTGTGGGACCTCAGAGACTGTTTTCTTTCATAGAACCTGTTAAAGGAGGCAGCATCTTTTTTGGTGTTTTGGTGGAAAAAGGAGAGAAGAAAGATTCCAGCTATAATAAAGGGGAAAATAGACAATATTATGCCCGTAACGTGTGACAGAAATTGAGACAGGAAAGGAATTGCCTACCATGTTTTCCTTTTTGTTTCATGTAGGACGTAAGTAAAAATTGCATTTCCTGGTCTCTAAGGAGGGCAGAAATCTAGCAACAGTCATTGCAGTTCTGGTCTTTCTCCAAACAAGGTCTGAAGAAGCAGGAAAACTGTTAGGCAAACATCTGAGCTGTACCACAAGTCCCTCTTCATGCCATTTAATACCTCAGAAAACAGCATATGCTGCTGCTGCCCCTCGGGTAGCAGAGCAAGTGCACGCTCTGTGTAAGAGCAGCGAGGAGTATGGACCTTTAAGCCAAAGGAGGTAGTTATGATGGTCTAGTTTTGCATAAAATGGGCAAGGATGGCTTGTTCTCATCAGGACATGAGCCTAGATTTCAGGTTTAGCAACCTTTTGTGGGTGACACTGGTGGAGAGGTTCAATTCTGAGTGACAGGCTCTCCAGTATATGTGAGGGAGACACTTCACATTTCTTTTTCATGCAACAAGTTGGACTTTAACTCTTGATGATAATCAGGGGCAGCAAGAGGCCCATGTTGATCTAACAGCCATCATCTGTCTCTTCTGAGGAATCAATAGGAGATCTGGGCTGTGGGATACCAACTGGGGCATCCTGAATTGAGCATCCCCAAGTAAACACATACGTCAGCCGCATTTCATGGAGGAAGATGTCTCAACATCTAGCTTAGAAATTAGCTCGCAAGTAACTATCAAGTCTGAAAAAACTGTCAGTGGTAGAAAATCTGTCTTATCCTATAGTACATTATTCCAGCTGTTGATTATCCTCAGTCATGGGGATGGGAGTTGGATATTGGGATATTGTGGCCAGTGGCCCAGGCCTAGCCCCAAAGAAAGTTCTTCTATGACCACATCAAGTGGTTTGTAAGACTCACAAGTGCTTTCGAACAGCCAGGCAGCTAGCAGCTGGAAGACATTGTTAGCAGCTGCACAACAGCAACGGCTCATGGTATGAGCTGCCAGGTCCTTTCTGAGTGTTGCCTAATCAGCAAGCTGTGCAGTTCGTGAGCAGAATTGGAGACTAACGCACGTAAGTACTAACACAAAAGCTGTTTGAATGGAAGATACGTACTGAGTTGTTGGATGACAAAGATAAATTGAGTGATATTCAGAGTTCCTGTTTGTTGTTTTTTAATAGAAGAATTTTGTAGGTTACAAGTTTGTCGGAAAACTAGCAGTCTAATCATCTGCGCCTAAAGTGAAACATTACATGTGTCGAGTGAGGTGACTGGCAGTGCTTTTCCTTTGTGTCATAAATGCAGTGACATTTTTTCTCCCCCCAAAGCAATGACAGAACCTGTGTTACAGGCACCGACCAGAAAGAAAAGATACTAAAATCATTTGCTTTAGAGCCTATTAGGTTTCATGTAACACTTTGCTTTATGACTTAATTATCCATTAATGTCAAATTATCTTTGTACGATGAGGTTTAAATTAAGTTTGTGTGTGGCTGAAACTCATTTAGAACCAAACTCTGCAAGGAACCCTCCTTATTCCTCTGGGAGTTTGTATAAGGCAAAATTTCGGGATACTCAAAAAAACCGCATTGGAGCAGGGTCAGTCCTCCTACCCCAAATCGACCTGACCAGTATGGAAACAGTAACCTATACTACAACCTATACAGTTGTCAGTGTAAGCATCCTCTGTATCCTTTCTGGTTTCAAAAAGTACTCAAAAGTGTCTAATGAAAGCCAAATGCACTTCTGAGGACTGGGGTCTTGCTTTCCTCTGCATGGTGCATTGTGATGTTACCTAAGGATGTTATAGCTTTGTATTTTCCTCCACTGTATACCATGTCTTTATGGCATAAAATAGTTTTTTAGATACATTACTGTTGGTGATTTCTAATATTGGAATGTTTAAGGTATAATTCTCTTTTAGACAAATCACCATAAAAGATGGAATTTCTTTATTATATTGATTTCCCTTTGCTAAACACATTCTGAAGGTCTTAAAATAGATTCAATTGTCCTTTTTTGCATGGATGGCTGAAGCTTCCTAAACAATATTTGAAATGCAAGCATTTATTTTCAGTGTTTTCTCCAAACTAAAGGTATTTGCATCTCTTCAAAAATCTCAAGACTTCGAAAGCTATTTGAGGGGTGTGTGTGTGTGTGTTATGCTGTACTTTTTATGTTATGAGGGAAAAATAGAGCAATGGAATTGGTTGGTGACAATTTCTCCATCACATGGTGCTAATACCAGAGCAAGGCCAAAGAAACGGTGGCAGAACTGGGCCATTTATTTTCTTGTGCTTCATCCTCAGATGCATATTTCAACTTGGATAAGGCAAATCATGTAGATGTAATATTATCTTGTGAAGGTGCCATAAACCTGATGTACCGGGCTTTTGTGCACTATGAAGATGAAACTCTGTGATCTTAAGAATATACCAAGAGTATCTCTTGCCACTGCAGTTTTCAAGGGAAGCAGTTCTAGGATTTCAGATAATTGCTCCATCAGTAAGAGTTTCAACTGTGTTGGAGAGATCCCACTCACTTGGCTCAAATCTAGGAAAGTGGCGCTTAGTTCAAGCTAGTAGAAGATAAAATCTGGCAGAATTGTGAACTGAAATCAGGCTTCCCATACATTTTTAATATAAGCTGCAAAAAAGACTACAAAGTACCAAAATCCATTAGTTACGGCGATACACTAGGCAATTCAGTTGCTGTGCCAGCATTTCTGAGCATGAAGGGCAGGGGCTGCTGTCCTGAAGAATCACAGCGGATCTGAAGAATGTAAACCCCATTGGTTACATATTTCAGTTATGTCCAAGTGAAATGCTATGCTGCTTTCCACCCAGAAAGAGCAAACTTTCTGTGAAGGACAATCATTACATGCCAGCTTCTCTGTCTGCTCTGCTTTGTTTCAAGGAGACAACACGAAAATTTGCTTCAGCTCACAAACTTGGTGGTGAACCAAAGAAAAAACTGTAACATAAATTTGGCTTCCGAATGACTTGAACGGGAACAGTGGTGCTGAATATTGTGTGGTCTGATGGGCAGGACGGAAGGAGAGCAGGGAGGAGGAAAAGACGGGTGTAGCTTTCTGTTTTGTGCACAGTCCACACATTACGTGGAGAAAGATACTTTAATTCCAAAGAATAAGTTTACCTTATGGGGATCAGCAGAGCCAAATAAAATGAACCTGTTCAGCTGCTAGGGCTTGATTGTAATGAGAGCCTCTGGGCACTGCTCTTCTGTGACAGGCAAGCAATGCTCGTATTGACAGACAACTTGAGCTCCTTCTGTCTTGTGTTGGGGGAGAGGATTTAAGGAATGTCTTGCTAATTTATTTGCTAATCGCTGTGTCCTCAGGAGAAAATAGGTTGTGAGTTTGGCATCTCCAAGGCTCTTTTAACTCATGGTGCCATTAGCATGCGCTTGAGCATCTAATTAAGTGCAGCAGAAGGGCTGTCCCCTGGGGCTCAGCCCGTGATTCCCTCTCTCGAAGTCAGCACAAGCAGCACTTCTGACATGGGGAACTTCTGTAGCTTTCCTTGCCCCATCTGCAGCAGTACTTTGCTGTTTGAATGCGTTTTTGTGTGTGCCTATATACATTTTGTCTGCACATTGATGGCAGTAACAAGCTGTGTAGTGGTTGATGGTTAACTTTTCTTTTTCTTGATGCAGATTTGCAGTGCAATTAAGAAATCCACTTTAAAGGATCAGTGCAAACAGCAGTTATCAAAATTTGGGCTGGCTCTCTCAAGTCATTTGATAGCAAAATAGAGCAGGTTGGCTGCAAGCAACTCTAAAGAGCATCACCGGAGCTTAAGAAATCCATTTATCTCTGTGATGGCTATGCTATGGCTCATCATGGTCAGATGAACCCTTCTCACTGAGCTGGCTTTGTTCTTAGTTATTCGGCCCTGCACTCAGGTTCTGGCACCAGTGAATAGCATCTGCACCGTGTGGAAATGTTTTGGCAATTAAGAGCCAGTTAAATTTGTCTCGTTCCCTTGTTCCATCCTTCTTATGATGTCCAAGGAGAAGACTCATGACTGAAATATTTAGCATCTATTAAAAAAAAAGGTGTCTCGATTTTACTGAGTCTGGAGGTGTGTTTTTCTCTGCACTTGAAGGTCCCTTGGAGAATGAAAGTTCAAGGGACATTGCCACATAAAACTTGTTCACTGAAAAAAAAATCAAAAGTATGGTTTTATTATCATTGGGTCACTGGTGGTAAAAAACCCCTGTGCACTCAAGTATTTGAATGCTGTCACATAAGGTTAACCAAACTGATGAAATAGAATTAACAAGGAAATAACAGGGCTAGTGCCTGTCCACAGTCATCTTTACCCTTTCTTTCACTTGTTTGTCTTGGCAAGACTTCTCCAATGAGTATGAAACTATCGCTTACCCTTTTTTAAACTGTGTCTCAGTCAGGTCTGCAGATAAAAGCCGTCAGTTAGTTGTCAAGCCATTGTGTAATGTTGTCCTTGGTTTCCTTTTGCTTATTAAGGACTGTGATCCATATACTGATGGGGTTTATGACCATCATTATGTATGTATCTATGGGCCTTAGAGCCTTTTAATGAAGCCATTGTTGCAATGCTCTTCTGTGCTTGAGAAGTATAGCTCTTCCTGTGTGACAGGTAGATGGTGTCACACTGACTTGCCCAAGTTCTACTAAGGAAGGTATGGCAGAGAGCGGGTTGCTTTCCCAGCGCAGCACCTGGGCTGCTGCATTTATCCATCTTCTTTGTGCTCTTTGTAAAGTTCCTGCTCCAAGGAGGAAAGTACCTTTGGGCACTTTCACAATAGGTGTAGTAGTGATAACATTAAAATACGTGGTGGTGGTTTAGCAAATGGTTGATGAATGCAACCATTAGGAAAAACATAAATGCACTTTCAGAATCTCGGAAAGGAACAACCAGAAAGTATTCACCTGTCAGTCCAATATTTACTTTGCAGTTTGTTTTAATTACAGTTGTTAAGGGAACCCTTAGAAGGAAAGTAAATGATCTGTGGAACACCCAAATCACTGTTCAGGACTCAACCAGCTGATGGAGACAGAGTGAGCTCTTCAAAAAATGAGGTTTTGTAGATACACAAAACCTAGAGAATTGGGATTTCATCCATTGTGTACTGCTCATGTCCTGGTGTATTTACTTGCTAATATTGGTAACAGAGCAGGATAAATAGTAAAACATAGACTTGGTATATGTATCTGCTTGTATAGTGGATATCTGATTGACAATATACCTTTCAGTCCTGGGGAACTAAATCCTGGTATTGTGGAATTCAGTGGTTGATTTGTCCTGGAATAGATTTTTTTTTTTTCATAGAGAATTTAGCAAAGTATTGTCTAAATAAGAATATCGCACAGTGTATTAAAAAGAAAAAAAATGAAGTGGTGACAGTGGCAAGCAGCAAACAGTTCTTAAGCAGACAGTTTTAAAAGAGGTGATGTGTCAAATACACAGTAATTCATCTTGGGACTTGTTCTTTTCAACATATCAAGTAATGAATGACAAGGAGGGAGACGACCACCAAAGGGTACAGTATAGGCAAGAAAAAACTTCGTATAAATACTGAAAGAGACGAAAGGTCAAATGTGGAAGTGGGTTACTCTAAAACGGAAATACTGTTTGCAATGAGATGGACAGATGACTACTGTGTCAGTGAAGGAGTTGTGGAGAAACATGGCCAACACGCTCAACCTACTTGTGGTTGCTGATCTGCAGCACCTTATCACTTAATGATGTAACAAACTAAATTTTCAAAAGACCAGTTTCAATAGGTGGTGCAGTCATTGCAAATACTCTTCCTTTTCTTTTACTGTATTAGCTGAGGCAAAATTGGTAGGAGGCAAGTTTACAGAGAGGCAAGGCACTTCACGAAATAGATACTGTAATTGGTAAGGAAATAAGTGGAAAATTGTATTTCTTGTTATAATAAAATTAAATCGAGTGATCTTTAATCAAAGGAATACATTTTGGAAACATTTTATGACAATCACACTAAAAAGGCTACCATGGAGAAGAATTAATACAACATTAATTAAGAATATTGACCCAAGAATTTGGTACAGAAAGTACCTGTACTTTCAGAGAACAAAGTTGTCTGAATACTTAATTGTACTTGATTGTAGTTCTTATAATGGTTTTACAGAATGAAGTGAGTGGTCTAAACTTACTTCTCACCTATGGTAGTCAGCAATGAGTAATAAGAAATATTAATACTTTAAGCAATATTTAGACAGTTTTTTTCAATTCTGAGGAAAAAGGACTTCGTCTGAGAGATTACCTTCAGATTGCTCTAGGAATCCTGAACAGGGAAGAGCCATGCTTACAATGATGTCCCGTGAGTTGTGCAAGTCAGTTTTCTGTTGCCTTCAGTGGAAGTTCTATCTCTATGCATTTTTGAAATTTTCATTCATAGTTGTGAGGTTCTTTTCTCCTCCATCCTCCTCCTCACTCCTTTGTACAAGTCCAGCTCCCCATAGTTAGTTGTACAACTTTTGCTGCTGTAGTGTTCCAGCCTACTCCTGTGCGATCTTCTTCTGCTTGAACCTGCACTGTGTCTCATAGAAGACCAGGAATCTCAGTTCAGAGTTTACAGAAGAAGCCTTATCCATGAAAATGCAGGTGCCTGCTCTGCTTTTCCACTTTCTTGCCCTTGTTGTCATGCCTTCAACGTATTTTCTCTTGCTAAGGATGTTGTAGAAATGGAAATTCTTCTTCGGTCATTTCTGGGCCCTTGAGAGTACAACAAGCTGAAGAACGGGCGATTTTATTTTGTTTTGCTCAGCCAGGGGGAAATAAATGGAACTGAGATGTACCAAAACCAGTGGATTTTTTTAGAATTTTAAAAATAATTATAATTTTATATGTTTCTATGAGAAGAAAATCTGATGCTAATTGATTCTATAAGGTTTTGAGCTATCTACATTGTTACGATTGGATGTTTCACCAACTGGTAAAGGAAGCCACTTCTGTAGAAGAGACAAGCAAATTTCTACAAGCTCTAGTACGTATTGTAAGAATACGTTTGAAGCTGAAAGGAAAAAATATGAATAATCACTCAGAAATTAAACCCAAACTGCTTAAAAAAGGAGAGGATGCAAAATGAAATCTGAATTAGGGTCATAACACTTTGCAATCTTGCGCAAAATAGTATATAAAGTTAATTAGACCCACTGGGTTTTTCAAGCTTACTTGTGTAAGGGGCTGCTGTTTTCTTTAATGAAAACATCATCCTTCACAATGTCAGGAGAACACACGGGAATCTCTGATCTCACATGCCAGATGTCACATTCTGTTACACTTTTAAAACTTGAAAACCGTTGTAGTTTCAGAAATCCATACAAGCCAAGGATGCTGTGCTTTGTTCAGTGGTGGTTCTTCGTCTGTAAAAGGCTGTTGGTACTGAAATGCTGTCAGTAATGACAAGCCCTCTGGAAAAATAGTGTCAGAGTATACACTTAGTAATTGAGGTTTAAGTAATGACGTGAAGTGTCGTCTGTTGACTTTAAAAAACGAAGCGGCTGTCTTGATTTTTACTGCAGAAAATACTTGAAAATCTGTGACAGTAGTAATTGCAGCTTCTTTGAAAAATAAAATAATGTAGTTTGTTGTAGCTAATTTTTACTAAATCTGTGAATTCAGCTTTGGTCTCTGAAGTAGTCTGAAACACTTTTGTAGTCAATTTTGCTTTCAGCGAGCCTACCATATGAAAGATTATGTCTGATAAAAGTTTCAGATTTGGGTGGTTTCCAGTAATTCTTCATTTATCTGTATTATCCTAGTGCCCTGAAGAACCCTGTCATGCATCACACCAGGATGCCATCCTTGTACTCGCAGTCATGCAGCAGACATACTGTCCTGACCAAACCGACTTAAACTAGAAAACAGACAACAGATGGATACAATCAGACAGCAAAATTCAGGGAAACACTGAGACAGTACTGGGCCAGAATAGGACTGAGCTACAGCGAGCACATCAGCAGCCTAACTACTGTCAACTTCTAGTTTATTGGGTTTTTAGATGTTAGAGGAAAGAGCAGTCTTACAAAGGAATTTGAAGTGAGATAATGAAATAGCTCTGCAGATATTTACAGAGATTTCCTCCCAGGCGTGAAGGGCAGTGTGGGAGGAACATGAAGGCACTTACTTGAATATTTATCGCGTGGGGGTGGAGGCTGGTATTGTGGGTTATCAGAGGGAGGTGATGGCATCTCTCTGGTCTGTAAGAGCTACAGCAGCAGAAGATTGTAAGGAGACTGTTGCAGCTGTCAGACAGTTGGTTCCTTAGAGTTCTCAGGCTTTATCTGTCATGGCAGTATTGAGCTATAGTTTTAGTAGAACAAGTTAAAAAGAAGAATGAGTATGGGAGGAGGCTTGCTTACTTGATTTTCATTTTGGAGACCTTTATCCAAAATCTATTGAAGCCAGTGACATAGGCTTTTCATAGGATATCAGGGAAGGGATTGAGCTCCAGCCTAAGATGTCTAAATGTAGATGTCTGTGTGTGAACTAGGTATCTGAGCTCCAGTTTTCTCAGTGGAGATCTAGGTCTGGTTTCAGATGCCAAATGCCACTTCAGTTCTGCTTGGCCTTCAGCTGTTCCAGAGGGACACTGATCTCTAAGGTCCTGTTAATTGAGTCAGTACAGTCTGTAGACATAGAGAGAGTTCATCACATCCTGAATCTCTCTCTAGGCTCCATTAACTGTATTGACCGCATCTCTTTCGGGGAACTTACTCAGTATGCTCACGCTCAGTACGCTCACAGAAGGATACCCACACCTGGGTCTTAGAAACAAATGATACTGCCCCAAAGATTTAAAATTTCATACTGCTGGGTGAAATCCTCACTCTGTTGACATTGATAATGAGTTTTGCCGTGAACTTCAGTCAGACTGGGACTTCACTTTCTGTGCTCTATGCAGTACTTTGTATTGAAGCATTTTGTTCACCTTGTAAATGCTGATACTTCTTTAATTAAAATTCCCTACAAGCTCTTGAATTAACTCCTCTGTCCATCTGTTATTCCACTAATATCCCTGATAATGTCTCACAGAGGCTCCCAAAGAGCCTGGGAAAAAAACCTACAATATAATATCAGCATTTACAGCTGAGTAGCGAATACAAGATAAGCATAAACTTTTCTAAGAGCACCTACACCCTGGCACCGAGGTCCGAGTCTGACAGAGATGTGGGCAGGTGTCTCTGCACATCACTATGCAGTTGCTTATGGAAGATAATAACTTGGTGGGTCTCAAAAGCAGTACGGCTGCCTGTGTCCCTGAGGCAGTGCTCCTTGGTTTAGGGACAGCCCCATGTTAGTGCAATTGCATTGCCCAGTGCTGGAGCAAGCTGTTTTGCTTCTTGCTGGGATATTTCTGTACCGCTGTACTGTAGGATGCAAGTGTGCTTAAAATAGAAGATATGTTCACTAGTTATCTGTAAGATGCTTTTTAATAATGTGCTCTGCTATTTTTTTGTGATGTATTCTGCTTTGAGGAGCTTTTTTTCTGTTTGAGAACTAAGAAATTGTGCCAGAATAACTGAGCGCACTCTTAAGACTGGAAATGAGTACATTGGAAAAGAGCAGCTTGATATTTGAATAAGTTTGCCTGAAGGGGGAATTTCTAAAATTTTAGTAAAATTCCATTCCCTTCCTTCATGTTAATTAAATTAAAACTGGGGAGATAGGAGAGCATAGCATGGTAGTGTGATATATCTGGCGCACAACTCCAGAAACAAAAAGTCATCTTACCCTCCTTCGCTTGTCTGTCTTTTTATTGAACACTGTGAGATTTGATTTACACTAATGAACTGCTGTTATGCAGAACTTTTCAGTACTACCAAATGAAAGGAGAAACATGTTGACAGGAAGTGAAAGTTGCATAATCTCTGCAAAAGTCCATGACTGAATCGCGGTTCTGTTCATCACTGTGCTGCCTGATGTGGCATCAGGAGGGTTTTTTTCTTCCACTGACTTGAACAAAAGAAGAATCAGTTCCTAACTGACCATCTCCATCAGGGCATGAGAGACACATTTCTTTTAGTTATAAAGTATCCTCATAATAAAATGGGATTAAATAGTCCGTATTTATGACATCCAACAAAATCTTCCAGGAAGATCGTGTTATCCTTGGAATCAGTCTTTTCAGGCAGTCTTGTGGACTGGGTTTACGCAGTAGCAATATTTCTCTAGCTTTTTCCCCATTTCTCTTTCTCACACTTGGAAGTGGTGACTTCTGGCTGTTCTGTGCTGGGCCACATGCAGGCACAGCGAGAGGTTCTTGGCTCCTCTGACTGCATTTGCTGTCCAAACAACTGCTCCTTATTCCCTCACAGGAAGATGCAGTGGGCAGATAGAAATATTTTGCAGGCCATATGGGGCTAATGGGCCACAAATTGGAGCAATCTGACCAAAGTACATATTTAATGGAGGGTTGTTTCTTGAATTTCTGGCATGGAATTATGCACCGCGTTTGGCTGGTTTGTAGTGACCTGATCTAGTTTTGTGTATTTCAGCTTCTGATCATGTCAGTGGTATTCAGTGACACTCAGACTTCCCATGGATTGCTTAGTCCCTTCTGAGATCAGACATCCATACATACTTCAGATAGCCCTCAAGTAAGTTTAAGTGCAATACTGCTAAGTGCCACCCCTACGCTCTATGACTATTGTCACATCCACTGTGGCAATTTCTAGAAAAATCTCCTTTGCTAGTTTCCTTTTGGTTTGTTTGCTTGTGTTTTTCCCCCAAAATGTTGACCTTAAGTCTATATATCCAAATGAAAGTTAGTGCTTCTTCTGCAAAATTCAAGGAATTTCCCTCAGGCCTGTGCTTATGCCCTCCATACCTTTAGGAGCAATTCTCCAGATTTCACCGGCTAGGCAGGATCTGATTAGGGTAACATATGTATAAAAGGTATGCCAGGAATGATAGTAGACTTCAGTTGCTGGGATTGGTTATCCAGTATCTTTTTTTTTTTCCCCCTGCGCTGATATCCTGAAATAAGATCTCTGTTGAGATATACATCTGAGATCCATAACATTTGTGGAATTCTCTCAAGATGTCCCCTGGACCAGATTCATTTCAGAATAATGGCCTGCTTCTCTACATTTCCCCTGTTGCTTATTTAAATAATAGATGCTCCTTTACCTCCTCAGTCAAATGATAGTGCCACATTTAGAAAATCTCTTAAGGCAGCTGCTGCTGCACTCTGCACCAGCAGTGGTATCATTTCATTAGTGGAAAATAAATCCTCGTTAAGCAAATGGGGTATAAAGTATTATGTAACAGGAAACATTTAATGATAAGATATTCAAAGTTCTGTTTATATTGTATGCACGTTTTTCTTGGCCCCATGTTTTTCTTTTATCTGTCCTAAGTAAGAAGAGAATTTGTTTTTGTAGTATTCTCATCGTGCGGGTATTAACATACCTGACGTTAAAAGCTTTGAGATTCTCCAAGAGAACATTTGTAGAATACTGTAGTGACTTTGGAATACAAAGACAGAAATAAGAAAAGCATAGTGGTTTTGCGGATTGATTAGTTATGAGTATCAGTGAGGAATTTTTGGTTATTTAAAAATGTCTGCTGCCAGCAGTTCCAATACTTTCTGATAATGGCTGTGGCTGGCTCAGTGTCTTCTCCCTTTCTCTCCAGACAGGACACCAAGAGCCAAGAAAGAAATTTGTAAGGCAGGGCATGGTTAAAGATCAGCCTGTTTCCTCTAGGTCCGTCAGAAAGTAGGTACTTATCTGTGTTTAAATAAGACATTCTAGAAGAAGCAGCGTGACATATGAGGCGCCAAGAAGTCAGCAATAGCAGAGGTCTGGAAGAAATTTCCTTGAATGTACCATATTGGCCAAAGACATCCAGACAAGATGTTGTCTTGTCTGGTAAGATGCCAAGGGTCAGACCACAAAACTAAAAGAAATAAGATCAGACTGAGATCTTAAGTCATGGCTAAGATCCAGCTCTCAAAAGGACAGAATCAGATGAGAATTGGAAGACTTGTCTGGGAAAAGAGACGTCTCCTTTGCCTTTAATTCTCTGGCTGATGGTATAAAGGAGAGGCTTATGCCCTTTTATTTGACAAATGGTATGCCTAACTAAGTTGCATAATAGTACTAGTATGTGTGTGTATAAAAATATATATGTTGGAACTTTTGTGTGGACTCAGGCCAAAGTCTGATGTCGGTCAGCCTAGCTGTGAGCAAATACCTCATCACTAAGCTGCTGAACGCAGTGCTGGTCCCACTACACTTTGCTGTATTCACAGGTTACCTAAAATGTGGTGATCCAGTGAGCCGCTCATGTACAGAATGGGCCTTGACTAAATATATTGTTCGAGTTCTCTTAGTAATAGTTTCTAAAGGTGAATCTATTACTGAAGAAAGATATGCGGTTGATATGCCACAAGTAGACTAGGTAGTACGTGAATCTTAGAGATATTATAGCCAATAAATTTTGAGCTATCTGTGGATGTCTTTGTTCAGACTTTCAGCAGTGTAGGAAAGATTTGGAGATCAAGCTTTTAAAGATGCCTAAAAACCCATTTTTAAGTTACAGTCAACTGACTTTCCAGCAGTATATGAAATATTAAAAATGGGTTGGAAATGGGACTCAGTCTCCTAAATGATCTCTAAAAATGGTAGACAAAACTGTTGCAAGAGTGAGAGGCATGAGTCAAAGAGCTAAACTCAGTGTTTTTTCCCGTGCTTCAGATATCCTCTATGATTGAGATAGATAAATCACATTCCCAAGGGTCTGGATGTGAAGTGAAGGAGTAGATAGATGTTAATTTGTTCCTCTTGCTCACTGCAGGATGGAAGTGTGTCATCTCTTCTTTACTCACTGGACGCCCTTGAAAAGCATTATGAGAAACCAGGAAAAAAATATTTTTGTACCCCTTTTCCTATATCTCAGCTGTTTCTGATGTTCAAGTCATGAACCTCCTAGGCAGGGCTAGCCAAACTCTCTTCCTGCTTATGACTTACCAAGTTGTTATTGTTTCCAGTGCAGCACTTTCTTTGCCCTCTAATAGCAGACACAAACGGTAATCATAATTTAGTCACCTCCACCTGTTTGATTAAAAAATGGCTTGGCTAATCATGGAATGTTCCAAGAGATGTCATATAAGAGGTTTTCATACCTCTTGTACATTGGTTTGTCTCCATGTAAAGCTTTCCAGGAAAAAGATTTTCATATTCTATATCACAAGACTAATAAAAAAATTGAAACAGACTCTTTGTAGGATGTTAATTCCAGCCCACTTTTCTTTTCCTCTCTTCTCTGATTTTAGCAGCTTTGTCTAAAAGTGTCCTTTCTGCTTTTTCTGCAGACTGTATGTGGATGGACCTTTTGGAAGTCCCTTTGAGGAATCCCTGAACTACGAGGTCAGCCTCTGCGTGGCTGGAGGTATTGGAGTTACACCATTTGCATCAGTACTCAACACACTGCTGTAAGTGAGCGTAAGCCTTTTAAAGCCATTTCTCCCTGCAATTTACCATAGTAGTGCATGTCAGAAAGACTTTCAGTGTATTTAAAAACTGCCATTAGCATAACATAAGTGAATGATTCCTTGAAGAGAAGAGGAGGGCTGGGATGCCCCTTGAAGAGTATAAATCATCTCATATAGGTTTTGTAACCCAAAGGGTTGTGGCAGAGTTGTGCCAGTAATGCACCTGAGCTGAGGCAGTGTCACTAACCTTTATAGCCTGCCACCATCCTGGCTTGTGATTAGTGTGCTCACGGCCCTTCAGCTAGACTTGTTCCCCTAGTCCCATCTTAGATGAGGCTATGGACTATGATAGAGAGTTTTTGAGAGTCAGGAAGTTGTGACAGAATTTCTGCTGGAAATGCAGGGCCAGCTCTCCTGGTCCATGTCACTTCTGTAAATGTGTAAGCTTAAGGTTTTAAAGCTAAGGGATCAACTTGGATTCAGATAGCGTTTGGATGTTTAACTCCATTTGAAAAGTTTAAGTTTTAGTTATGCCTTTTTCTTTACTTTTTTTTTCTATTTTTCTTTTTTCTTTTTTTTAATTTAAAGCCTTTGACATTCTGTTCAGACCAAACCTTTCACCTCTTGTTTCCATCACATTGGCAACATGGTTCCCACCAAACCTTACACGGTGTAAAATAGGCTTTTATGATTGCTATTGATTTTTTTCTATTTTGGGGGGGGGGTCTAGATTATTGGCTGAGAGCTGCAGTCACAGGCTGAGCACCCCTGTTTTACAGCCACTGTATACACAGCTAACCAAAGCAGCAAACCTTCCCTGAAGTGTTGAAAGGCTAGCTGGCTTTGGGAGAGTTTTACAATGCACAACTGAAGCACTTGTTCTAAGATTAGCATGCCAATGGCCAGTTCTAACTCCAAAGGGAGATTAAAGCCTGGAATTTAGATGCTGTGCACGTTATGTCCTTAACCTGGGCTGCATCTGACAGTGCTGAGGGCTTCTGAAAGTTATCAGCCCCACCTGTCTCATAGTGCTGCAGCCCTCAAAGACCATGTTGGGCTCCCTCATTTTGTTTTCCTGAGAGTGTATTGATCATCCTCTCAAAAAGAGGGTCCATTTGTGCTGAAAGCCTGGGGCCCGGCTGAATAAGATGATCATTTTCCTTGTGATGGATTGTCTTTGACAGTGCTTAACAAAAATGTCACAGATGATAATGATGGGCCAACAACAGGTAATGAGATACTCGCCTCTACCAGTGTATTATCAGAGGCTCCAGGAACTTGCACAGATACTGCCATAGAAGATCAGTGTCCAAAAGCTTTTGTGATGTCCATTTATCTGGATAAAGCTATAAATGGCCGTCCAAGCAGCCAGTCCCATAACCTGCCTTTGTAGCCAATCTTCCCCTTGTGCGCTGTAACATTATACGGGGGAATCATTCCATGTTTCAGGGAAAAAGAGACAGCCTACACCTGCTTTCCTTCTCACTGTTTAAACATCGACAAAGCACTGGTTTAGTGGATGATCTGCCTGTTGTCTTTTCCCTGGCTTGGAAGCAGAAATTGGCAGGTGTGAACATGCAAACTGCCTTACGATGCCAGCGCTACAGCGCAGCGGGGCCAGTCCTGTTGAGTCAAGGCCATGCAGGTCTGAGGGAGATCAGAAGCCTGTCGGCGTAGTCATTTGTTTCCTGCTCAATTGTGTTCCTATTGCATGTACACAATTTAATTCCTGCTCCTGCCCTTCCCTCCACTTACCTGTTGAACCCTATGCCCTATTTTTAAGAAAACATAACTTACATTGAGGAAAGCTAGTGACTTTCATGCAGAAGGCTCTGTAAATAATGGCTGTTATTATGGGCAGTGGTAACAGATAAACACACAACAAGTGTTGTATACATGTGGATTTGGTTGTAATGAGGGGGTTGCACCTTTATTGCCTGGTATGTCCTGCATGGGCTGCAGACCCAGCATAGGTGTCTGAGGTGCTGTTGTAAATCTGTGCTTGTTTCATGAAGTCCTGTAGTCCAGGCTCTTTGCAATGTTTCATCACCGACAGTGGTGTTTTGTTACTGAGCTACAGCAGTTCAATACAAAATGCCTTGCATTTTTCTCTTCTTTTATCCTTTTTTATGGTGAAAGGCGCTTATTTTCCTTGCTACTGCTTATAGTTGTCTTGTCACATCTGACCAGACTGTGACCCTTCCTAAGGGCTTGTCTTAGTATAGGCAGTCAGAAAAAGGTGGAGGAAATTCTGCTCTGCAGGTCAACAGTTTACAAATAAAAAAGCTGAAATCAGGACTTGAAAGGCACTGTACACTCCAGGCTTAAAGCACTTCTTTTCTCTCTGCGGGGAGCTTACGCAAAAAGTGAGTTCTCAGCCCCTACCTGCTGCTGAGAATGTCTCCATCCTTGTTCCTTGGGCTTACAGCGCAGGTTAGGGGTGTGGGGAGATAAGACAGTGATTGGAGTAACCACCTAGGTAGGTCTATTGATGCCCTTGATGGATATGCCAGCAACCATAGAGTTTGAAATAATGCAGAATGGATATGGTGAGATGTATCACGAAATGTTTTGACTGGGTGTCGTGGTTTGAGCTTAGTCGGCCACAAAGCATCACGCGGCCACTTGCGCACTCCTTTCCTTCCCCAACCTGGATGAGGAGACAACGTAAGGAAACCTGGTGGGTCAGGACACGGACAGGGAGGGTCACTCACCAGTTATGGTCACGGGCAAAACCAGACTCAGCTTGGGGAAAAAATGTTCAGTTTAATCAGTTATCAATCAAAGTAGGGTAGGATAAGGAAACACGAAAAGCCAGATCTTAAAACACAAATAAATACCCTTCCCCCCTCCCCTCCCTCAAGTCCCCTCACTCCCGATGTCTCTCCCTCCTCCCCCTCAGC
>VZSC01015144.1:60031-98818 GCA_013398225.1 Steatornis caripensis | reverse complement strand
CCCCACGGCAGACAGTCCCTCACGAACCCCTCTGACGTGAGTCCTTCCCACGCGGTGCAGCCCCTCAGGAACGCACCGACCCAGCACGGGCTGCCCACAGAGTCACGGTCTGCTTTGGGAGCAGGCTCCTCCCCTGGCGTGGGGTCCTCCACGGGCTGCAGGTCCCTCTCTGCCTTGCCATGGTCCTTCACGGGCTGCTCCACTGCGATCCTCCATGGGCTGCAGGGGCACAGCCTGCCCTCTCCCCATGGGCTGCAGGGGAATCTCAGCTCCAGCCACCTCCTTCCCCTCTTTCCTCACTGACTCCAGGTATCTCATAGGTGTTTATCTCACATCCCCCTCCTCGCTCTGCTGCAGGTCTGAACGACCATTTCTTTGTCCTGTCCCCTCCCTAAATCCGTTATGGCAGAGGTGCATTCNTCCACGGGCTGCAGGTCCCTCTCTGCCTTGCCATGGTCCTTCACGGGCTGCTCCACTGCGATCCTCCATGGGCTGCAGGGGCACAGCCTGCCCTCTCCCCATGGGCTGCAGGGGAATCTCAGCTCCAGCCACCTCCTTCCCCTCTTTCCTCACTGACTCCAGGTATCTCATAGGTGTTTATCTCACATCCCCCTCCTCGCTCTGCTGCAGGTCTGAACGACCATTTCTTTGTCCTGTCCCCTCCCTAAATCCGTTATGGCAGAGGCGCATTCACTGTCTCTAAATGGCCCGGCCTCAGCCCGAGGCAGCGGCGAAGAAGCTTCAGCAGCTTCTGACAGGGGTCGCCCACCCATGCAGCCCCTTCCGCTGCTCCCAAAGCCCCGCCACACAGACCCAACACACTGGGGTTGGCTCCTGGGACTAGCATTTGAAGCTGAATTATGTTAGGAGGAAAAGGAGGAAACAATTTGTGCGCTGGCTATTTCTGTGATCAGAACAACAGAAAACAGGCTAACTAGGAAGATACTTCCTGGATGTTTGTGCTTTGTTTGAACTCATTAATCATCAGGATTTTTTTCACTTCTGTTTTCTTTCCCCGTTCGGTCGTTCCCAGTCTTTCCTTTGTGCTATATTTGTGTTTTATTTGCATTAGAAATCTGATACCAGAGTCCTGTTTTTCTAAATGCAACACCAGAATCTACCCACGTCTGCACTTTCTCCACCAGCATTTTCTGAGGGCTGTAATATATCACACAGTTCCCTAACACAATGGAGCTCTGATTTGATTTGGTCTTTGTGATTTTGCTAGAGTATTAATTATAATCAATGGAGCCTTTCACATATAAAGGCAGAATTAAGTCCCAATATTATTGCATTTGTCAATATTTTCCTCTTACGGGTCGCTTTATAAACCTAATAAAGAATTGACATAATACCCTTGAACTTAGGATGCCTGCTTTGCTTTGAAATAAAAAGTTTGATGATGATGCATGCATCCATATTTGCTGCCAAATCATCTGTATAACTGGCAATTTCCTAGTGAGGAAACAGTATCTGTGATGGGTGTTAGCTCTGTGCTAGAGATTTAATATTCTCAGGGTCATCATAATAGGCTGCATTGGTCATTTCAGTGTCTGATGTATTATAGGATGAAGAACAGCTTAGCAGTTCGCTTCTAATGGAAGTTCACATTTCCACTAATGAATATAAAGCATCTTAATTAATGTTTCCTTTTCAAATGATAATTTCTCATTACCCAAACATTTTATTTTCAAGTGACGGCTGGAAATGCTACAAGCTCAGAAGACTATACTTCATTTGGGTGTGCAGGGACATTGAATCTTTCCGCTGGTTTGCAGATCTGCTCTGTATGTTGCATAACAAGGTAATGGGTGTTGCTTGGAGGGATACCGACAACTTAATAAATGCCGGGTATGTCCACACCGCACAACTGGCATGCTGTAGCGAAAGGCAGCCTTGCTCAAAACAAGCAAGCTCCAGCTTCTGCTTGAGCTGCGTGACCCGGACTCCATTTATTCCTGGTGGGGCACAAAGCAGTATTGCAGTAGTGCCACCGGTGTTGCCACGTACCAGTAGTCTGGATGCTTACTTGTGAAATTTATGAGATGGAAGAAGAACATGCAGGTTGAGAAGACTGAGTGGCCTTTAGCCATTTGACTAGTAGACAGATTGAGAAGGGAGGGGGTTTTACAATTGTGGGTAGATTTTAAGAGCAGTGTAGCTTCCTAAAATAATATTTTGTACACAGCATGATGTGCAACATTCTGGAGTGCACAAAGGGGTGCTATGCGAACGTATCTTCTTCATTAAAAAGCTTACCTCACTGATGCAGAAACCCAAGTCTCTCAGGATAGTAGCAACAAGTGACTTTACTCTTACGTTAAGAGAAGGGATATTTTTTCACTAGCTGTTTTTATCATCCTCCCAGCTTTGGCAGGAGAATCGACCAGACTATATAAACATCCAGCTGTACCTCAGTCAAACAGATGGAATACAGGTATGTGGCTAAATGCTGTTTGTAAACTGAACTAGACCTTGGGGTAGTAGGCAATGCAAACTGTCAGTCTAAGGCAAAAGGGAATTGCTGCAGATGGTAAAAACAGGAAATGAGGCCATAAACTCAACTGACTGATTCATTACTGGGGCAAGGGAGCAAGTCCATCCCCACAGCATTAAGAGAATGTAGTCTAGTAGCCTTAACTTGATTAGATGTGGGCAGAAATCCATATCTTCCTTTTCTAGGAAAGAGGTCCTTCCAGGCCAGGCCACGGACCAGACATTGGCCGTGTTTTATGGGAAATCTCATCATGTCTGGGCTAAGAATCAAACCAGAATAGTTCTAGGAGCTTGCAAGCTGAAATCTTCTTTTCAAATCAGTATTTTGAGAGAAACTAGCTATTTTTAAAAGGTTTGGATTTCTTTGCCTCAAATATAGACAAAAATTACAAACCTCTTGACGTATAAGACTGGAAATTATACTGAACTGTTGATTGTCATTATTACCAACCCCAAAGCTGGCCTGATTTCTCAGATCTTGGCATCTCCTGTACCTATTTACACTTATGATCTTCTTCATCTTTTACATTATTTAGCACATGAGCCTAGGCCTGATTCTTGACCCTGCTGCATCTGGGAGCTTTTGTAGTAATCATTGACTAATGATTACTAAAAAACATGAAATACAGTGAGAAACCAGGCCCAAAGGATTGTCATAGCCACAGTAGTTATGAACAACTCCACAGATTTAATGCCTGGATGACATATGTCAACTGAAATGAGGTGCTTGAAAATACCTAGTTGATGAACCTGGCATGCAATTGTTAGGTTTAAATTAAAACCCGAAGCAGGACTGCATTGCAATGATACAGCAAGTTTGTAACAGTAGACAGTTCAAAGCAAATTTTCTAGTAATGTGTATCAAGCAACTGCTGAATTTATTTAAGACAACTTTACTTCAAGTCTTTAAAGTTGCTTTTCTTTCGCTGCTGTTGAACAAAACTGGCATGAAATATAATGCTGCTCATGATTTCTCAAGGGGGAATTAAACTCAATTCTCCATTGCCATACAGCTTCTGTGCTCACTGATGTCAGTCCAAAGTGCTGACTGCTACCAAAATTAGGGCAATTTTGCTTCGTGCTCCCTTTGCTCAGAAGTAACATGCCTGTGTGACGACAGGGAGCCAAGCCCATCCTTCGTCAAATGCCTCTGGAATATAAAGGGCCAAGAGAGGATGAGTTAGCCAAGCTCTGTGTTTGCACTGGTACAAGCAATGTTTCAGGTCATTCAGCAGTGGAGTGAATCTGGTAGCCTAGATTAAGATGTAACTTCTCTCTGCCTTTCTATCGCAAAGAAAGGGAATGCCCTGCCATGGAAGGGCATTTGACCCTATCAAAATGCTGGTGAGTTAGCACTGCTGGAATGGCTTGGGATCCATCCAGGGAGCAGTTTTGGTTGCTTTCTGCTGTTACAGCAGCTCAAAACAGCTGGCAAACTACTCTCAGGGAGAAATACAAGATTTCCCTTGTTACTTTTTCAGACCTAGTCATCTTAATAGTTACTTGTACAACTTTAAAAAAAAAGGCTTCGGGGAGAAATATGATTTTTACATCAGCAGAGTTTCTTCCGGCTTAGCATTAAGAGCCAGTAAGGGAATGAATAATAGGAGCATTGTTATTGTTTTATGGCTTAAATAAATTGGTTTAAAAATAATGGGGAGATTAATGAGCAGCTGCAGGAGGAACAATGTATAACAAACACCAAGGAGAGCCGTTGAAGAGGCAGTGAGCAGAGGTATTGGTGCATGAAATGGCTGCAGTTTTAATCACAACTGTGTGATACTTGTGCTCAGGTTTTACACCTCAGCGATACAGTAAGTCAGCCAATGTCAGAAATGGGAGCCCTGGGTGATATGAGGCAATTTGCAAATCAGGCAGAATGGACTTTTTTGTTTCTTGCAGAAGATAATTGGTGAAAAATATCAAGCTTTGAACTCCAGGCTTTTGATTGGACGACCCCGGTGGAAACTCCTTTTTGATGAAATAGCAAAGTGTAACAGGCGGTAAGTACCAGTTCGCTTGAAGGGTGCCAGAAGTTGAAGGACGGAGATATTACCTGTTTCCAGCTGTGTTTGTATCAAAATATTTTTGACTATTTTATCTTAGACTGTAATGTTTTAGCTACTGATGTTGAAATTAGACAATATTTTGCTGTGAGAGATAGTCTGTACCAACTGAAATGGATGGGTTTTTTTACACTCAGAACAGTTCATCTTTTCATGCAGCTAGGATGGATGTTCAGTGACCCAGAAAATAAAAGTAATAGATTTTCATCTCACTGCACAGAGATTGAATATGTTTTTGTCCGTGGCACTATCTTGCTTGCAACATATGTTGGTTTTGTATATAAAGTTGCATTTTTTAAAGTTGTTGACTACGATAATTTTCATGATTTATGGTACTGCTTTACAAACAGAATGCACAAGGAAGAATTTGACTGTCCTGTATTGTTTTTATTCAGAAGGATATATTGTCTTTGGAGATTCCTGGCACCTTTCNTATGTTGGGTTTGTATATAAAGTTGCATTTTTTAAAGTTGTTGACTACGATAATTTTCATGATTTATGGTACTGCTTTACAAACAGAATGCACAAGGAAGAATTTGACTGTCCTGTATTGTTTTTATTCAGAAGGATATATTGTCTTTGGAGATTCCTGGCACTTTTCTATTCTTTGTTAAGACCTGGCAATGCCTTTTTACTGTGCTAAGCAAACATATTACAGTCTGAAACAAGACAGTTGTAAACCAGAGGTGACATGCAGTTAGACTATGGAATGCCTTTGTCGAGATGCAGCTTAATTGGTTGAGTATTTTCCACCCAACTGGCAGTTGTCTAACTCAAAATCTGATGTGGTAAAAGGGATTGTGTGAGTCTGCCTAATTCACTTCTAGTATAGTCAGTGGCATGGGAGCAAACCACTCTCAGTAGCTGTTGGTAGCAGGCTGGGTGCACCAGGTTGAGAGGTGCTTTCATGATCTGGTTCACCTGTAGAACTTTCCCTCAAGAATGTTTTTCTGAGGCTGGATACAACTAGGGAACACTGAGCCCTGGCTCTTGGGAAGTATTGATCGCCAATATGTATCACAGTTGTCAGCGTAAGCTGCTGACACTGTGTCTTTGATGCAGGTCCTAGAGGATGTTGTGGACAGAGTCCCTTGCTAGGATGCCCCAAAGGCTACTACAGAGGAGCATCTCTTCTAGGATTCTCACACTGTGCAAATGAGTATTACTTAGGGAAGAGTTTTGTAGTAAAGAACCATGGGAAAGAAAGGCAAATAGGTCAGAGAAGCAAGCTGACTTTGGCTCGGAGCCCTGTCCGTAAAGGACTGTTCACCTTTTATGCTCCATTCTGATGTCTTTTTTGTTTAACTGTGTGAATGTGGTTTTAAAAAATGAAAATTATGAGGTTTCTGCCACTTCCTTGCAAGGCTGTAAGTGCGTATCATATAGATGAAGCTATTGATGGTAGTCATACTTGGGAGGACGTGGGACATGAACTGTGGGAGGTAAGTGGTACGTGGAGGGATGTGCAGAATGGATGCCGATGGTGGGTATCCTGGGGAGGAAGGTTGAGAGCCTCTTTTGTGCTTCCCATTGCATTACTCCTGATTGGACTTCAAGTACTTCTGCGTATCCACATCAACCCTTTAAATTGTGCCACCGTTTCCAAGCAAGATGTCTTGTAGTACCTAAATAATGTTAGGACTCTCTTAATTATGCTTCAGCTTGCTAAGATGTAGACTTCCTCACCATTTGTCACCCCTTTGGCAGGATTTGGGAATATGGGTCGGTATCTATAGATGTAGTTACATGTAACATGATAGACAGTAGTGCAACCTGTAGCTCAGCTATCCCACAGAAGCCTACCTGTTGTAGGTAAATATTTTTGCTATTTCCCTGGATGAGAGGAGAACTTCCGTTTTGCTCTGTAGTCCAATTTCCTGGTCTCCTACAAACTTTGTTTCAGTTCTTATTTCCCATTAACTTTCCAGCTAAACGACCCTGCTGTGATATGCAGACTGAAAAAAAAAGAAGAAAAAAGAAGGGCAACTAAGTTATTTCCAATATTTAGTGCCCGTGTTCAGGCTTTCACATGTATCTGCAATCATCCCCTTGCGCTTGTTTATGGGCAGCCAAGATATTTTCCACTTTTTATCTTGTGATTTTAGTAAAAGCTGTGCATAAATAAACACGCAGCTGGCAGACCTCTCATCGGTTTAGCCATCTGGTTGGTTTGTGGTTTGTGAATTGTTGCTGTTGTTGCTGTTTGGGTCCCAAATAAGCAAAGTGCATTTGTAAGTGTCTGAGCTTTGCCAGACCTTCAGAGCGTGACATGGGACAACCCAGCATCAGGCTCCTAGTTCTTTCTTCTGGACTAAGTGGAGCAGACGCGTGCCATCTACTGTTGATATTTAATATGACACCCGCAGTCCCAAGGGTGTGCGTTGGGGCAGTTTATGTAATAAGTTATTTGTTTTGTTTTTCATGCTCTCTCTTTGGGGACGGAGCAGCAAGCTTGTTCCTGCTCAGTTGTCTCCTGGATGGAAAGCTTACACCATGCCTTGGCTGCCACGCTTTCTCAATTTTGCTTTGTTCAAATGGACGCGTGCTTTTTTCCAGATGGAGTCTGACCTAGAAAAAGACATGAATATCTGTAGGAGAGGAAGGCATGAGCATGATGATCCATTTCTTGTGCACTGCAAAGGAGAAACCTCTCTCTAGGAATTAATACGGGATTTAAAACTGGAACATTTCATGTCCTGACTCTGTCCCCTCTAGGTAGCAAAGTGTTTCACCTCTCCCTCACCTCACACTGTTCATGAAATGGATGAGTACATGCTGACCCACTCATCCCATAGGAATACTGAGGACTTACTTGCTTAGTGCTCTGAATGAGTAAAATCCTATATTAAGTGTTTATAATTGTTACAAAGAATGGCCTGTAACACAGTTTCCCTAATTGTAAACATGTTAGCAGTATTTAAAAGATTGTCATACATTATGCCTCAGCAATACCTAGCTGTCTATTTTCATTTGAGCAACAAGGTCAGCCATTGTCCCAAACAAGTGATAAGCAATTAAACCCCATCAGCTCAGGGTAGCAGCATGCTGCTCCATGTAGTAGCTGCTTTCATCCACCTGCCTACTTGTGTCACAGCAACCAGGCAGGATCCAAGCAAGGCAGGGAGGAAGGTATCTGCAAGCAGGGAAGCGGGGGGCGTAGATGAGGGAGGATGTGGGGCATGAACTGTGAGAGGTGAGGGGAACATGGAGGGACGTGCAGAATGGATGCTGCTGGTGGGTATCCCGGGGAGGAAGGTTGAGAGCCTCTGGCTCAGTGCATGGGGCAGTGGCTTAGCTGGGTTTCAGGAGACCACCTTAGTCAGCCACAGGTCTCTTGTGTGACCTTGGGCAAATCGTTTAACCTTTTTGTCATTCTGTTTACTAGCCAAAAATTCTGTGTAACTTGGAAGGATGTTGCTGGGATGGGAATACATTAGCAGTATGTGCTGCTTAGACACGTCTATGCTTTGGGGGCTGTATGTATGTAATGAAAGGGAGAGAAACAGATGAACTCTTTGAGTTTTATTTATCAGTTGTCTGTACTAATTAGACTAATGAAAACAAACAACAGCATTAATTCTCTCAATTAAATACACAGTAGAAAACAGATTCTTGCTGGCAGCCCATGCATACTTTTTCTCCACTGTGCACAGATTAGAGGGTGTTCAGAGCCTGCATGTGCTGAGGAATCTTATTTGAGAGCAACAAGCAATAGCCTTCTCATTATTTCTGCAAATCCAGCCACCAACACAACACCGGTTGCCATTAAAAAGAGTATTGCCAGGACAGGAAAGTTTAATAGATATACATAAGGGTCAGAAAAGCATGAGTTATGAATATTTGCGATGGATTGGTAGGAGAGATGATGTAACTGAAAGCAATTAAAGCCAGGGTTGTAAGGTGCCTGCACAAGGGCGCCGGTGCAGTTACCTGCGTAACGTTGTGATCCTTTTCAATACCTGAGCCCTCAGGTTTGCTGTGCCAGTGTTGCTGTGCACTGGTACGGCATGGACTGCGATGCTGTTTGAGCTGCTGCCTAGCATCAGGCACATGAATTTGACAGTATGCATCAAAGATTTCTTCTTATATTTGTTAGTTCCCTTCTCTCACCAAACACACACAGAGACAGCTTTAAACTGTGCATCTGATGTTCCTGCATGTGCTAAGAAATTTTATATTAAATAGTTACTGGATAAAATATTAAAACAGTCCTTGAGGCAGGGACCAGAACTCAAGTCTCCAGTCTCTTGGTGAGTGCTGTAGATCACAATAGTTAGAGCCATGTTCCCTCTTGCGTGCTGTCTCTCCATCCCAGTAAATCTTTAAGATCTTTCTCTGTCTCTGTAGCAGCACAATTTCAGCACTGCATCCTCTTTCCCTGCTCCTTCCTTTCCCTTGTCCTCATCTTTCAAAAAAAGTGAGATGAAATATAATGAATGGCTCAGTCCCGGTGTTGTGGATGTGCCCTGTTCTGATGCAGGCTACATCCTTAGATACTGTATGACCACGAGTCTGACTTACAGCCTGTGTTTAAGGTGATCAGAGAGCAAAAAGCTGTTGTCTGGAGTGGTTTGGAAAAGTCAGGTGAACTAATGAACTCAGGCTCATAGCTGTGGATGATGAACAAGGATCATATTTGTGTTTGGCTTTTCATAAGGCTTTCCGATACAGGTGCTGAAGGAAAGATTGCGTGCTAATGTGAAACTAAAGCAGTGAAATTATTCTGGTGCTGCCAGAAATAATCATGGGTTAGTAGTGCTCTGTTTTCATTAGTGTAACAAATCACCATTAGTGACTAGATCTCCTGCTGGTGTAAATCACGAGTTACACTAATGAAGTCGTTACAGTGAGACACATTTTTAACAAAAAAAAAAGATTAGTCATGGAGAAAGTTAGAGTAGGAGTAGTAATTTTTCGACACTTGATGTGTTGAGACTAAGATGAGGTACTTTTTTCTAAGAGTTGTCTTGGTCAAATAAGTAGTAAGGTTTGTTGTGGGGGTACTTGGGAGAGATCTAGTGGCTTCAGTAAGACTGACTACATGATCTACTGAGTTGTTGTCACCTTAAAATCTATGCATAGCTGGCTTATGTATAACACAGTGAGGCTCATATCCAATTCAGTCTATTGGTAGAAGTTACTGTTTATTTGCAATGGCATAACTTTTTTCTTTTTTTTTTTTTTAATAGGAAGACCATTGGAGTTTTCTGTTGTGGACCAAACAAAATCTCTAAGACACTTCATAAACTGAGCAACGACAGCAACTCTTATGGGACAAGGTTTGAGTATAATAAGGAATCCTTCAGCTGAAAGTCTGTTGGACTAGCAAGACTCTCTAGAAGATATAAGTGCAATTTTTTGTTTGTACAACTTATAAGTTCAGCTGTGGTTTAAACAGATGGAAATGTACCAAAGAATAGCACAGATTTTCTTATTTATGATTATTTAAGACATTGGAAAATGATTGATGCAGCAGTATACCAACAAATAATAAGTGCTCATGCTCAAAGCCAAATGCGCTCATACAGTATTTGTGGCAGCGGTGATTCTTTGGAGTTGTTTCTGTTAATTAAAAAGTACCGAAGCTGGAGAGACACACAGTTGCTTGAAAAACTGATGGAAGAATAATCTGTGGAACATTTGAACTTCTTCCACTTGAGTCATCTAAAGCTGGATCAGTAAACCAAACCCCAGGTTAATCCAAATGACAAAACATAGTGTATTACGAAGACCTATTGCTTTTGTTGGTATACAAATCTCATGGCTTTGGGATGGAGATGCTCCATAGTAAAGATTTATGCATTGCACAATTGAGGTTCTATATTTAAAATATAGAATGTTACTCTTTCTGGCGTACTTCTGTAATGGCCGTGAATATTCCCACCGTGAGTGGAAGAGAGGGTGGAAGATGGGGAAAGATGTAAGTTAACCTATGGAAAAGTGAGCACAACTGTGTAGCACCTGTGGGCACGCTCCACCGTGATGTAAATCACAGCCTTTTGAGAAGCAAACAACTGTACGTGGAGAACTCTCTATCTTGCATCATTCAGCATTCAGTGAGTTTGCAAAATAAGTGTGATTTATGCAGCCAGAAAGATGGAGCAAGAAAAGTGATTAACGGGAGCAGACAGGATATGATGTTTTATTATACCACGCGCTCAACGTGTAAGCTGCACTCTCTCTGCGTACACATGCCCTGAATGTCGAATACTTCAAGCATTCAGATGCTCTTAATGACTACTTTAAACTGCAGCAGGTCGAAATCCAATTTTAGAGGTTCCAGAGTATGTTTGGTTGACTGTGATCCTTTGAGTACCTTCCCTGGAGTCATGCTTGTTTGCACTGATGTCATTGAAAGCATGATCAGGCCAGATCTACAGCAGATCTACAGTTAGAATGAAGCCTTTGTTACTGTGGCTTTTTGTATCGTGTGTGAGACAGAAACTTTTCAGGAGCTGCAGTATTGTTTCAGTATGTTCCAAAGCAGAGGATCTNTTGTTTGCACTGATGTCATTGAAAGCATGATCAGGCCAGATCTACAGCAGATCTACAGTTAGAATGAAGCCTTTGTTACTGTGGCTTTTTGTATCGTGTGTGAGACAGAAACTTTTCAGGAGCTGCAGTATTGTTTCAGTATGTTCCAAAGCAGAGGATCTGTAACATTCAAATTTAATCTCCCCTTCCCTTCTCCCCACAGCTGTTTTCCACTCTGCTCGTAGCTGCCATGAAAAGGCTAGAGATCAAAACAGGCACTTTAAAACTTTTTGGTTCTGAGGAGCAACTTTTTTTTTCCTCCATCCAATATCCAATCCAACTTCCTTTATTTCTTCTTTACCACCTTTACCTTATTTTGCTGAGAAGAAGACATTTAAGCAGGAGTCAGGCACTTAGCTGGCATAAACAGGTTCATTCTAGTGCGTCTTAATAGAGCAGCATCACTGGACAGTTGCTGGAAACCTTCCCCTTAATCTCCAGCAGAAGTTTGGAGGAAAACTCTGTAGTGTTTGCAGCACACATGGATGTAAGATGGCTCAGCATCTCATATGGCTGTGGTTCACCTGTGTGTAGCACAGTGCATTTGATTTGGTTTACAGCTTTGCAATGAATACCTTGTTTATTTTAGTAGCAAAGAAAGACACTAATTTTCTGCTCGCAGCACAAATTCTGTACAGGGGTCTACAAGTATCAGTATCGGTGTTCAGAGAGAAGCATTTTTCTAGGAGGTGGTGTATAGGCATGTTGTATGTGTGACTGGTGAAAATGAGTGTGGTCTTTGCCTTAGCAGCTTCTGCTCAGGAATTGCCCTTAGTGGAGCAGCAAGGTGGAGGGGCAGCAATGAAGCCACACGGGAACGTGTTCCTCTGTGTCTGGACTTTGCACTGAAGTTTTTACCTCTGACTCTGCCCCGTCTGAGATTCGGGAGGGAAGGAAAGAGCCAGAGATGGATTCTACTGATGAGAATTCTCAGAGTAGCCTAGAGGAGAGAGAAGCCAAAATAGAAATACAGTATGAGATGGGAGCCTACATTGCTGCTACTGATTTTAATTTTTTTTTTTTTTTGAGGCTGGAAGGATCAGTATTTTCCCATTGGATCTCACTGTAAAACTGGAGGTATGCAGAAAAGGATTAGATCCTTCTTAATCATTAATGTTTCTTTCTAATACTGCCTGCGTGGGTTATATAATAAACGTAACACTGTTGGTTAAATGCATAGATTTTGGGTATTGCTGATACTGCAGGCTTTTTTCTTTGCTGGCAGTTAGCTTAAAGCATGATTGAAATCATAACTGCATCTATTAACCACAACCAGACAGTGAGCTTTTTTCCTCTTGTTTTAGGATCTAGTATCTAATGGTTTTTAAATACGGTTTAGAGTCATCTAATCACGATGTTGTTTGTGGCTTCACATCTGCTCTCTGATAGATACCGGTTCCATTACCATATAATGAGCAGCTAGTTTTGTCGTTAGCTCTGTGCTAAAACAGATTATATTTTCTGGCTCAGCTCCCATATAGGTAGCACTTTATAATTAAAATAATAATACTAGTACTGTGCTCTTGTTCTGCGTCTTAACAGGAGCTGACGCTGCATGCAGGCATGTTAAATGCCTGTTGTTACAGTAGGCAGTGCTCTTAGAGCAAGATGCAAGCAGAGCCAGGTTCTCCTCTTTCTGCTTTTGTCCTGTCCCAACCTCAGCTGACCCACTTGCAAAACAGGCTTGGGACTGTCTACCTTTCTGGAGTGTCGTGAGGCTTAATTAATGTTTCGGGATCACCAGTGGACGTGCAGTGAAAAGGTCTCTCTAACTGCTATGCAACTGTATTTGTGTTTAATTTTGTGTAAAGCTTTGTCTGACCAAACCTCTCCGTTGCTCGTATGAGTAATTGCTAGGCCAGGTGAGGGTGAGTTTGGGGAAAGGCTAAAAGCCTCAGTTGCTTTTTTCCTTTTCTTTGAGCTATGCTTTTCAGAGGGGCAAAAAGTTTAAGGGTTAGTGACTGTGACTTGACTTCAGGAGTGGCAGATGTTGTGATAAACACGGTCTTTCTACAGGCTGCGTTGTCCTTGGTACTTCTGAGTGTGTCTCCAGCTTGCAAAAATGAGCCGAGCCCTCTTTTAAACTCCGTAGCTTTTTTATTTGTAAGCCAAGTGTACGTGAAAATAGAACTCTGTGCCAGGCAAGTAAGTGAAGGCTGACAGCACTTAATTCCACATTTGCAGATCAACCGGATTTACATAATTGAGTGTCTCTTTAGACTTTAAACTGAGTCCTGTAAGTGGGTCTGTCGTAAGTGTCCTGCTGGCAGGGGAAGGATCCCACCACGTATTCTGCCGCTTCTCGCTCAGTCTGTCACAAGACCACAGGCCCTTCAGTGTTTGCCCAGCGGGATCTTTGTGTTGTATTAATCATAAATCTTTCAGGACTTTCCTTTAAAACAGAAGTGTTTTCATGCCATGATGGAAACCAAGCCCTTTCTCCGCAATGGGAATCCAGCCCTCGTACAGCAGTGTGAGACTTGGGGCTTTACACATCTAACAGCTGAATTAATCAGATTTACCTGAGAAGTCCTATTCCTATAGTGATGAAATGACTTGTGTGAATAAATGTTCACTGTTGTAGCAAAGGACTGGAGAGGTGAGCCCTGATGGAGCGTTGGAAGGCCTGATAAGGAGTGACCTTCACCTCTGAAGTTTGCAGGACGACCCATCCCTCCATGATGATTATTTCGGCTCTGAGTTTGGAACAACAACAGTTCCTCATTTCAGCATATGGTAATGCATGTGAGTTCTTCCTTGGTCTTTTATCTGCTCTTCTAGGAGACAGGAGAGAAAGGACTAGGAGAGGTCACTATATACAACCTTGAACCAGGCTGGGGAGAGGACACCAGCGTGTAGCACAGACGCCTAGCCGATGACTGCCCTGCTTAGTGCAGTGCACTTAAGCCAAATCCATTTTTCTGCAAAATGCCAATTGTTTTGCTACAACAAACTAGAGAACAGTTGCTGTAAAGGGAAATGAGATAAACCCTCTCTCTGTTTGAAGACTCCTGCCCACGCAAGCCTGATGTGAAGATGTGTATGAAAGCACCGCGCACGTTCAGCTTCCACTGCATCCCGATCACAGGCTTACTCCCTCAGCACTCAATCCCCATTGTTTTCCTTTCTTGCAGGTCTTCACCTTTCTTGTTAGCAGATGTGCCTTGCAGGTGAGAAAAGTACTACATACACTTGCATCTGTGCATGGAGTTTCATTTAAGCACGGAACAACCTGTGAGCATGCCTTGCAGCCAGGGCAAGCAAGTGCGGAGTCGTCCCTGTGCTTCTAATTCTTCTAGCATATAGGTGAGAAAGAGATTTGGAGCTGGCTGAGAAGGGACAGATAATATGGGTGGCAGACCAGCTGCATTGGGGACAGCAATTCAGCTGTAACAGCCTAACAGAGCACAAAAGCAGTGATTTGGTAAGAGATTTCCTTTTAGAACAGCAGCCTGAGAGAAGAGCCTCCACTCAACACTAATGAACCAGGTTGCAGTTTCAAACTACAAGACATTGCTTGGAGAAGCAGGCAGGAGGCTAACTAGTCATTGCCTATAGCAGTTCAAGCCCTGTAAGTCAGAGGAGAGACGTGGTTATTAAAATGCAATGTTTACTTGTTTAAAATATAAAAGGGCTTCTGGGGAGATAAATTTTCACTTTGATCTGGCAATCATTTCATAAACATGCCAGTGTGATTTAAGGCAAGCTGGATCTGTTCTTCTCTGGATTATGCATCTGTTTTGTCTGCAGATTTCCCACCCCTCAGAAATAAAATCCGTTTTTATTGTTTTAACAATGAGAATTTAACAGCAAGGTTTAATCAAAATGCCACTGGTGCCCGTGCTGAACTGAGCTTTTGTGCAATTAATGTACATTTTTCAGGGATAGATCTAATACAGCTGATGACTCAACTCTGAATGGTGGTTTGGGGTTTGCATCGTCTCTGCTGCTGGTGTATTTCATTAAGGCCACTGTAGTGATGCACTGCTAAAACACATGGAGCTGAAATGAGACTCTTCATTCCCATGAAGAGCCTGATATTTTAGTGCCTGTACTAAGCATAGTAAATGCCAGAAACTCTGGAATTTCGTTTGTAGGTACAGTAGATCAATTAGCTAGCATCTTTTAGGGTTGAACCCTGAGTTCTGTGCTGGACTGACATGTATAATGAATGCTCTCACATAAAGGTTTTGAGCAACAAATGCTGCTCCGCGAAAGGCTGGGTGAGTGTTTGTGAAGCTTTAGTAACCTGCTAGTTGTGTCACCCATGTTGTAAGAGGGATGGGATCTGTTTTGGTACTGTGGAATGCTGTGCACTTCCTCTGAGCTTATGAATATCTCCACACTTGCAGTGGATGCTCACAGTTTGCCGTGCCTGAAGTCCAGAAGGCCATGTCTTCTCTAGAAGGATCATGTTTTTAAGAGACAGCTGCTGGTGCTGTATTAACAGCAGCGGATCTGTCCCTTTATTACAGAGACATGCAGAGAAAGCTGGAGAAAGCCATCCATCCCAATTGTAGATTGCATCTTAACAAGGCCCTTGGATTTTTAAGCATGTCAGACCTTGCAAAACATATTTACAATTTGTCTTCTTCCTGGCAAAGTCTGTCCATCACACAGTCCAAAATCTGCACTGTCTTCCTGATGATCCATACGGTTAACACCAGGAGGGGGAAGACAAGAGTAGCTCCAGAAGCTTCAGGTAAACTGCTGTCAAATGAGGAGCAAACCAAGGAGGGCAGGGGAACTTGATGAATGCCAGAAATGAATAGGATGAAATATTGTGAAGCTGGGAGCGAAGGGGAAGGAGTGAGACATTTTTCTTGGCTCCTCATCTCTAGGGATTACAAGCAAGCCCCATTGTCCTGATGTGGATACAAAGTCTCGCTGGGGTTTGAGAACTAATATATGCAAAGACATTGCCTTTCTATGCACGACTTGGTGCATAAGAAAGTTACTATATTTTAGTAAACACCTTGGAAATAAGTAAACACCTTTGAAATAAATCCACCATTGACTTTTTCTAGTTAACTTGTTTCATAAAACCATCTAGTTCTGTTATGTGTCTTTGGGTTTGGGAATGACTTTACCTATTATTAACTCCTCTTCACCAAAATACTGGAGTGTGTAGTTCTCTGTGCTAGCTGTAAGTACCTTTGGCAGTTGACTAAATAAATTCTGCGTTCGTTGCTGCTAACCCTAGGTAAGGACAGCCTTGAGGATGAGAAGCAGTGTTACATAAATGTCTAGTGTACGTAGTGATATGCAGAAGAGAGATGCTGCTGCATTGCTTTTGGTGCACCAGTCACACATTGAAATTCTGTCATTGCAAGGTCAAGTTGCTCATCTCATACTCTACAACCCTGGGGAAGAAGTTTGGGTGAGAGGTGGGGGAGGAAAAGTGAAAACTTCCTCCTTGTGCTGTAACCAAGAATGTATTCATTGACAGCAGGGCATTTCTTTTGATTTCGAAAGAGCATGTCATTTCTTTTTCAAGGATAACAGATTCTCTCCTGGTGCTGTGTAGTGGTATTTGCATGTTAGAAATGTAACACAGTGATAACGGATTCCTTCTGAATTGAATAAATAACACCTCTGAGCCTTTTCTTCTCCCTTTAATAATCTGAGAGAATGCAAAATGCCAGAGAGTGTATAGAGTGGACTGTGTCCTGAGCTGCACTCAGAGCAACCTGGTTAGGAATGCTGCACAGAAACTCTGCAAGCTGCTGGGAAGAGGCAAGGCTAAAGACAAAGAGGAAAACAACTGTTTCAAGGAGAAACACGGCAGTGATACATGATCTGTAGTCAGAAACAGGCCATGTCACAATATCGGCTGTCACATCTTTGAATGGTGCTGAGTCAGAGCCTATCCTAAAGGTACACTGGCATCAGGGAAAAGCAAGGGCTCTTGGACTGAGTCAGCAATGTGAGATGAAAGCAGGTTTAAATGCAGCCAAGTGAGCCACCTGTGTGCATTTTCCAGCTTAGAGCTCAGACCTGTCGTGTCTGAGGGCGAATTGTGTAGGCAATGAGCAGGTCTGACTCAAGTGCAGTCTCAGTTGCGTGGTTAGCTGAGGGTACGGGCATACCCTTCGTATTTCTGTAGCTTTGTGGAAGCACGTTGTTCAGGGACTGGGGAGCGGGGTATGTTATTGTACCTCATTTGGTGTTAAATGCTTGAAAGCATGTTCTGTCCAGAACAGACGAGGATGGTGAATGCCACCTGCCACTGACAACTGAATGTACCCTGCCCGTGTTTGCACTAGTGTTCATGAGGAATAAATGGCAAAATCTCTGCAGAGAAGATACAAGTGCTGTGTTTTTCCTTTATTGTGTCAGAACAACATAAATACCTGTTAAAAAATAATTGATATGAATGTGAAGATTCACGCATGGCATTACTCTTTTTGATGGCTTAAGCACTTGTAACTGTTTGATGCACACTTTTTAAGAAAAACATAATGACCCTAAGCAGAGCGTAAAAATGTGGCTGAGATGCAACTTGGCAAAGGGTCTCCACCTGATTGTGAAGTGTCATCGTCTGTTGGAGCTGGATGCATTGGTGCTTTCATTAATCTCAGTCTGCTCCTTGACCGTGGAAGATCAGTGGGAGCTGAGCTTTCAGATCCATCTCTTCCTCTCTGTATACCCTCAGCCATTGTCCACAGATGTGCTCTAACCTTTGGATCACTGGAAACAGCCTCATCCGTGTGTCACATAGTCCTCCTTTTCTGCTCTCTCTTCCTCCATAGCACGTGTCAAGAGGGCTTCTCCTGCCCTCTGCATCCCTTAACTCAGGAGAATGCCACTCTGGAAAATGCAGAGGTCCTCAGTTTTAATCATAGCATACACTAACCTTTATAACGCTCCTAATGTACACAAACCAATGGAGATCTTGCAGTCAATTTGGTTAACTTTAGGAAAGTGATGGGTTGCAGCATCTTAGTCCTGGGGATGCTTTTTAGAATGAGAGGAGGGGCAGTGCCACAAGGGACAGCTGTATAGAAAATGGAGAGAACTCATAATAGCAAAGATTGTGTCATCTTCCGGATGAGAATCAGGGGTTTCATTTTGTGAAAGATTGTTTGTGGCCATCACTGAAATTAAGTCATGTTTCTGCTTTCGCACATAGGCATTTCAGGACAGTGGGCAGAGATGGAAGGGCTTGCTTTTTTCAATTACATTCTCTATTTCCATACAGCCCCTAGTTTATCAACTGCATATAAATTCCTCCTTTCGCTGATTAAATATTTCCGCGCCTGGTTTCTTTGCTTCAGGGAGCTTGAGAGCTCATTGTTTATAAGGGGAAAGAAGAAGGATTGTGCTGTTAAGCAGACAACTCCCAACACATATGTTCTGCTCTGCATTTTTGAGAAGGAGGCACTGATGCTGCTGCATCAGTGAAGAAGGGTAGACCTTTCGCTGAGATTCAGATGTGACCAAGAGCCTCTTCCAGGATTCACACGTTGATGAAGCTCTGGGCTTATTAATTGGCGGCTTTTTTTCTGAAACAAGAAGCCTTAGCCCATACATTCCAGGTTGTGAAACTCTTAATCCCACTGCATTTTTCTCTCTCTACTTTCCTTCTGATCACTTGCGAGAGCAAATTTGATGAAGCACGTTTGGGTAAGAAATGGTTCCCTTGATCTGTGATAGTTAGGAGAAAAATCATAATTGTGACATTTTTCCTCAGACTGATGTCCAAAAAGATATCTTGACTGGGCCAGCTGTATTAGTTCCATGATGTGCGTGTGGGAGGTTTTTTTCACATTCTATGGTTTTACATTGTTCATATAAATATATTTTCATTTCAGAACAAAAAAAAAACCAAACATTTTTTTACTTGGGAAATGTTAGCATGTGCAAAACATGTTCAAAGATGCTTAGAAGGAGAGTGGAAAACAGCTGGAAAAGACGATTATTTTCTAATGGCAAAGCGTTCTTTGAGGGGTTTTTTCCTTTCCAACCTTCATTCATGAAAAGTACTGTTCAAACTAAGCAATGCTACCACAATCTGAGCTTCAACAAGTGATTATCTTCCTTTTAAAGCAAAACCTCTCTAGGGTCATGTCTGCACTGTCACGTGAACCTTCAAGGCACTGTCTGCAGCAAGCTGAGGTTTCGGTTACTTCGTAACTTGAGCTCAGAGGCTGAGCGAGCCGCTGGGGACTGGAGGGGCTCTTGGGCACCCACCAGCGCTCCCGTGAGAGAGCTGTGTGTAGTGAGGGCAGGGAGCACGTTGGGCATTTAGCGTTCTTTAGCCACAGCTTATGATGTCTCACAATGGTTTCTGAGGTGATGAGGATATATAGAGTTGGGAATTATTTTGAAAAAGAAGAACACAAGTGTTCCATTTTAATCTCACTTTGGACCATTATTTGGGGCTCATAAGCCATGTGAGAGTTTGACATGGTAAATGTCCAGGACTGGGCACACTGGTACAAGTGTGGGTATCCTGAAAAGACCTTAGCCTGTGAGGACTTCTTTGAACCGGAGTGCTACGCAGACAGAACATAAGTAGTCAAAATCCAGTCTCAGGAAGGAAGATGTGGATCCTAGATGAAATTGTTGCCATCCGTAAAATTTGGAAAAAGCAATAAGCTAAGTTCAACTTTCCAATTTTTCTTTTCAGAAATGAAAAGTAGTTATTTTCAGTTAACATTTATAATGTGATAGAAAAAAATGAATGCTCTGTCTTTTCTGTAGTTCCAAGTCTTGAGTTCTTCACTACTGACCACATTCTTCCCTCACTCTTTCCTGCCCCAAAAGAAAGAGGCCAGAAAATTTATTCTGAATTTCTGATCTGTTAATTACATTACATTAAAGCTGAAATAAAAATAATGTATTAAAAAGGAAGGTGGCATTTACTTGTTTTATCTCTATACATTGTGGAAGATCATAATTTTGGAAAATGGTTATCTCAGCATTTTAGCATAAATGTCCACAATTTTGAGTACCCAATGTTCTTTTCAGAGATGCTGTTTACATTAATGTAATTTCAATCTGTTCTTATTTTTTTTATAGATCAGGATGTGGTACAATTCTTTGAAGAGAAATGTCTTCTTAGTTTCCAAGTGTAACAGAAAGTAAATTTGGTCCTGAACTTTCATTTTTAATTTTTTCCCCCAGGCTTGACTTCAAGAACAAGAATAATACTTAGTGGGTTCCTACCCATAAGAAGTCATACTCTTGTCATATGAAACAGCCCATCCTGTAGCTTCAGCTTGCTGCCCCCAACACAACAGAGGAACTATGTTTCATTGCTGGAAGGATTTAAATAGGTCACTGTTGTAACTGCACGCCTCGTAAACCTTTAAAGAGTAAGCAGTAAGCTTTTCGACTCTGCTAATTCCCATCAAATGCAGCAAAGCTTTTACCAGTTAGCTGTATAATAAAGCAGAGCTAGCAAATTGATCATTAAAAAACTTCACTTTCTTTTTTTAATTCTTTCTTTCCTGAGTTCTTTGGGGGTTATCCCTTTTCTTTTTCCTGAGTCATGCGCAGAAATCTTTTCCCTTAGTGTCGCTTTCTTAATTGTGAGGATAGGTGCAAACCATTGGCTGAAAAAGGGACCAGATAGGGAGGAATCCTGGGCTCTATCCCATCATCTTTCAGAGTTTCCTTACAAACCAGTCACTCTGCTTAGAATTTTCAGGGTAACATGAAGAATTCAAATTGAGATTGACATGAGAATTCAAACTGAGATTTTGAAACTCAACTGCATTAAGCTTCTCTCTAAAATCGCACATTCTTTTTTGCCTGCCTGTAAAATTGGAACAGTCACACCTGAAAAGAGTTTTTTGGATTTGCCTGGCAAATTCATTTCAAATTTGTTTAGTTAGTTAAATTGCAAAATCCTGGTTGCAGGATAGGATACTTCTTTCCAAAAATGCTAGACTGAATAAGACATTTTACCTTGATTGCAATCCTGACAAAGTATTTGGCTGCTGAGTTCTGTTGCTGTTCAGCTGTTATTTTTACATTCTGTTATATTACCAGGATACCCTAACGTGAGTTTATGTCTCTTACTGTATTTGACAAAGCACCATACATTTATTCATCATATAATTATGGCACTGTACTCTCAAGGTATTTACAGGAACCTTCATGACTTTGGAATAAACAACCATTCCAAGACCGAGCAAATCATGATTGAGTTGTTCTTTGTGATCTGGTTTTAATTAGTGACGTACTGCTTTAATCGTAGAATCATTGTGTATGTGCATATGTATTACTGCTGACAAGGGAGTCCGGGATTTTGCTGCTTCAACAGGGACTCTGATACTGTTTGAGATGCCCTAAACTAGCTGAAACTTCCACACAGGGTTGGCAGATATGCTACAGGAGGCCCAGGATCCTCTGGAACAACAGCAGGAAGCTGAGTAGGCTACCCGAAGTACCAAAATTGTAGTAGGAACCCTTGTTTAGCCACCTAGAGTAATTTTCAGACTTAAAACATTAGGCACGTGCTTACTTCATATGCCACCTCTTGAAATTTCTGGTAAATCCAGGACATTCGAAATGAAGGGCTGTGCCAAATCTATTCTTTCTGTATCTGCAACTATGAGACTGTCTCAGAAGCAGAATATATTTTCTCGTTCTCATACACAGTCATCCCACTGCTGGAAATTAGAACACCAGTCCTCTATGCTCTGCTTTTCTTTGTCTGTTTAGAGCAGAGTGAGAACAGAAAACAGCACCTTCCTGACCCTAACCCCCAAAATCGATGACAAAGTTCCCTCCCATACCAGAAGTGTGTAGAAATCCTTCCCACTTAAGATACGCGCTTGAGAACCTGAGTGAGTGAAACGCGATCTGGGCATTTTCTTCAGTCTGCTCAGTCTGGTGAAGTATTCCATGGTGTATTTTATTTGAAGCACCTGCTCAGACTGTAATGCTGTTGATAGATCGTAATGGAGAGCTGATGTTTTGTTACGATCTTCAAGACACAGCTGCTTCTACAGCAGATCTGAATCGGTTGTTTTAAAACTCTTAATCCGCTTCCCAGTAAAGTGGTTGGGGTCTTTCTGGTGCACTGCGGAACAAAGCTCCCACTCGATCTTTGTGCAAGACGTTGAATGTCCTGGTAGCCGTCCACCCAATCATTTCTGCATTGGGCAGAATTGTAGTTTTTTAGGAAAATTGCATGGGAAACATGGATTAAAATAAGTGTGCAGACTTCTCTGAGATTTTTCAGAACTCCTGTCAAAAGTTCTGGTTAATTATTTATTTTTGAGAAGTAAGGATATGCAATTAAAATGCATAAATTAATTTAAGGTTGTATTTTTTGCTTTCTCATCCCAGAGTGGTGTTGATACACTGATGGCAAAAGGTACTATCCCTGTGGAATGAGGAGTTAAAACTCCAGCAAGATTAAAAAAAACAATCAGTATGTTCCGTCACATTTATTTTTAGTCATTAGGTTGAAAACACATAGAGAAAATTAACATATCCACTTCAGAGAAGTTCCTGAGCTGTGGAAATGTGAAACGTGTTTATTTATACTTAGTGCAGGGTCAGTTACACACTGGGCAGAGTTATCAGAGGAAAGATTGATACTTTCAAAAATTATTATGGTGGTTTTTGATAAGAAGAATATCCTTTCCCACCCCCTTTCCCCTGGCCAAGCAATGAGGTTTAGCTTAACATGTTTTGGCTCATGAGCTTTGATTTTTTGTCTGATATTCAGAGAGGTTTTATGGGAAACAATACATTTCACAAATGCATTTGATCAGTAGGGAAATCTCATTGTTCATAGAAGAAGAGTAGGGGAAGGGGAGCACAGGAATTGGGGGGCCATTTGTTTTGGCAAAACCTGGCTAAAAATGCTGAAGCAACGAAGGACTGCAGTCTGCTGTTTTCCTAGCAGAAAAGAAAAAATATGCTTCCTCCTCCCCACTTCAGTGCCATACAGGCATCACTGATCATGATAAATTCTTGATAACAAGGTGAGCAGAAGGATGGGCAATGGCAGGCAAAGACTGCTCCCGCTAATAAATGAGCCTTTCTAAAGAGAAAAACAGCAGCCATGGGCTGAGCAGCAGCTGTCTGCCCGCTCCAGGCACCAACCTCTCATGAATTTCAGTTATTTAATGAACCAAATCTCCTAAAGTAAATGAACACCTTTCTCACATAATCAATGGGGAGATGTGAAAGCCTTTGAAGACCTCTAGGGAGATCTGATTCGCCTGGCTTGGATTTTTGCATTTCAGCACACAAAATCTGTTTCAAAAGCTCCTTTTCCCCTCCACTGATGATATAGGGAATGTACTCATTTATTTGGAAACACGGCACATTATGGACTACAAATGCAGGTGCTGGACAGGTGTGAACGGGCTCCCCTGTCCTAGAATATCTCAGCTGGAGAACCACCTGAAAAAGCAGTGTGTGTTACAAAATTGAGCACACAGGTGCTTCCTTACCTGTTCCTGATTCTGAATTCTGGGGTAAAAGGGTTAGGTACCCCATTGCTGGTCCCATCAGCCTCCTGAAACCCGGGAAGCAGCTGTGCAATCCAGTTCGAGCCTTGTTCATTGCAAGGAACCTGATGCTTAGGCTTGAATGTGCCCTAAAGTGCATTACAGCAACGTGGATGTTACAGGACGGTTGAAGACTGACACATTGCATTGGAATAATTTCTACTCAATGCAACTTGCATTGTTTCTCCTGAAAACCCATCATCATTTTTTTATGAGATGGCTTAAAATAATCTGCACTTCTCATCCATTTCCCTTTTCCAACTCCTCCCAAATTTAATTCTCATTAATTTAATGGCTCCATGACTTATCATTAGTCCTTCTAGTGTCTTGTTTAGCATACTCCGAAACATTAGAGTGAGCTTAATAACAGTGCAGTTCCTAATCTGAAATTGTGCATTGTGGACTGATGACTGATGGTCTGAATAACCAACAACCTGTCCTGTCTCCTTCCCCAAAACCATTCTTCTGGTTTTCCTAAAAATTAATTTTGTTAGCCCAAAGTTTCTGATCTCTCTACATACTATTTTTCCAAATGTGTCATCCTGTAAATTTTTACAGTAGTATATCTACTTGTAGGAGAACATCACCTCAGTTATGACTGCAGTAATTGCTCGATCCGTCATCTGTATCCAGACCTCTAAACACAATATCTGAAGTGACAGCCTCCCTGCAGAAGATCCCTGTTTGGTGCTCTAGAATGCTATGGCTCCTAGGATGAGGCAAGAGGCCCTAATTTTTAAGTATTGCTATCTAGGCTTGTATATTTAAGCATATTTGTTCCACTAAAAGGGAAAAGTCTTTCTGACTAGGAGTGATCTGATTTTCCGAAGTGACAAGCACCTTTTCTGGTAGCAGTAGGGAAGACAGAAATGCCTCATTTTTCATTTAGGCTCCTAAATGAGAGTTGTCAAGAGCCTGATTCTCCCTGAATTTTAATAGGAGGTTTGATGCTTTGAAAGTCAATGCTCTGGATTGAATAATTGAGACCACAGGCTGTAGAATTAAAAGACTAAAATGCAATTTAAAGTAGCATCTCAAGTCCACAATGGTGTAAAAGAGGACACAAAGCCTGGATTCTCTGGTAGTCTGTATCTTCCATGGCCACCGTGGCATTAATTGACAAGATCAAAGTTAAAATAAATTGCTGCTGTTCTGACATGACAAATCATATATTCACGTGCTCTTGATATAAATGTCTGTAATACTGTCCAAATGAAAACAGAGCAGGAAAAAAGAGTCCTTATAGGGCTTGTCTACACACATGCGCACAAATATTGTACAGCTTGTACTGCTGTAGTAAGAATGCAGTTATATAGCATCTCTCTGTTGCCATGAGTGTATGTATTATGTTATCAGCTAATGGCTGTAGCTCTGTCACTCTGGACGTGTGTTGTGCTTCAGTTAAAAAAAAAAAAATCACATTTTCTCATAATCACACTAATAAATAGTTCTGTATACAGATACTGTCATGATCTTGGTCATTTGATATTTTTCCAACTACCTAACCATGTATATATTTCATTCTGTACAGCCAGGTTATCTGATAATGAAATCAATCCACATTAAATTTAGCTGATCACCGTTAATGGATCAGTATTTTCCACCCTGCCAATCTCCCAGTAAATTTATGAGAAGACAGTCCAGGCCTTGAAGTTCTTATTAGCAAATCTTCCTGACACATTCAGCTCTGTGACAAAATAGCCGGCACATTTTTGTAGTGTTCCTGTCTTTGCATGAAAGGGTCACAAGCAAAGAACTTGAGCTTTTAGCACTTCTCCCAGAAATATATTTTCTTCTGTGGTGCATACGGGCTATTTAAGTGCAATAGCTTGCACAAAGGAATGAAGGTGAGTAAACACATTAATATTGCAAAAAAGCTCATCAGCATCAGTCACTGGTGGAGAAAAACGGAATCTGATTACAAGGAGGGTTGTATTGGTATGCAAGGCAAGGAAAGCATGGTGCATGGCTCCACCCTAAGAGTTAAGAGGCTCTGCAGACTACTCTCCTGTATTCGTATTTATGGCACTGTTGTCAGAATTGCTTGAAAAGTTGTACAGCAGCTTGAAAACGTAGCACAATGAAATGGTCGTGCTTAAATTTTCCAAGAAACAATTCAAACCAGAAGCATTTTAACATTGTTATGATTGCAGGAAAATGTGTGAAAATTTGTCCACTATATGTAATCGACCTGAAAATACCTTGTTTGCTTATTAATGCCTGAGCATATTTCTTTTGCTAGAAAACAATGAGGAAGAAGAGGGAGGTGTTTTTATGCATCCAAGCTCCTTTAAAATCCATATGACACATTCGGGCAGCAGTGATATAGGTACCACTCCCGTGGGCCATTTTGCATTGCCATCACTATACAAGCCTCAGTGATGTGGGGCAGTCCCACCACTGAGCCCTCCAGCATCCCTTTTCCTGATGGATAATACAGTGCAGTGTGGGGTGATAGGAGAGGGAAGTCATGCAAGGCTGAATCAAGTTGCATGAAGGAAGATGATCCAAAGTGCCAAGCCACAGTTAGGGTCCAGAATGAAGGTTTATTGCTGAGTTCTTGTTTCAAAGGAGAATTTGTGTGTGTGCAGGGAAAGAACTAGTTTCTCCACATACTTTACTAATCCAGCACATTTCCAGAACTTTTTGGCACCATGTGAGTTCTACATGTATGACACCCTCAAGAGAAGGAGCTAACGGGCAGGCTCCTGGGGACATGTCCACATACAAAATGGGACATCCCAAACCCTAATGCATGCAAAATGGATATGCAGAAATGAGTTGGTTTTCTATAGTTATAATAGCTTCTTCATATCCAGAGCTTATTAGAAAAATAACAGTAAAAGGCCATTTTTAATGACAAGGTCTCGTTGCTGCCAATTTTCAGTTCACTATGGAGACTGATTCAAAATGACTTGCATCCCTATACACGTGTGTATGCAGATGGTGAATTACAGATTTAATTCAATGGAGGAGACAGGTGCTAAAAATACAAATTTGGAGAAAATGTGGGAGGGAGAACAGAATGAAAAAGACTGACAGCTGCTCATTGTCCTGCCTTGACTAAATGTGACTCTTAACAGTCTGGGGAAGAAAGAGACCAGGCTACAAAATGAAAGATGTCACAGAGGTAACCATCTCCTGCAAAGACCAGAGGCGTACAATGCTGAGTACCTTATAATGAAGCTGCCAGGTATCCTGTAGAAACAGGATTTCTGAACATCAGCCGTACAGTATTTTTCTTTCATTATGGGAAACAATATGGTGCTGATACTGCAAATGCATCCCTGGATGCCGAAGCCGGTGGGATCCTCTTCTGAACAGTACTTTCAGATAAGCCTAACTTCAATGCGCAGTGGTGTCAAGGTTTATGTGATTGCGTGGTCTACATACACAGGATCTAGATTTTATGGCACCAAGCCCCATTTTCAGCATTGATCATGTCAGAATGAACTTCCCAAGCCTAAGCCAACTGCCTAATGCCAATGGGAAGTTGCTTGTTTCAAGTCACCTTGCCCAGACAGAGGAAAAGGTAAAGGCAGGGTTGCATTTAAGCTCTGCCCGCTGTGTTTCAATGAAATTACATGGCAAGCACAGCCTCTCACCACTATATGATTCCCCACCCCCCCCCAAAAAAAAAAAAAAAAAAAAAAAAAAAAAGCCCACTTTTCAGCCTCAGCAACGTTATTTTGAATTTTGCTCTCATTTTAAGGATGCTGTCTTCTCCAACTTCAATTTGCTTGTTGAGGCTTTAGACCACTGTTGCTGGCCTGCGATCCATCTCGGCTTCCAGCTTCACCATCTGCTGCATCTCNAAAAAAAAAAAAAAAAAAAAAGCAGGAGCTCCAGCTCGCATCTCAGGGAAGCATCTGTGAAGAGAAGAGGTCTTTCAACACTTAACTTACATATGTCTGAGCAAAACCCTGAACATGACCCTGAGAAGAAAAATTATGTGCCATTGCATTTGTAGCCTGCAGACAGAAAGCGCGGTATCTCCTGTCAGTGCTGGTGAGGTGTGCCAAGAAACCATTTAGTGCCGTAGTGCTGAAAGAGTCCTCTCCCTTCTTCTGGCCCATCCAAAAATGAGGTGGTTGGTCCAAGCTAACACGTGAGGTCCCCAAAAAGTCAATGGGAAGGATTAGGCATGTCCACAAGACAATTTCCCCTATTCCCAAAATAGTGGCTTTAAGATTAGTGCAGTCAATCCTCACCTGCCAGCAGTGTTCACTTTCCACTCTGGAGGAACCAGAAGCTTGCTCAGAAAAGAGGACCAGCTGGGTTTTCATGTACTCAGAGTCAGATACACTTCTGAAGAGTGTTACCTCCAAACTACAATCAGGCCAGTGGTCTAAGCAGAAACACCACAACGATGGAGAGAACCAGCATGTGTTGCTTGTATCGATTTTGTCCTAGTTACTAAGATGAATATACACTGTACTATTTATTCCCTGTCACAGATCATGTTGACTGTTTGAAATAGGGCTGATGTGTTCTTTGTTTCCTCTCAAAGCAGACATGGTCTCCAGATCATATGATGAGTGTGAGTTAAAGGGGAAAAATGCTTGGGGGTATGCCTCCACGTCTGAAGGGGATACAATTTCCCTTTTATCAGTTAGAGCTAGGTTGGGGTCTCTGTGATGAAACTTCTGGGAGAAGACAACAGGCTGTTAGATCCTCCACTGAAGAAAAGGGAAAGGAAAAATCTTGCCTGCTAGCTGATAGATGTTCTGAGAAGAGCATAAAAAGACTTTGACTTTTTCACAAGGTTTCGTCACAATGTATGAATTATGGATTCCTCACTTTTGGGGAAGAAGGGGCGATCAACAGCTGGCACAAACTAGGATTTAGAAGACCTAATGAGCCAAAGCTCCACTTTCATCCTTTCATGGATGATGAGTTGCTGTGGCCAAAGGAGGGAGACCCAGGGAACACTGTTGAAGATCTTCTGTGGAGAAGACACCAACAGCTGAGGAATTGAATCAGAAATTACTTCTTGGCCATGTCCTTTGCGAGGGGGTGACACATGGTAAAAGTTACCTTAGCTGATGTGAAAATGAGCCACTGTCACCAGAGACTATGAAATAGTGCAAAGATTGAGATAAACTTGCTTAATATAGGTAGGATTTTTCTATCGGAACAACTTTTCAAAGGAAAATATTACTTTACCGACATGAAATATTTTGCAGAAAGACATCATTTTCAACAAACTTCTGGTGAAACACAGGAGCTGTCTTTCTGCCAGGACATCCACCGAACCAGGGATCATGGCTCTGCCACAGTCCGTTTCAGACTGCCACAGACTGTCTCAAAGCTGGACATCTGGGATTTTTAAGGTGCACAACTCCAACATATTCCTATCATATTCTAACTCCAGGACTGGGCATTCCAGGAGCATACCAGCTCCAAACTCCCACAGACTCCCACCTCTCTGCCTAGGAAGCCCGCAGGATCTCATGAGATTTCCACCCTTCCTCCATAGATTGAATAGGTCTTTATATCTCAACTCCATGTTGCCTGCCACTGTTTGTGCATTTGGAGCTCTCCGTCTACCCAGTCGAGCCGAGTGGGAGCAGGGAGTCTGGGATTCCCAGTCAATTGTGCAACGTAGGCTTCTGGGAAGAGTTATGGAATAAAAAGCACTTTTTTTTTTATCCCACTCTTCTCCATCCCCAAAGATTTCACTTTCTAATTTCTTCTGTTACCTTTTTCATATTTGTTCAGAAGAATTTTGCAGAATGAGTATTACATAGTAATTTAAGATATTTTAGCCAAACTATGATTACAGAACACACCAAGGAAGGTTTTCAGAAGAAGCACTGCGCCCCAAAGACTGCTTTCCACTGCTTGCCTTTCAGACTTTTTTTCCCTCCCATTTTAATTAGTTACTAGTTGCAGAATTTGAGTGGAGTCCTCAAATAGTCTGCATAAAAATCTTTGTATTTATCTAACTTTGAAACCAACCAACATTTATGAGTCAAAATTTAAATAAGGATGTTTTTGTTCTGCCACTGGTATTTATTTCTACCAATAGAATATTCTGGGTTATACAAAATGCAAATTAAATTACTGAACTGACCACTTGAAATAGTATCATAATATATCCTTTCCTCCTGCCTATGTCTCAGTGTAAAGAAGCATTTAAATCCCATGCATTGTGTTTAATACTTTCTAAGGTACTGGAGAGCATTCATCTCTTAGTATCTCAGATCATCAGTCAGAAGCCATAGGAAAAGAGGCAGCTCTTTTGGATTTAAGACTGCAGTCTTTCACATGGGAGAACAACTTCAATTCAGCTAACGGCTGTGTTTTGCTGAGCTGGAGGTGATTTCAGCCCACGCCTTCCAAAATCAGGGCAGTGGATCAGATCAGCAGGCACCAGTCAGTCACTTAGCTCCTGGGGATGGGATATGGTTGGATTTGAGAGTGTGGATGGTGACCTTTCCTTGTACTGCTAGCGGAATACACTGGTATTTTAATTCCCTCCTTCTGTTTTGCCTGTTTCTATGAGTATTACTGTTCATTCAAGGATAGCTGTGAGACTGCAAATGTCCTTGTATGATCCTTGAAAGCAGGATTTCCACAGTAAGAGAGAGATGTTAACACTTTGATGTGAAAAATCACAGGACATCTCCTATAGAAATACCTCCTATAGGAACATCTGCTCTAGGTGGACTCTTCCCAACAGACATACCAGCCCCTTACTGGTTTTTGTCTCCTCTGCTCTGTAAAGAGTTGTCATTTCTGTATTTCAGAGGACAATCTCAGTGCAACTGCCCTGAAATGGAAGTGAATTCATGTAGATGGCCAGTTAAAAAATATCAAAGTAATTCCTTTCAGTGCTCCATGAGGATGTTCACTGAAGGCACTTGTGAGAGAAAAATAGCTCATCTGAGAGGTCCCATGGCATTTGTTGACTAGGAAAGAGCACTCAGACCAATGGTTAAAGTACATGTTTCCCCCATTTTCAAATGATGCACTGTCATCCCTTCCATCTCACCTTCCCTCCCTCAGCCCTCTCACAGCCTGAACCTGTTGTGGCTCCCTGCAGTCTTCAAAGTGCCTGCACCTGCTGTTGCCAAAGGCTGAATCTATCACTTTAACCACAGGCTATGCTGAATACCTGGAATAAACCCAGACAGCAGCATTGTCATCAGTAGAGTAGCTGTCTCCGGCAACAAAGTCATTGCCCTTGGCCTTTCTATGAGTTTTTTAAAGGAAGATCAAAAAGCAATGGGAATCCTCTGAACCAAACAGTATAGATCATTGGGGGCAACTGTGAATTTATGCTTTTGGCTGGAGACGACATTTGGAACTATCAAAAGCCAGTTGGAGTCACCATCCTGAAAAAAAGGAGTGATTCTTTTCTGTTAAGGCTCATCATGTAATTAGATATTTTGTGTATTGAGTGTGTGTGGCAAGGTTTTGGTGGCCGGGGGACTACAGGGGTGTCTTCTGTGCAAAGATGCCAGAGGCTGTGCCCATCTCCGACAGATCCAATGCCAGGCATCTCCAAGACAGACCTGCTGCTGGCCAAGGGTGCAGCCCATGGAGGACCCCACGGAGGAGCAGGTGGGTGCCCAAAGGAGGCTGAGACCCCGTAGGGAGCCCACGCTGGAGCAGGCTCCTGGCAGGACCTGTGGCCCCATGGAGAGAGAAGCCCATGCTGGAGCAGGTTTGCTGGCAGGGCTGTGACCCCGCGGGGTCCCACGCTGGAGCAGTCTGTTCCTGAAGGGCTGCACCCCGTGGGAGGGACCCATGCTGGAGCAGTTCGTAAAGAACTGCAGCCCATGGCAAGGACCCATGTTGGAGGATTTCATGAGTGGGAATGACCCCACTCTGGAGCAGGGGCAGAGTGTGAGGAGCCCTCCCCTGAGAAGGAAGGAGCAGCAGAGACAGCGTGTGATGAACTGACCACAACCCCCGTTCCCCTTCCCCCTGTGCTGCTGTTGGGGGAGGAGGTGGATAAATTGGGAGGGAAGGTGAGACTGGGAAGGAGGGAGGGGTGGGGGAAGGGGTTTTAAGATTTGCTTTTGTTTCTCCTTACCCTTCTCTGACTTTTGATTGGCAATAAATTAAACTAATTTCCCCAAGCTGAGTCTGTTTTGCCCATGGCAGTAATTGTTGAGTGATCTCTCCCTCTCTTTATCACAACCCATGAGCCTTTCGTTATATTTTCTTTCCTCTGTCCTGCTGAGTTGGGGAGTGATAGAGCAGCTTGGTGGGCACCTGGTGTCCAGCCAGGGTCATCCCACCACACCTTGTTTTGTTATGTATGCATTACCCGTATGGAATATGTGCATATTGAGCAAATAAAGTAAACCAAGTGGTTTCTAAGAGCTCGCTTTCTGCTGCTGATGGCATTCAAATCAAAGGTGAAAAGAACATTATGGGAGCCGGAGGGAAAATACTTCTGTCCTAGAAGAAAAATGTGTTTATGGGTCATTTACTCTGCTCAGAGACGTCACATATTTTGCTCACTAAACTGAAGGGCTCTTTCTGCTCTTACATTCAAACACGGAGCAAATGTAGCACCAATGGTGCAGTCAGGCACCTCTCACTAAATCCATGCACCAATAGCATGCATTGGGCTGCAAGATTGGAGCCTACAGTTGTAAAAGACCAAATAAGAAAAGCAGATAATTATACGTTAAAGCCACCAAAACATGAGCTGGTCTGGTTTCATAGGAGCATTGTTTAATCAAGCATAGGACATACATGGTGTTCTTTGGCTGGCATGGTAATTTATGTTGGATCTGGGATGTTTTTGTAGGAGTGGATCTGGTAAGGTACTAGAACACTGGAGATTGCGAGAGGCTTGAGGAGCAAGACTGCCCATCCTGCTTATAGAGCACACCTCAACAAGGTATTTGTAAACATGAATCAAACACTGTGTGCTTGATTAGCACCTTAGTAACATCAATGATTTACTGGAGGCCTCTAGAAATTGGACTGATAAGATACATTGTTGTAATCTTCACTTTCTATGAGCAAGGGCTGTGTCTCTGAAGAAGTTCCTCTTCTTTTCTTCCGGCAGGCCAGAATGAGCCCTGTGAGCACAGCAGTAGCTATGCTTCCAATCACAGCGGCTCCAACCAACCAAGGCCAGATCTGACGGGCTTGCTCAAGGTAGGGTATTAAAAACTCCCGGAAAGAATCAAGTGCTGGGAAAAAAAAAAAAAAAAAGAAAAAAAAAAAAAGGTCCTTTTACATGGTGGAATGTACTGTCAGTTTACAGAAGTTGTATAACAGATAATATTAGAAGGCTGAGTGAAAAAAGAGACTGCATTGGTAAACATTGTCTGAAGGTCATGACTGAAGGTCACAAATAGTTTTAAACAAATCTCTTCAGTCCTTACAGTCACTCTTCATGATTTTGTCAAAACTGGAAGGTTATAACTGAAGACGTTTGAGACAGTATGGCCAAAGGTCCTTCTAGCTCAGTGTCCTGTCGGCAATGATAACCAAAGCAGAGCACTAGGAAGAGTTTGAGAACACATTAAGCCTATTACGATCCTGTCACAAAATATTAACCCAGCCTCCAAGAATTTGCAGCTCAGGGTTTTCCTGAACCAGATATGGTGTCCTGGTGTATAATAGTCATTGGAGGATTTTTTTTTCCTTCCATCAGCTTTTCTGTCTGCTTTTCGAACTTTTATTACAGCTTCTGGCAGCAAGAAGATAGTTGCCTTAACCACAAGTTGAGTGGGAAAAAAAAAGCTTCCGTTTACTAATTTTGAACCTGCCACCTGCTTGTTTCATTTAATAATTCTTGTATGGAGAGAAGCAGTTGATAATTATTCTCTGGTCACTCTTTGCACAAGAAATCATACAATCATAGAGTCATAGAATCATAGATCGGTTTGGGTTAGTAGGGACCTTAAAGATCATCTAGTTCCATCCCCCCGCCATGGGCAGGGACACCTTCCACTATACCAAGTTGCTCAAAGCCCCATCCAACCTGGCTTTGAACACTTCCAGGAGAGGGGGCGTCCACAACTTCTCTGGGCAACCTCTTCCAGAGTCTCATCACCCTCATCGTGAAGAATTTCTTCCTGATATCTATTCTACATCTACTCTCTTTCAGCTTAAAACCATTACCCCTCATCCTATCACTGCATGCCCTTGTAAAAAGTCTCTCTCCAGCTCTTCTGTAAGACCCTTCAGGTACTGGAAGGCTGCTGTAAGGTCTCCCTAGAGCCTTCTCTTCTCCAGGCTGAACAACCTCAACTCTCTCAGCCTGTCTTCATAGAATAGGTGCTCCAGCCCCTTGATCACCCTCATGGCCCTCCTCTGGACTCGCTCCAACAGGTCCATGTTCTTATGTTGGGGGTCCCAGAGCTTAACACAGTACTGCAGATGGGGTCTCAGAAGAGGAGGAGAATCAACTCCCTGGACCTGCTTGCCACGCTTCTTTTGATGCAGCCCAGGATGTGGTTGGCCTTCTGGGCTGTGAGTGTGCACTGCTTGCTCATGTTGAACTTCTCATCAACCAACACCCCCAAGTCCTTCTCCTCAGGGATGCTCTCAGTCTATTCTCCACCCAGCCTGTATCTGTGCTCAGGATTGCCCTGACCCATGTGCAGGACCTTGCACTTTGTTGAACTTCAAGTGATTCGCACAGGCCCACCTCTCAAGCCTGTCAAGGTCCCTATGGATGGCTTCTGTTCCCTCCAGCATGTCCACCATACAGCTTGGTGTTGTCGGCAAACTTTCTGAGGATGCACTCAAAAATCCTTAAAGAAAGAACTGGAGTCTTCTTTCTTTGGTGAATTTGGTGAATAACCAGATTCTCACTGGTTAGATAATCAGTTGCCTTCTTGCTTTGTGCTATGAATGTGTGTGTCTGTGTCCCTGGTTTTCTCACTATGGCTTAATGAGTGATGAAAACACTGTCATACAGGACTCTCACCTCACAACAGAGGCTGGAAAGTGAACGCTTCACAATGCACGCAACAACCTTGGCCAAGGAGTATTAGGCATCCACATCTCCCAATTACTACTTGATATTGCTATTATTAGCTGTAATTACTATCTATTAGAGAAAAAAAGGGGTGTTCCCTATGGAACATCTAGTGCAGTTTATTTTATATAGTATTCATGCATCTGGACTGATTTAGATGTGCTCAACCATATTCAGTGTGGTATACCCCCACAAAGGCTATAAATGTCTTCCTGCCATCTGCATTTTCGCTGGTGCCCAGAAAAATAATTCCATATAACTTCTTGGATCATGGTGCGTCTGAGTGTATATTGTTACATGCACTGTGCTCTGAAAAGATTCTTCTGATTTGCGGCACTTTTAAGGTTAAGCTATTCTTAGCACTTGATGTCTGAATCACTTTCTGAGATGTAATTCCAATTTATCTAGAGTTTAGGCTGAATATAGTTAGTTTGTTCCTACAACTCAGCTTCACTTCGGGGAATGTTTGGTTGCTGTTTCTCTAGTCTTTATTTTTCAGTTAATCCAGTTCTGTATTCGGAGATTGTATTTGCAAGTATGCATATTCAGCCTTCTGCTTCTGACCTCATTAGACATATAAATGCTATATAACACTAAGAATTAAACAAAAAATAGTTTTTTGATGTTTCAGAGTGAACCCCACAAACCTCTGGGTATGAGGTACATTATCTCTTTAATCCTTCATTTCTCATCTGGCCAATGAGGGCAGTACCATTCCCTGAATCCTTCGTATTGTGAATATAAATTAAAATTTCTGCAGGACTCAGCTGCTGTAGTGATCGGCACCAAATAAAAGTGTTAGAGGAAACATCTTCAGGATAGCATTTTAAGTGTGCAATAAATCATACATTAGGCTACACACAGCTTAGCTGAGGAAATGAAAATCAGAAGTAAAAAGGATTGGCCATTTGGTTCTTAATGAATGTTGTCTGTGCTGTGGGGTCTGGGGAAAAAATAGTGTGCAATTAAAGATAACGTATACATGTAGAGGTAGAGCGTTAATTATGGCTATATAAACAACTTTAATGCTGGCACTTCTTAACTTTGTGTGCTTGACTCTGTAACTCCAATGTTTTTTAACTCAACTCTTTTACGTTTATATTGCAAACATGTCTGAATTAGAATCAATCTGGCTATCTAAACTGGAGTATGCATACAATAAAGGAAAATTGATACATAGCATGAACTTGATACTGTTTTAATGCTATGGAAAAAGAGTGTTATCACAAAGTTCTCTTCTTGCAGAATTTATCTGGGTTATGAGGGTTTTCTAAGTGATGTCTTAAATTCGTACTTTGTCCTTGAACCATCTCCTCCATCAATATTAGTTGGAGGTCTGAGCTATCTTCTCCGTGGTAAAACTTAACATGACTTCGAGGTGATGAGATTTCACATTTCACAGCAGACCCTTTCAGAAGGGATTAATCTATTTTATTATATCCTGATAATCACTCAAACATGCCCTTCTCTTGCTTTCAGCCTCAGCCTGTACAGTTTCTATAACTAGCTCAAAACCAAAAGCCACCTCCTAGCATCTACTGCTTGTTTCTTTTTGCTGCACAAAAGGTATTTGGCATCACTATCATGAAGTTGTAAAGGCGGCTCTTGAGTGTCAGAGGACAAAGCATCCCAGGACACCCTATAATCTGTTAATCTGTGACTGTAACACAACAGTAAACTACAACTGGAGTGGCGGCCCAGCCAAAATCATGCAAACTGGGATTTCAAGTATTTTGTTACCATAATTCCTTAATATCTAACTGTGCAAGGCCCAAGAGTGCAGCAACAGTGTTTGCTGATGACTACCTGTGAAAAGTGTCAAGGGAGTGTTGGTGGTGGGGACAACACATAGTTGCTTTGTGGGAGACATTAGCCAATGCCAATTCCATTCCTTTTATATCAGTGCTTGGAGTGAAATGATAATCCTCTCTGGAAGCTGCCATGAACATCAGTTAAAATTGCCCCTTCAGTCAATAGGTTCATGACAAAGCAAGAGGAAGACACCTCGGGCTGGTGCTTGATATCTATCCTCCCTTTAGTGACTAATGCCAACAATATCTCCTCATCTTGCACTTTCTGATAGGAAAATAGCAGTGATTAACCTCAGTCACATACTCTTTCTTCTGAAAGTGTTAGCTCTAGCAAACAGCAACAAATAATTCCTTACTCTTAATACAACAGATCATTCTTTTTAAATATAATTTTAAAATACCAAGCAGTCCATTTTGTGTGGGTTGCTGGATGTCATTGAGGGAGTAGGAAATCACAGCAGTGTAATTTTAAGGTGAAGCAATGTGTGTCTCCTATATTTATGGTAATAATGTAGACTTTGTGTGATGATTGAAGAAACATCCTCTAGCCAATTGTTGGGCATCCTGAGATGTTCCTTTAGTGGTAATGTCAAACTACATTATTGATATCATGGATCCCAAGGATGAATAAAACTCTTAGTATTTTTTTAAAAATTGAAAGGATATTTATATATTTTACATATTCCTTCTCTGTAAACTAGAGGATCACAGAATCACAGAATGGTAGGGGTTGGAAGGGACCTCTGGAGATCATCTAGTCCAACCCCTCTGCTAAAGGATGATGAATTCTTTCCAGGTTTAATTCCACAAATTAGAAATAAAAACTCTGGCCAGTCGAGAAATTAACAAAACAAATTTTCTGTCATTTATCTATTGCTATATGCCCTACCGATACATTGGCAGTCTTGCTATTCTATTTTACATGCTTTTCTACCCATAACATAGGTAGTTAATGGGCACCAGATCTTAAAGCAAACCTTGAGGCAGCACAAACGTATCTTATTAGGTGAAGCTTGCAAATTTTTTCTTAACCTGGTGAGCAAGTTCTTTCTATTACTACAGCTTGGAAAGTAATGCTGTCTTCCGACAGCAATGAGAGAAAGACTGGAGAAGACTGTCAGCCATAGCGCACTATCTTTTGACTGCAAGAGGTGCAGTGCAGGGTGGTAGTGGGTTGCTTGTGGTAGAGCTACAGTGTCTATTGGTGTAAATTCAAGCTGTTTCCTTCGAGTTCTGCCTTCAGCCCATGGTGGTTAAATCAGGAAACTATGACCCACCTTTCGTCATGTGGCTGTCTCTAGAAACAGTGAGAATCAGACAATTTCTGCGTGGCTAACAGCAGCTTTATAATTCATTTTTCAGTGCTGAAGCTGATCAGAGTTGTCTCTACCTGTAACCTGTCTCCACGTAGTAGCAATGCTGTGGAGTCCTGCCCACTCGCTGGCAATGATGGCACATCTGCAGAGCGGATTACTGGCAAAAATTGATTACTTTGGAGTATTGAGAGGAGATGAATCAAATATTCCTGGGTGCATTTATAGACCAATACTGCTTACTTTTTGTTTGACAACCACAGTTAACACTTGCACTTCATAACTGCTCTTTCACAGTATGCTTATATAACTTTCTCAAAAAAGAGGAGAGATTTGGCTATAGGATACCTGATGTCACCACACTACACGCTGCTAGGGTGTTAATGACTCACCAAAAGATAATTTTGTACCCCTAAATGGCCCCCAGGAAAAAGAAAAAAAACCCCAGTTTTTAAAATCAGTGTTTCTGTTCCTCCATTAAGCGTCATTATATAACTGACAAAGTATCTGCTCATATTCTTCTTTCCAAACAATATATTTTTGCATCCTCTTTTCTTTCGTTCTCTCCTTCTGTTTTAATTAACCTCAATCTACATCTCCTTATCTCTGCCTGAGGAAAACTCAGGGACCAAAATGCTCTCTCCTCATCTTTTATTTAATTCATAAATGTAAACCAATTCCCAAGGTAGCATTTCTCAAGTGTTGTCACCTTTAATTGCTTTCTGGTTTCCCAACACGCACATTTTATAGTGCATGTCACTGTTTTATTGTAGGCTTTTACATGCATAACATCGCCCTTTCACATTGTGGTCAACAGTGTGTGCTCCTGAGCTGGGAGACTCAGCAGACACCCTCCATGGTGGTACCACATTTGCCAGCTGCCACATTTTCTACTTGCCTAGATGTGATTTTGCAACCAAATTGCTGAAGACCCAGAAATAGAAATGAACTACATCGAGAGGATCTGGAGCTTAGCTCTTCTCCGGCTCTTCATCCATGAGAAACCTGGCCTTCAATGCTGTAATCACAATGCTCTTATCCCTTACTTTTCCCTGAGTGTCAAAGGTTCTTAGTTAAGATGTCAAAAAATTGCAACTGACCATTGGATTCCTGGGTTTATAATTATTT
>VZSC01015144.1:4032-59827 GCA_013398225.1 Steatornis caripensis | reverse complement strand
AAAAAAAAAAAAAAAAAAAAAAAAAAAAAAGTGAATCACCCGGCTACACATATAGCGGTCATCAAATTGTTCCCACTGAGAGAGGAAGATTTTCTGGGAAAGAGTCAGGGCTGTGTCTACAGATTCATGTGCTCCTGTTTCTGGAAGACAATAGAAAAGACTTAGTCCAGGCTCTCAAATGTAAGTGCTTGGAATAGCTCGTGCCACAGAAAATTGTTTTGACAGCTATTGCTAGGTGGTGCCGTTAGTCTTCCAAATCTTTTTTATTGTGTTAAAGAAAGTTCATTTTCAGTAACCCATGCGGGTTGTGGTNAGGAAGATTTTCTGGGAAAGAGTCAAGGCTGTGTCTACAGATTCATGTGCTCCTGTTTCTGGAAGAGACAATAGAAAAGACTTAGTCCAGGCTCTCAAATGTAAGTGCTTGGAATAGCTCGTGCCACAGAAAATTGTTTTGACAGCTATTGCTAGGTGGTGCCGTTAGTCTTCCAAATCTTTTTTATTGATGTTAAAGAAAGTTCATTTTCAGTAAGCCATGCAGGTTGTGGTAGTTTTACAGTTCATGGTTCTCATGTCAAGGAAAGCTGGGTTTCTTCTCAGATCAGCTCCTCAGTACCTAGATTCTGACATGTGTCTTTGACTCCTGAGGGATGGATTTCCACGCATGCTGTTTGTGACCACTTCTGCTTCAGGGCTGTCGTACGTATAAAAATAAATGAAGCTGCAATTAAAATAACCGCACACTGTCACACACTGATTTGCTTTTCAGTGGAAAGCAGGGCTCCAGGCATCAGCTTTTCCTCAGGGGAACAGCAACAGTATAATTTAGCATTAAAATGCCATTTTGTCATTGGATTCTTTCCAAGTTTTATTTCTTGTAACCAGCCTCATCTCATGCTCTGTGTAGTCCTGCTTCATCTCTACCAAGTCAGTAGTGCTGTAACTCAGAGCTTCTGCCCGTGCTGCTTTCCTCCAGCTACTTCCTTTAAAAGCTAACATGCCAGGTCTTGAGGACAGGATGAAGCCAGGTCTTGTGTGCTCATTCCTCACCCTGCCCTGCCGTATTCCTTTGCCTTTCCTCTTCCTCCTCATTTGGAAGATCTGCAGAAATGCTGCCTCTTCTTGACTGCCCATATCTTCACTGCTATGATTTTTTTCCTTAGTAACTTCTTCCTATTTGTGTAGCAAATCCTGGGTGCCAGTCGCAGACTTTCTGTTCTCCCTCGAGTACATGGGAGCTTTCAGGGAGGGTCAGCAGGCTTTCCTCCTTCAACTCCTCTATTAAGAAGTTCCTGTTTACTCCTATGTTCCTCTGAACAGGAACCCGGCATTCGTCTCTGGAGAAAAGTCTGGGTTTAAACACTGGAGGACTGAGAAAAATCTATATCTACATTTTGAGATTCCAGCCCGTTTTCCCTTTGTAACTAGATCTTCCCGTCATATAAGAAATAGCGTAAACTCTCTTCTTAGTCGGATTAACAAGGGATTGCAATGACATCAGAGGATTATCTGGGCTTTCTAAATGAGGTTGAATTTCACTCTTTGTGTTGATCTTTCAAAATAATCAAGGAACTACTTTCCTTACCTCTATGTTAAGAATGTTGGCAGAATTTAATAAGAATTTTATTTTGTGAAGACTTGTGTGCTCCCCTGGGAAAAGGGAAGAGACCAGGAGGCAACAGAACTGAATCATTAATGGTAAATAGTTTACCATTTGCTTCCTTTTGCAGTGCCAATTCAGGACTTGGTATTTCTGCAACGCATGGTATTTGGCATTTTTTTAAGTGATACAATTCTAGGAATAATGTAGTTGTAGTAAACTAGTGGCTTTAATTAAAAATATGTGTAAATACTTCTGATCTTGATCAGGAATTAAATTACGGCAACATTAATAAAAAGGCAAAAATGCTACTAATAAGAGCAAAATATTTATTCTGAGATTATATTTGATGCATTTATTAGATTATTTTCTGTCTGAATACTTGAGGTTGACCAAACTGTTTATGGTATGTTAGAAGAAATATTGTATTGTGCCTCTGGGTTGTAGTACTAAAATAACCTTAACAATTACACAGGGGAGCTGCAGATTCCTTTTATTACACAAAAAATAGTCAAAATTGCATTTTCTGGATGGCCATGAATCAAGCTAGATTTCAATTGAGAAATGAACGAGCCAGCTAAAAGCATGATTGGACAGTTTATGAAGTATGCAGAAATTGTACTCCCCCATCAGTAAGCAAACTCTGTCAGGAAAGCAAGGATGCCCTGAGAACTTACTGTTTTGATAAAGACAAAAAGCAAGCTACGAGAATGCTAGCATTGCTAAATTGTCCCTAGTGCTTTTGCTATATAGTTATTGGACTTTTCACTCTTAATTGCCTTCTCACTGAAAAGCCGTGTTCACAGAAAGTTTTCTGCCTCAAAGAGAAAAAGCAAACATGCCCAGTAACCTACCTGTTCAGTGACCAACGCTTTGCAAGGATAACTGCACCCCACATCCCAGGTAGCTTTTGGCAGTGGTGCACATAAGAGATCTGATCATTCCAATTGTCCAGTTTTATAAAGGATTGGGCCAAAGTACCTGAGTAATCCTGAGTTCCAGGCAACTTTATATCTTTAGCAGATTTTAACCCTTCCTGTAGACAATAAGGAGGACTGTACTACTCAAGTGAAACTACAAAGTCCGCTACTCTGAGCATGAGATCTTGTCTACCTGAGGTTTCTCAGCAGCTATAGCCCCAAGAGCCTCTGTCCTCTTTGTGCCAAGACACCCAACTCAAAACTATCTTTGAACAGCAATGCAAATCATCACTAAACAGTGCAAAATTGATTTGATTAAATGAAATTAGCACTATGAATGATTAAGTTGTGTTCACACAAATAACCTTAGGGCAAGCACAAAGTCAGTGGATCACAATTTTAAGTGCTGCACAGATGCTGTGTTGGCCTTTGGTGCTGGATATTTTAAGAGATCAGATTACAATTGTAAAAGAGTTTTGCGTCTGCCCAGAAATCTGAAAATCCAACTGGTTCCTATTTGTGTTGCACTATAATAGCTGAACTGGAAAAATGGCAAACTCAAAATCCAGCACTTTTTCCTCCCCAGTTCTGATCATGAGCTGACCATTTGGGTCAGACTCTGCGCTTAATAGGCTAGGATAGACAGAATTGATATCAGTGACTGATATCTGGTTGGAACTTTTTGAATGGTATCATGTTGACTACATCAGACCAGAAATGTGAAAACAAGCAGGTATAATTTGGGACTGTATTCAGGGAAAAATCTGGAATAGAATGATTTTTTAATATCTTCTAATTTTACAGACATATTCCAGGTTATAGGCAACAAATTTGACGTTTACCCAAAATAGTAACATTACCTGGTTCTTGCAGATACTCATAGTCATACCCCAGCTCTCTTGAGGGTTTAAAAAATTCTCCATTTCTGTAAAGGGGGATAAAAGGAACCATGTAATTTTCTCGATTGTGCCCAATGGGTGCATTGGCTGCTGGGTAAACTTCTAGCATGGGCCTGTGTCTTCTTAACCATCGCTCAAAAATGCTGTAGAAGAAAAAGTATGTCAATTAATGGTAGAGATAGGTGTAAATTTTCTTCTTGAAGATTAAAAAAAAAGTGTTGATACTTTTGTGAACCCTGGGGACAGAGTGGCATGCATTGACTTCTGTTCATGTGTGTGTAAGTCTTTCCAAATCATTTGGGGTTAGCTACTTCATTGCTGAGTTCTTATGCAAGCCTAGAAAAAGCAAAGGCCTGCAGTGCTGCAGAGAGGCTGAATATGCTTTTAAATTCCCCAAATGCAATTCACTGTCTCACTGCAACCTGACTGCAATTTCTGCTCAGAAATTCGCATGGTTGCGAAGGATAGAGAGAAAATGATTAAAGACCTCAGTCCTTCCTCTTCACCCTCAGAAACATTTATGACTGGTTGTGAATGGTCTTGTTGCCAGCTGCTCAGTCCTGTTCTCCTTTCTCTATTTCCTTACGAAGAGTTTTCACACCTGCGTTAAAGTATAGCTACACCGTGGTTGATTTGACATCACCAAGGAGGTGGAAATGTCTGAGGAATAAGAGATAAGCTATATGAGTCCAAAAACTTGATAAAGCAGGTCAGCTACCAGGAAAGAGTCTTTCTCCAGCCATAGCTTCTTCACTGTCCTTGGTGTCTGCAGAGTTGTTTTACATATTCTCACTACTCTCTCTGGCTGTTGTTGCGAAGCTCTTCTTACCCTTTCTTATCTATGTTATCACAGAGGCGCTACCACTGTCACTGATTGGCTTGGCCTTGGCCAGCGGCGGGTCTGTCTTGGAGCCGACTGGCATTGGCTCTGTCTGACAAGGAGGCAGATTTTGGCATCTTCTCACAGAAGCCACCCCTGCAGCTCCCTCACTACCAAAACCTTGCCACACAAACACAACACAGCTGTTACCCACACCTCTGACCTCAGCTGCTCCTTTCCATTTCTCTCTGCCAAAGTTTCTCCCGTTAGCTGTCTGTCAGCGCAGGGCTGTATGCCTGTTCTTTAACTTGAAAGCAGAAAGCTTAAAGGCTGCAGATTGGGAAGAGTTTGTATGGACAATTTCACGTCAACTACTGAATGTGTTAGGAAATCAAAATTAACAACCCTCCAAAACATTCTCATTTCTCCTCCCTTTGTGTCTGAGCTTTTTCTGCTCAATTCTTCACTTTGTTTCAGTCCCCAGATGCTTTTCCTGATCCCCTGTTGTTTATACGGTGATCTCGGCTTGTCAGCAGACACCTGGATGCTTGGAATAGGGGAGTTGGCAAGCTGCTGCAAGGGGAGCAGATACAGGTATCATATATGTGAAGAAAGGGGATCCCATGTGCGATCAGAAGATATTGGTAGGAGGATTTTATCGGCATCAAGCTCAAAGAGGGATCACTGAATTAATTTATCAATTACAAGGGGTGGAAATGGTCTAAAGAGATCTGTAGATTGTACTTTAATTGAGATCTTTGCTCAACAGTTGCTTCTCCCTGACACTGGCTGCTGGCTGGAGGACACAGACTTTCCCTCCTCTTATAATTATTAACCAGCTATTCAGGGACTCAAGTCATCTCGGAAACACAAACCCAAATGTAAGTGCTCAGCAGTCTCAGGATCTTGGCAGAGCATCCAAGGATTCTGCCAGTAGATTTTTAGCTCCTGTCTTTGGGCAGAAATGTTGAGAAACACTTTTCTTACCCCACCAAATTAAAGCCCTCTCACACTCATCAAAACAGAGGTAGGGTCAAAGCCCTGGTTCCTTTTTTAGGATCAAAAGATTTAATAGATGACAACATCACTATGTTCATACATCTTGTCAACCCTCAACAATGCAGGTATTAATCTTGATTAAAATCTTCATTTGTGGCTCTCTTCCATTAATTTCATCAGCCCTGTCTAGAAAAATTCTTGTCAGAATAATAACGTGCAGCTGAATCTTTCAGATGGATAAATTTAAACCATGATATCAAGACTTCAGCTGCAAGAAAGTTTCAACAGAAACTGTAATCAGATTACATCTTTGGAGAACAGCATAGAGAAATTCAATAATCATTAAAAAAGCATAGAATATAAAGGAAACCAGGACATTAGTTTAACTTGAGGGGAGTAGGGGTATGTGTTGGTTTCCAATCCTTTCCATGGCTGGGTTTTACTCATGTCTTGGGCAAGGCACACTGACTATGAGTGCCTGGTTTTTCAAGCAGTTGTAGATGGAAACTGAGATAGCTCTTCGCTGCAGCACAGGGGTGTTAGAGGTGCAGAGATCCTTTCATGATGGGTAGATGGCAGAGATAGGACATGGAACAGGTTTTCAGAGTCTGGTGATGATCCGTACCCTAACTTCTGAATGCTCTAATCTGAAGTACTTCTTGGGGTCTGATTTTTAGAAAATGCTGATCAGTCACATTCTGAAAATCAGGAGGGCTGATGAGCCCAAGCTTCAGAACTAGAAGTCGTCATTTGCCAGAAATAGCTTTCTATGACAGGTCATGAAATGTAGCATCCTCTCTGGATGACTTCAATGTTGCCATTTCATAAGCAGTTTCATGAAGGATCCTCAGGCCAGTAATCTTTCAAGCAGAATGCAAATGCAAAGCATTTCCATGGAAATGAACATACGTAGTTTTGGATTCCTTCATTTGCAGTGTGGTTCCCACATTAGATACCAAGCTTTTGTTAGCAGTAGCAGGAACATTGAATTATCTGTCCTTGTAGCTGATCTTCAGATTTAGATGCAATTGTATACCTCTAATTACTGATATGATGAGTTCTGCTGATGCACAAGATATGTCACACAATTCATTGAGTTATTTATGAAGAGTTCTCTCCTTTAGCCTGCATAAAAACATATAATATTTACTAAAATCTGTTTCATCTAGCAGATCTCTATGCCACTGTGGAAATCTCAGAAACATCCATTAGAGTTTTAGGAGTCCTGCTTTCCATTACTCCCTTTAGAATAGCTGGCCCTGTACATTTATCTTGGGGTTGGTTTTGGGGTTTTTTTGACACTTTGAAAGATTAGGATCATATTCTGCTTGCTAATAAAGCAATTGGGTGAAGTTGCATTTATTTTTTCCACTTAAAGTCTTGTTCCCAGCTTGTTCAGTAAGATGGGCTCACAATACTCATCTTTTCTTGGCAAGATAACACATGATGCTCTGTATTTTCATGAGGATGTTCATGTTTTTCTTCTTTTGCCTGAGAAAACTGACAGATTTAATACAACAGTAGTACTTTGTACATCCTCATCTGTTTGTATTTCTCCTTTTAAAAGGAGTGCACTGCCATTTCCCTGCCTTTCTCATGTTTTGTAAGAAAAATTATGAAAGAGGGGGACTTACCCTTACCTTTCAAGAAAGATTTCAGAGCTGAGAGGAAAAATAAACCTCCCGATTTTATCCAGTTGGGGAGAAAATCCATGGAGAGTGTACAACTTAAGCTATATCTCTGTTGTGAAGTACAAATAGTTCTTGTTGGGTACCTTAAACCATTTTGTATCAGAGTTACATTTTATAGCTCCCCAGCTGAGGCTGTTAACTCCCTTCATGCATTTTTAAGGAAAACTGGAATCCTGAAATCCTATGGCTTTTGCTATCAGCCAGGTACTGACATCGACACAGTGCCCCTATCCTTGGGGACCTGTCTTAACTGAAAAGTCTTGGGCCTAAAAAGTGTATCTGGAGAAAGTAATCACACTGTCTTTTGTTTCTGAGTACTGGGACCACTGAGTTACGTGTTGTAGGATACTTTGTTCCTCAAATAAGGTGTCTTCTCATTCCCTGGCTACCTTTAAGGCAGTTAGCATCAAATGTGCTCTCCTTCATGCAGAGCTATCCTTTCTGTAGGCAAAGAGAACACATCTGAACAGCTACAATGGATCACCTTGGCCTACAGAAATGGTTGCTTTCTCTGATAACAGGCATGTGGTTTCTGGGACAGAGAGAAATCAGTGCTTCCATCATCAGATGTTAATCCACTTCTTGCTGACAGAAGTATTTCTTTTATTCCCTTAAAAGCAGCCATGTTGGAAGTTATTTCCTTTTAGTGCCTTGAAAATATATACTTGTTTTCTGTGTTTTGCTCAGTAGCTGCAAGCTTGGAAGAGCTTAGGGCTGCAGAATTAAAGCTACATGCAGAGAGACAAAATGCTGATGCAATTAGCTGATCCCTTCATGGAGTGACAAAGTTCCTGGTGGAAAAGCCAGGACTGCAGCAGAACAGCAGACCTGAACTCCCTGGAACCGTTGGTTAGCTTGACAAATCGCTGGTATTATCTTCTTTTTCTATGAACCTCTGTGTCCTCCCATGACCCTGAGAGCCTAACAAAGCAAGACTATGAATTAAATAACATCTGAAGGGCCATTTTATTTCATTTTTCCTCCCTTTCTTGATGTAATGAGACTAAAGGTAACAAAAAGGCAGCTAAAGAATCAGATCGGGGCTCTGTGATACCCAATCTCCACATTTCTTCTGTGCAAAAAGTGTACTGGGCAGAAGTTCAGTGAGAGAAATCTGTCTGACTCCTACCATAGCCTGATTGGCTACTTTCTTCCTCAGCATGTAGATAAAGAGCGCAAGCAGGTAATTAGTTATTTGTACAGGTAGAAGTGACATTTTCCAGACATGGAGACTTTTTTAGCATTGCAATCCCAGCTAGACTGGCGTCATTTGGGAGACATTGGCAGTGCCAAAGAGAGCAGATAGGATGTGAGCGTGGTGGGGAATACGAGGAGAGATAAAGAAAAGAAGAGCTAATCAAAAGCCATTTGGAATTTTATTCAGGGAATGGAAATGGGGAGAACCCAGCCTGGGATCCAGAAGGAATAAACCAGAAATCCTCCAGGGTAACAACTCTTACCTAGAAGGATCATGGGCAATCAGGGCTTAAGAAAGAGAAATTTGAAATATGGAAATGAAGTAACTGTAATGGAGATCAGTCTCCTAACAGCCCTAATGCCCTTTGTATTTCTTCAGCAGCAAGCAAAAATGACTCAGAAGAGGTAGCTTTTATTTAAAAGCCTTGGACACATTAAAAAATAATTCTATATAGATTAGAGCAAAGACTGTTTCCATCTGGAATGCTTTTTCCTTTGCTTGAAGAAATCAAAACTGCATGTTCCAAATAAGACATTAAGGAAGCAAAAGGGGCCATTTCTCTTTAATATCTTTAACAATGATTTGGACAAGGAGATTGAGTGCACCCTCGGTAAGTTTGCCTGTGATACCAAGTTGGGTGGGTATGTTCTGCTTGAGGATGGGAAGGCTCTGCAGAGGGATCTGGACAGGTTTGATCAATGGGCCGAAGGCGAATTGTAGGAGGTTGGACAAGACTCAGTGCCAAGTTCAGCACTTGGATCACAACAACCCCATGCAACACTACAGGTTTGGGGAAGAGTGGCTGGAAAGCTGCCCGGCAGAAAAGGATCTGGGGGTGTTAGCCAACAGCTGGCTAAATGTGAGCCAGCAGTGTGCTCAGGTGGCCAAGAAGGCCAACAGCATCCTGGCTTGTATCACAAATAGTGTGGCCAGCGGGACCAGGGCAGTGATCATCCCCCTGTACTCAGCACTGGTGAGGCCACACCTCAAAAACTGTGTTCAGTTTTGGGCCCCTCACTACAGCACAGACACTGAGGTGCTGGAGTGTGTCCAAAGAAGGGCAACGGAGCTGGTGAAGGGTCTGGAGCACAAGTCTTGTGAGGAGCGGCTGAGGGAACTGGGGTTGTTTAGCCTGGAGAAAAGGAGGCTGAGGGGAGACCTTCTCGCTCTCTACAACTCCCTAAAGGAGGTCGTAGTGAGGTGGGTGTGGGTCTCTTCTCCCAAGTAAGAAGCAACAGGACAAGAGGAAACGTCCTCAAGTTGCACCAGGGGAGATTTAGATGGGATAGTAGGAAAAATTTCTTCTCCAAAAGGGTTGTCGAGCACTGGAACAGGCTGCCCAGGGAAGTGGTTGATTCACCATTCCTGGAGGTATTTAAAAGATGTGTAGATGTAGTGCTGAGGGACATGGTTTAGTGGTGGACTTGGCAGTGTTAGGTTAATGGTTAGACTTGATAATCTTAAAGATCTTTTCCAACCAAAATGATTCTATGATGATCAACAGTGTACGTAAAGGTTATTTTTGTGGTAATAAACAGTATTTTAATATTGTAGAATGGGTTGGATTTAGACAAATTTAATCTAAAATAAGGCTCAATCTTTGTATTTAAACACTGGAAAAACTCATCTAGGGACATGATAAATTCACTATCACTTAAACTCTCTGGTTCAGTCAGAAGCCACATGCTTGATGCAGAAATAGCTAAGGGAAGTTATCTGGTCAAAGGGATTCCAAAAAAAGTCATAAAGGAAAAGAATGTTCTTTCTGCGTATTAGAGAAATTTTAGAAAGTGTTAGAGGCCCCATTTCACTTTAGAGAAAATAGGCACAGGTAGAAATTAGTTGCCTAAGCTCACACTACAGATTTTGCAGTGGAGTTGGACCTCAACTATGGTGCCACATTGTGCCTACCAGACTATGATACCTCTTGGAGTCAGGTTATACTATTGCAAAGCATGTAGTCTCAATTTTATTTAAGTTTTTTGCTATGTATCTGTATACAGATCTCTGTTAGTGAGCTTAATACTTGTGTGTACCAACACTGATAGATCTAAAGAGCTGGTATGTGGTAAAAAGTAATAAAGACTCCCACCTGCTATGTTGATGCTTTGGTAGTTTAAATTTCATTCTGGGGAAATATGCTTTGCTTTTACAGAGTTTTTGTGTGCTAAGGTGCATTTACAGAGAAAATTAAAGCTATCTATAAAATACATGGATACATCACTTCCATTTAATCGCATATAAATAGACCTGAATATTTTTCTTGTTCTGCTCCTTACATACCAGATTATACGAAGTGAAATGAAATGAACCTTACTGGAAAATTAATTTGAGGAAAAAACCCTTGTTTTAAAGAATAGGGGGAAAAATAAGATTGATTTGAGGATGATTAAAAAAAGGCCAACAATATATATTTCTGAATTCATATTATTCTATGAATAATATATGCAATAGGATTATAGCTAATGAAAGGATGAGTCAAGAAATAAATGAATTTATGTTGCCAGTGGGAAATATCAAGCAGAGTGTAAGACCACTGCTTTTTATAGGCTGGATAACTTCATACAGTTTCAGATAGTGTTGTGTGCTCTGAAAAAAGATGCTGCTCACAGGAAAGAAGTCTTAAAACCTTGGAAAAGTAGAGCAAAATAATGATAACAGACATTTTCTTTATCATTTTGAAAAGAGTCTCTCTGCAGAGCCATTTCCCAACAGTGTGCCTCCACAGTTGTGAGCAGAACTACACTTGACCGATTGCAGTGTAGCAGGAGAAACCAGACCTTAAATATCTGTTATTAAAGAGTTCCTTGGATTGAACTACCACAGCGACACTGACCGATAGTGTAAACCTAACTGGCCCTTCAGGAAGATTTTCTAGGAGTTTAATCTGGTGTGTTTTACCTTGCAATTAAGGACAGCTGGAGAGAGGGAAAGGGGGGAGAAGAGGGTTTGGTACCTCTATATGAATTCCTCTGCCACGCAACCAGGCACATGTGTGACATTGCAGGTGTCCCCAGTGGGTGGACTACAGTCCACTTATGGTGAAGGGTCGTGGTCAATCTAGGTCCATAGCACTACAGAGCACACAGTCCTGCTTTCCTCCTACCTTCTTGTCTTCGCTTTCTTTGTAAGCATTTGCACAACCACGCCATAACCAAGATTAAGGAATTGATTTGGTTTAAAACCAAGCATCTCATTTGTTTTAATTTGTTCTGAGATAGCTGAGGTGAGATAAAGTCACAGACCTGATTCATTGTGCTTCTGCGTGATGGCCAGTACCAGCACAAGTGAGGACCAGAGGTGAGCCCCTCTGGGCAGCACTAATCGATGAGCAGGACTGTCTCTTCTTCTTAACCTATGTGCCATGTTAAGTTGACTGTGCCCTTTGTTTTTAGCAGCCTGATAAATCCATGCTTCAGCTAAGCCTGCACACAGACAATACTAACATTTCAGCTGCTAGATGGCAACTTTGTAAGCCACTAATAACTTTATCACATTCAGATATGAAGCCATGTCACTAGTGCCAGATTTGACACAGAGACTTTCACTCCTCATCTACAGTTGTGAGACTGTAGATAAGGCTGACTGTGGCAGAGGGAAGGCAGAACATTGTTGCTTAGAGCTCATTTATACAATTTATTTCCCTATCATGAGATCTGACATTCTGTAAGAGAAATCTGGCAAACAACATGTATTTGCATTTGGAAAGAAAGGGAAAAGGAGACAAATCGATGAAAGCTGAAATGCCAGTCCAAGGACTGTGATTACACAGTAGTCTTCACTTTAAAAGTTGGCACTAGTCAGCTGGTATTACAAAGTCACCTCAGGTAATTCCCATCCCAAGCATTTGGGAGAAACATCGGTGCTTCAGTCCTGCAAGAGCTGCTCATGGCTGAGGTTGTAAAGTCAAGGCATTGTACTGTTTGCCAATGTATGTAGTTATATTGCAGTGTCCATTTTTTTCTGTTTTTTTTAAGTTGGCGAAAGACACCACAGGGTGTCTCAGGCAGGTTGTAAACAAATGGCTCTGGTCATAATGAAAGTGTCTGATTAAAAATTAAGATGTTGTCCTAAATTATTGTGAGAAACCCATTCCAGGGCCTCTGAGGCTATGTCTTTGTCGCTGTTGAATCACTGCTAAGGACTGCCCTGGACCAGCTACTGGAGAGACCTCTTTGTGCATGTGTGCATGTGTGTATCTGCCTGTGGGTGAGGCAACTGGAAGACCAGGGGTTCCAGGGTCACTTAATGGGCAGATTGGGTGTCTAAGACCAGTTACTGGGGAATCCAGACTTTATATATATATACGTGTATCATAGAATACCAGGTTGGAAGGGACCTCAAGGATCATCTGGTCCAACCTTTCTTGGCAAAAGCACACTCTAGACAAGATGGCCCAGCACCCTGTCCAGCCGAATATTAGAAGTGTCCAACGTTAGGGAATCCACCATTTCCCTGGGAAGATTATTCCAGTGGCTGATTGTTCTCATTGTGAAAACTTGCCCGCTTGTGTCCAATCGGAATTTCCCCAGAAGTAACTTGCACCCATTACCCCTCGTCTTTTCCACGTGACTCCTTGTAAAAAAGGAGCCTCTATCTTCTTTGTAGCCACCCTTTAAGTACTGGAACGTGGTGATGAGGTCTCCCCTGAGCCTTCTCTTCTCAAGGCTGAACGGGGGACTTCAACCACACTTTTCTCAAGGCTGATAGAGTGTCCTCTGTGCATTGTAAATAAGGAAATACAAATGCAACTGTGTGTTGCATGGAAAAAACAAAATTCAACATTTGCTGGAGTGTATATCCTGTGTTAGCTTTCTCAGGTTCATCTTTGGCACAGTTCACAGCTAACACAAAAACATCACATGAAGTAAGAGATAGTACAAATGCCAGCTGCTCCAAAGTTTAATAACTAGTTTCCCCTGAAGAGAAAGATAACAAGCAGATTAAAACGGACTGCTGTGGAGGTAGCTGGAATGACTCTGTGTAACCCACTCCTGTGCTCTGTAATTCAATTCTTTTGAGACTGAGAGATTGTCATTATTGAGGTTCACAAGGGCATGTAATATATAAATCACATCTGTGGTAGCAAAGTGATAATTTCTTTTGATGAATAGAAGGTAGCTACACGTGGGTGAGAAAAGTACCATGTTTTCCTGTGATTTTTTACAATTTGAACAATTACAGCAGCTATTATTGCAGAAATGCTACAGGAAGGAAATTCAATGCTGTGCTAGCTGTCTGCATCAGAGCTTGTCTTCATCACTGTGTCACAGAGAGAGCTTTCTCCTCCTTCAGCGTTAAGAGAATAGGTGAAGACTAACTATGCTGCTCTTGCCAAGTTTCAGAGAAAAGTAACCTTTCCTTTTAAAAACCACTAATCACTTGCATAATATGTAGTGTACAAAGCGATCCATTCTATAACTGCATTGGCTGAACTAAAATCTTGCTATAAGAGTGATATGAAACATGCACTTTAAAGTGGACTATTTGAACTCAACTCCCTGTATCATTTTCAAGATTTTTAAGAGCAGAATGGGTCATTACAAACATCCAGCCTGAATAATGACATGGCAGGTGAGATTGCCAACTACCGTGTTTTACATATAATCCAGAAGAGACCTGTTTAACCTTCCTCTTGCCATTCCCCTAAAGCAAGGTGAATCAGCAACACTGTAGGTTTGATATATGCTTAATCAATAAAAAGAACATTTATCTCCAGAGCCTATTTCTTGTCCTTATTTCTCTCAGTCTCTGATTTTGTACAGATTATCTGTGGATTGCCAGAGAACTGATTTAAGAGTGTGCGTTACTTTAGATGCAGATGCAATCTTAAGTGTACTCTATACTCAGCCCGTTTGTCAATGGGCAAAACAGGGAGGTCTCCTGCAGTTTGCTTTTGATTCTGGCCACTACTCTAGCCATGACGCAGGTTGGATGGACCTGTGGTGTGACCCTCCAAGGCTGTTCCTGCATTCCTTTGGGTGCTTTGCAATTGCAGTAGCAGGAACTGCCCAGGCTTACTGAAATAGATGTTAAAAGTCCAGCTCCAGTATCTTGGTATATGATTTGCCTTTCAGCCTCAGACACAGCGATATCAAAGGAGAGATACTGGGGAGCTGTGTTTCTCAGCAACACCCCAACCTTCCCACTTACACTCTGTTTTCCATGGATATATTTATGTGGTATTTTGCAGTAGATGTGAACTCAGTCTACCCACATACTGAGCCCACTTTGAGTGAGTCAGCTCCATCAAACAAGCTGAGCTGCTCTGGTTAATGTGCTATTAAGCCTAAGAGGTTAAGAGGGGAATGTTGGCAACTCCGGTTCAGTGTGAACTGGGGGCTTGTGGTAACAGAGGGGGTGTGTGTCCTCCTGTGCATTTGTAGACAGCCCCATGGGGAAGCAAAATGGAGACAAACCCTTCCCTGCTTTCATTTCTAAAAATTTCCATGCTCGGGTTTCCCACCCCTTCAGTACTGATCTGCTCTGTATCTCATACTTGTTGTAGGCGTTTGTGTGTGCCAATAAAGCTTGTGACCAAAGTCACTCCTAGCCCACCCTCACATGAAATGGTCTGCTGGAAAGTGGTTTTCTTCCTCTGATATCCCTACTGGTAAAACAGAGTTGGTTTCTGTGGCATGGTGGCTTCCAGCACAGCAGCTGCTGGTAACAAGATAACTTCATTAAGCATCAGAGAATGGTGAGAGCTGGGCCACCTTGCTGCGGTGCTGCAGAGCCTGCTGATGGGATGTAGCTATGCATGCTGATCAGGGCTCTGTTCCTGGCAGGGGCCATCTAATACGTGCAAAGTAGGCAGAAGAGGTCTGACAGGCAACTGTCATGCATGCTGCATTGCAAAGATGTAGTTAATTCCCCTGAGGGCTTTGGAGCTGGAGAGATAACTTTCCCAGCCTCAGTCTTATTACATACACAAGTAATGGGTCATACACCTTAAGCATTACATGTGTTGTGGGTGTTTGTATTAATTTCTGAACTTGAGTTTAAATGAACCCTCTGTGCTAGGTATTGTGCAGAGATAAAAAGGAGTATTTCAAGTGCACTCATCCAATCAAAAGACAAAACCATGCCTCAGCAGAGATGTTTGCAGCTGAGCTGGTCACTAGTCAGTGACTCTTTGACTATAGTCTCTACTGACTCTTAGTGGGCCTCAAAAGGAGTTGTCTGCATTATATCTTGAGAAGAATACAGCTTAGCCAATGCTGATGGTGTGTTTCCTTAGAGGGAGAAACCAGCAGCTAGGCCAGCTGTGGCTTTGATGCGGGCCTACATGTTAACAGGTAGTTAAGGCATGAGCAGGTCATCAGCTCCAATGCTGATGCTCTCACTCACCANTTATATCTTGAGAAGAATACAGCTTAGCCAATGCTGATGGTGTGTTTCCTTAGAGGGAGAAACCAGCAGCTAGGCCAGCTGTGGCTTTGATGCGGGCCTACATGTTAACAGGTAGTTAAGGTGTGAGCATGTCATCAGCTCCAATGCTGATGCTCTCACTCACCCAGATGCCTGGGGAAAAGGGAGCTCTCTGAGACAGGAGAGCCAAGATAGTCTCCTACACAGTGCTCCTCACTATTCATAGCCCTACAGATAAAATGGTTTATGGGGGCTTCTTTGGATATTGTGCTACTACTCCACAGTGATGATATTTAAGTGCTTCTTCAGCTGTTCTTGGCTTTTTGCTGTCTTCCCTGTCTGCTTCTGAACTGTTTTTCCTCCCTCTTTATCCACCTTGCATGCATTCAGTGTATGCATACAGTCCCACTGAAACCATACAGCCTTCAGTGATATCATTCCACCCATCTCGTCTCTGCCCGCACTATGAACATGGTTCCTTTTTTTTTTTGTGCAGTAGCATTTTATAATCCAGATGTTTAATTCCAAAAGGCAACCTAAATGTTATGGATATGTATCCTGATTAAGAAATCACTGTAACACTCACCAGCTTCCACATATTTCACTCAGCTGCCAGATATCAAAAGATATATTAGCAAAATGCAAAAGCTTTTAAGAGGCATATTAGTGTTTGGGAGCATTAGAGGCTGTCCTGCTACACACCATCGTCTCAGCTCTGTTCTACAAGCAGTGCAAAACACCCCTAGGTCAGGAGCAAATCCATGGGTCTTTGCTCATAAAAGCTGTGCTTGCCTACTCCTTGGCATAGCAGTAGCTCAGTGATGTTCATGGTTTCACTGAGTGGAAGGACTCTAACCATGTTTCACCTTCATGCCAGGGACAATTATGGACATGACTTCACCTCATGCACTGCCTTTGTGCAGGCACTTGGGAGGACACAGTGCTGGGCACAGGCAGTAAGATCCTGAGCTTACAGGATGCGGAAGCACTGTGGGTTTATTCTTGCTGCAGAAGGAGGTATATTGCTAATGGCAGCCTCTTGATCTGCCTTTGTGTAACAGATTTCATGTGGCTCCAAGCCATAGTTCATTAAGCTACAGAAAAATGTGACTTTTAGGCTGTGTCATCATTTTTTGCAAACACACCTCAGAAAGCAATGAGTCTTGCTGTGCCCATGTCAATGGAGAAAATTAATCGTATACTCAGTGTTTATGCACTGATTTCTCAGTTTTTACACTGCTTTATTATTAGCTGATATATCATTGTATTGCAATCTCATCTCAGCTATGCTGAAGTCACTTGTTTTGGTGTCTCTTAAGTTTCCATATACCAAATGGGGATAATACTTCCTTGGCCTTATAGTTTGTCTGCATTGTCTCCCACTGGAGACAGTTCAGGGTAAGAAATAAATCTTTTTTCATGTATTAAACAAGTCTGGAAATGTAGTGTTGTCTTACAAGAATTTCTAATGATTCTTTTTGAATGCTTTCACTCCAAATGTTCCAAATTCTTGAAGCAAATAGTTTTTAACTGCTAAAAAAAGTTCTTGTTTCCCGTCAACATTTCAAAACAAGAGAACAACTTGGTTTTTCTAATGCAGTTTTTTGGTTTAAAAAACCTGATGTGACATTTAAGAGAAAATGAAAATGTTCTGTTTCAAAAACAGAGTAAAAATAAGAAGCTTTTATTTTGACATCTCCTGGGAGTGAAAATCAAATTTCCTCTTGTTAAAGTATTTTCCGGCAAAATCACTTTTGACATAATACTAACTCTTTTTTTTGGNACAACTTGGTTTTTCTAATGCAGTTTTTTGGTTTAAAAAACCTGATGTGACATTTAAGAGAAAATGAAAATGTTCTGTTTCAAAAACAGAGTAAAAATAAGAAGCTTTTATTTTGACATCTCCTGGGAGTGAAAATCAAATTTCCTCTTGTTAAAGTATTTTCGGGCAAAATCACTTTTGACATAATACTAACTTTTTTTTTTGCAGTGCAAGAAGCGACTGGCATGAAGGTGAGTATATTGAGTCCATAGGGACTGAAATCACCCATTAATTTTGTTTAGGGAATGGGGCATTGCTGACATGCAAATCAGGACGTGTAGAATTTGGATTCTAAGACATTTTTGAACAGATTACTCCATACGTGCTTTTTGGTTTAACACTTTACTGATAAACAACATAATAAGGAACATTTTATTGTTAGATCCTCAGATAAATAAGAGTCTGGCATTTCCTAAAGCTTGAGCTCCAGCCTACCACTGAGGCAGAAGGGGTTATTTTAGCATCCTGCTGAGGAGTCTATGGCAGCTGATGCTGAACAGCACAGTGGCATTTTCATTAGGCTCTGAAGCTGATGCTTGGGACAGTTTCTCCTGCACCTGCTTGGATGTGTGCATGTATGTAAGTGGTTGTAAATGTGTCTCCATTCCCTCTGTGACCTTATGCTTAACATGAATTACTTTTAGCAGAGTGCATGTGCACACACAAAAACACACACCTACATCCCTCTCCACCCCTGAAGATTTTGTCTCTTTGATGCAAGAATTTAGTCCTGTGTGATAGCAAGCAAAAGAGTAACTGAAGCGACAAGATCAGCACAGGGATGTCCAGCTGTCTCTTGTCATTGCCATTTCATATGATTGTAAATGAACCCATTGCTATCCCCTGTTGCTCGTGTTGCTTTGATACCTGAGAGCCATGGTCAGAGGGTAAGAACATGCCAGGCGCTGCCCAGAGCAGCATGATTAGACAGTCCCTTAATGACAGAGCTTATAATATACACATAGGACAAAGGAAAACAGATGGGTACAGACAGATGGGAGGAGGACTAGGCAACCGTGCAGTGGGACCGCAACGAACCACCCACTAAGCAAAGGTTTCAGTTTACTAATGTCTGAGCCTTTCTGCAAGTGTTGTGTAGAAGGGAAGAACAGTGACGGAATCTGTGGATGTGTAGGGTGAACAGTGCCCAGCCAGAAGGAGTATGGAAGGACTTGTCAGAATGCCAAACAGATGTATGATAGAGATTGATATCATGAACGTATCGAAGGAGTGAGCGAGTTCCTTATAAGGAATAAGGAACGATTTGGGGATGGGCAGTGAAGGGTCTTGAAAATAAGAGACCAGCAGGTCATCTGATGTGACAGACAGCAACGAACTGGTAGAAGGGTACAAACAGAGAGTAACACTTGGGCAGAGACTGGGTTGGTGCAATGATAGTTGCAGCAGTATTCTGAGCTGCGCAGTTACAAGAGCTGGAGAAAAAGGTGCTGTAGCGGTGGCACCACTACAACTGACGATCTGGGTCTAGCTGTACAAATAGTCTAACAAGACTAGACTCTAGAGATGCAAGAGGCTGAAATTCTATACTCTATTGTGTTTCTTTACAAAATAAGTTCTAAATTGCTTATTCTAAAATCAAGGCCTTTTAAAGTCATCCATGTTATTGTAATAAACCCTGTTCAATACTGCAGAACTTAGAAAAAAGATGAGGACTGTGGCCCTATCGCATTACTGCTGTACACATATAAAGTAGTATGGAGATATTTAATGGCAACTTATTTTCCCCATTGCTATTTAATTTTTCTTGCAGTTTGAGATGTGTGCAGAGGTACAGGACAAATGAGAAGACAGAAGAAACAAAGGACAGAAGTGCAGGGAGAACAGATGAAGATACTATGTGGCTATAGGAATGGAGGGTCTGAAACAGTCGGCAGAGAGGAAAGAGTTCTTTTTCAGAGCAAAGAAAACACCCGAGTGAGCTCAAGTGTGACTGTGGGCCCCTGCTTTCACTGCTTGTGCAGCTGCTCCTTGCAGCTTGAGTGGGTTGACTCCTCCCTTGTTATTCCCTTGTGCTGACTGTAGAGCATATCTGAATAGCAAAGAGATTAGCAATTAAGAGAAATGCTTCAGAGAGCTAAAAAAGCTCTCATTTTTGCTGAATGTATATTTTGTTGCATCTTTTTTCTTTTTCTTAAGCCATTCAATTAACAATTAATAATTTTCAGGGTGGTCACCTGCTTTTACCAAGCACTGGGGTTTGATCCCTAGGTCTTCTAGCTAGCAAATAAGAAGGCAAGGAACCTGATTTATCATTGCTAAGAAAGCTGTTGCCTGGGTATCTTCATGCTCCTGCACTGCTGAAAGGCAATGACATAAAAAAAAAAGGAAACGTTTGTAAGCAAACACTTTGCTTTTCACCTGTGAGATCTCAGCTACACCTCTGCTCTGTCCATCCTTCCGTCATTTTGTGGAGCAGGCCTGGGTAGGAAAGGCTGGGGGGTAGCAGATGGGAGGCTGACTGTTGCTCAGTTTGGAAAGCAGCTCCTAACATTTGGCTCACACCTGTCAGCAGATTCCGTATACACTTGTTTATCCTCCTCTGTACCATATGTTTCTATGTAAAATCAGTCCCAATGATCTATTGCCTTACTTCCATCACTCCTATTATGGTCTTAACTGAGCATTTCACAGTCATTAATGCATTTACCCTGACAGTGTCCCTGTTGCGTAGGCATTTAATATCACCCACTTTACAGATGGGTTAGCTGAAACTCAGATCAACAGCTTCTCAAAAGTCTTTAACCACTCCGTGTTGAAATCAATGGGAAGGAAACACATTTCCAGGAGATGGGAGTTTGGGAGAGTGAACCACACAGTTTCACTGAAGGAATTTGCAATGGAATGAGAAATCCCTCTTCTAGGTCCTGCATGGATGCTCTAAGTTCTGGACTATTCCTCATTTCTTGACACATAGCTGTTCCCTGCCTTTGTAGGACCCAGCAGACCTGTGCTTGCTGGTGTCCAGTATTTTTACACCCTTTTCAGTAGGCCACCATCTCACAACACCCCATGACCTCACCAAGACCTGGAAGTGATGCTGTCCTCAGCAGAAGGCTTTGTTTAAAAGTTAGTTAAAAGCCCATTGGCCCAATGTAGTGATAGCAATCAGCCCAAAAGTGTTCTGTCCAAATGAGAAAAATTGATATGGACAAAAAAAAAAAAAAAGTTTGTACTGCTGTGGAAACTGTTTCTCCTGTTTCCTCTATTCTTTGTATTCTTGCTTGCCTCTCAGAAAAGAACTTCTCTGCAGCCCTTCAGATTTAAAGCCTATGTAGGAGAGGGTTTTTTAAAATGTACTGTACGTACCTATCAGTCACCTACTTATTAATTATCACTAAAAGCATGATTAATCTGTCATGGATAAGGCTGCTAAGTAACCCTAATCATGCTAATGCATTTCTGTCACTTATACAAAAGGCAGCATTATTATCAGTTTTTACATCCATGTGTACTAAAGCCCATATACACAGCAGCTGCAGAGCACTGGTAACACTCTTTCTGTCACAGATGGGATGAGGTTGCATCGTGGATATCTGCATTGTCCCCACAGTGCCTGTGCAGTGATTTATTTCTTTGACACTGGTAGGGTTTAATAATGTTCTCTTTTGCAAATAATTTTGCCTTCTAAAATACAGTTATGAAAATTATTTCCAGGGACTCATAATGACTATGACTGAAATTCCTCTGTGGAAGGGGTCAGCATGAAGACCAAGGTGCTATTTAAGACCTGCAATGAGTGGGAACTAAGAGATGTGTAGGTCTTATACAAGTGTGAATGTCTAAGGAAAACAATTCTTTTGATATTGTAGAGTGTAATGCTTTCCCTTTGTATTCTTTTTCTCTGAATATTCAACCAATCCATTTTTTTAATAGCATAGATGTTGTAAAGTTCATTTCCAGGTGCCAAACTCAAAATTTGTAACCACACCTGAAACCCTTGTGCATCCATCTTGTTAAGCAGTCAATACGTGGATATGCTAAATCACAGCTAAGCTACACTGTTTAACTTTTAAAATGTTCTGAAGAAAAGAGCTCTTCACAGAGAAGAATTTCAAAACTGACACCTCCAGAAGGCTAATTATACCCTACAGTATTAGGAGCAGAAGACAGGTGGGTCATCCTTCGAAGGAACCATTCCACTGATGCCTGGATGATCTGCTTAGACTTGATGCCCTATTTCTGGATGGGTAAAGTATGAAGAACGCAACCATTAGATTCATTAAATACATAAACTAAGGAGAAAAAGCCCAGTTTCAAATTTGTCTTTTACACCAACTAGATTTTTGTTTAAATACGATAAAGTTTTATATAAGAGTTTTGGTGCGAACTGCCTGAAACTAAAGAACTTTACTGGAATATGATGCCTGCAAGTAGTAATCTGCATCCTTCCTGTGCTGCATGCCTCAGTGACCCAAATAAAGAAACCATTTTGATTTTTATCTGAATAAGTGCCTTGCTGCATGCAGGCAGAGTCTCAGGCAGTAGGTTTCTGAGCATACAAATTTTTGAGTCCCAAAAATCTTGTGCAGTATTGTACAGCATTGCAGTAGCCAAGTCATGGTCAGTGCATGGTGGGTAAGAAGAGGAAGATTGGCAAGAAAATATAAACTGCTCTAGAACAAGTGTTGTTTGTGTGGCTTTCACAGTCCTTTGCTTAGATAACTTCCTTTTTTAATAGCTCTTTAGTCATCACAGTTTGGTGTAATGCAGTCCACAGTAAATTGCTTGTAGCCATTTGCGTGTATTATAGTGACACAGAAATTTTTAAAGTCACCATTAAATCTTGGAATGCTGTCCTTAACATAGCAATTTCACTCTTTTCTTGCAAAACTGTGCTCTCCTACCCTTTCTTATTAATAAACATGATATACTTCTGTTTGCTTTCCTTTCATTCTGCACAGCTGTACTCTTCTCTTTCATCAAGAGAGAGTCACAATTTTGTTTGTCACACTGAAATACAGATTTTTTACTTCTTTATTTGTGAACAGCACACTCGGATTTTCCTTATGGAATAGAAATAAAAACAGCACTGACATTTAGAATGTAAAAGAATTGCTCCAACTGATTATAGTCATATTAAAATGAGTCACACACTTTTGGCACAAACTTCCTGATATACACATCCGTATATATTAATCGCTATGACATCATTGAAGAACTATTTTTACCATGGTAATAAAAGCTGAATGCATTTGTCAACTTTTCAAATTATATTTAATCCACTGAACATACAGATAGGTTAGGAAAGACTCTTGCTCTCAAATAATAGCAGAGCTCAATTATACATGTCTGAAAATGTTGTGCTTGTAAAGGTATGTAAAATATTTGCAGTTTTGAAATGTAGGTGAAAAGCACACTGTAAAAACCAAAACAAATTATGTTTACTAAGAAGAATTAAACTCACCTGTCAACAAATGCATGGTGTAGAACAAAGATAGGATCATTTGCGGAGCCTTGTACTTGAGACATGGAGCCATTCATGTAGATGTGAAGTGCATTATGCAAACCACTTTGAGATATGTTTGATATTGCAGTCTCTGGATCAGCAAAGCCTGTATATTCAGGAGGAAATCATATGCTGATATGACAATGCATATAATTATTTTTCCAGTAAGACTGAAGATCAAAGTACCTACTTTCACTTCATTTATGTTCAGCTTAGACAAGAGCTTTGGAAAGCACATAAAGGAGTGCTAATATATTTCAAAGGCATAGCAAAGATGAAATTAGAATAAGCTAAATTAAAACTCCTGCCATGTAGCTAATGCAGCATGTCAGCAAATGTACTGCTTAATTGCTTTATATTTTTAAATGTCTTTGTCCATTGTGTCTGGCTGTTATAAGGCAACGTAATCCCTGCAGACATTTATGCGTGTACATTTATTCATGTTGAGAAAATGTATTCACTTTATTTTCATTTTTATCTCTATACTTATATGTTCCTATGATACAATAGACTATTATAATTCATCATATAATCAATCATTTAATACTGTTTGTCTCTATAGAACACACTCTTTTATTGATAGGAGCCAATACAATACAGGCTATAATCTTTACAAAAGGATTTGGTAAGTAATCAACAAACTTCCACAGTCAGACCTGCAGATTGCTCTTATTTTGGACGGAACTTAAAATACAGACTTTGAGAAGAGATCACACAGACCAACCCCTAAACAGGAAATACTGGAACATGAGCCTCTCTATTAGCTTTTATTTTGGTAGCCTGTCCGTACCTCTACTCTGATGTTGGTAGCCCTTCTCAGCATCCTGACAGCCAAGCTTCCTCCCTAATGTAAGGACTCCTAATAAAAGTCAACTCAACCATCTAATCCTTCTCTGGGATTTTCCAGGAGAATAAAGCAGAAACACACATTGTCCTCCCAATCTATTTCTTAACTTGGTGCTAGTTCTAATATTTAACCCACGCTACAAAAACTCTCTGTTCTCTCTCTTTGATTTCGTTCCAGAAGATGTCTTGTTTTCACAATTTCTGTAAACTACAGGATGAGGAAGCATAGTGGAGACATAATAGAACATCTTTATGATTTCATAATCAAATAAAAAGGGCAGTGAACAACATGCTGCTTGTGCTGATCCTCAGTGTTTTCCCAATATTGTTGCAGTTTATCAGATCTGCAAGGTGAGTAAAAGAAAGAGCTTAGCTCTTCTCTTTGGGAAAAGCCTCATGCACTTTGAACATTTGCTTTATTTACTTACTTGGACAAAGAGGTAGCATTTGAATGAGGATCAGCAACATACTTTTGAAGCGAATCTCCCAACAGTCTTTCTGTTTCATGCTGTGACTCACATCACAGGCAATTTCTGACTGTGCAAGCTGGATTCCTTTTCGAGGAAATCTAAAAGATGCCGATCATCAGTGAGTGTTCAGTTCATGGGACTGAACTACAGCTAGTGTGAAAGAACCCTTTCCTTGTCAAAACTCTCATGTATAACATGGAAGTTGAGTTCTCAGTACCAACTTTTTTGCTTTTTGGATTTTCTCCTCTTTGAGTCACATAAAGTACTAACTGAGATGTGGCTAGAGATGCCTTATGAGTAGAGTCGTATTCTGTGAACTTGGAAACCTGAGTTTTAGAACCCACCGGGACTCTGATCTTCTATGTGAAATGATTGCATCGCTTTGTGTCTCTAAATTCTCTCATCAGGTTTTGCCTTCTCTGTTAACCTCTTCAAACAAGGGAAAGCATCCGTCATATACCACTGATAATTATAATAAGGATCAAATCAAAGCCGTGGCACCTAGGAGCCAATGTACTATAGTAACCATCCATCTTTCTGATCGTAATAGTATGACAAAGATTTTGAGAAATTCAAGAGAAGTCAGAGCAGAAAACATAATTAGGACAGTTGGAGGAGGTAGAATTAGCTTATCATGAAAGCTGAAAGACTTTAAGGTGGAATGAGCCTGCATTTAGGAGAGAAAGAGGAACATGTTAATCCTACAGATAACTGCACATTTTAAGTACATCGGCTGTGGACCAGGATTATTGAAGATGCTGCGTGGTGATATGAACAGCGATGGGCAGAAAAGTTCTCAAACGGAAAATCTTGCCCACAGAAATTTGCCTGATGATGAATGCTGTGTTACCTAGCTGTCAATCATGGGAAACAGCAGAACAAAATATTATCTATGAAGAATGAAGTACAGTGGCAGCCTGGCCAGAACTCACAGGAACCAGTGGCAACAATTTTGTCCTTCTTTGTTGATGGCCTCAGCGTGTGAGCATTGAGATCAGTTGATGTAGCAATACTGGGAAATTCCTGTGGATATTAACTGAAAATGATCTCTCTGTATATCATTCTGAAGGAACACTTCCACATATATTCAGCTGCATTATAAGTGTGTTTACAGGGAAAAAAACTTTATGCAGAGTCTAGGCATAAGTTTAGATTTTTTATATCAAACTTGGGATACTTCTTAACATTTCTTAACATGTTGCAAACACTTGATCTAATAATTCATTAAAAAATCTACAAAATACTAATTTTGGCTCTGGACAAGTTTTCATGAAACATCTGCACACGACCATTTTATCTTAATAATCAAATCTCTGTAAGTGGGACAGCTTTAGCAACCTCACCCTCTGGCTCCCAGTTAACTGGACCACATTCAGTCAGTGTCAAAGGTGACATCAGGTTTAACCATGTGCATGAGAAGTTCTAACAACTCATTTCTTGTTATGAAAACTCCATATAAATTGCAAAGTTAGCAGGAATAAAACTACAATGTGGTATCACTTTATTAGCCTTGGTCCTGTTCTTTTCTCTCAGACTTCTTAAAAGATTTCAGTACAATCAGCTATTCAGGATGATGTACTATGAAATTGGGTAGAGCCAATTAAAAAGAATATGTGAAACATGAGAATTTTTNGAATAAAACTACAATGTGGTATCACTTTATTAGCCTTGGTCCTGTTCTTTTCTCTCAGACTTCTTAAAAGATTTCAGTACAATCAGCTATTCAGGATGATGTACTATGAAATTGGGTAGAGCCAATTAAAAAGAACATGTGAAACATGAGAATTTTTTCAGGGTACAGGAAACTTTGCTGAGGCGGCTGCAGTAAAATCACCTCTACAGCAAATGTGAGGCTACAGATCTATGAGTGCAGTGAGCTGAAATAAGAGCTCCCTGCCTCTAGATAGTGGAACTCTACTTTCCCCACCTGCCTTGCCCCATGCTGTGCATTCCTCTCCCATGTGTTAACTGCACCTTGTCAGTCCTTCTGTGAAATGATTTAACTCACTATTCTGGCAGCAAACTAGCCTGGAGTGTGGGTCATCAGTTTTTTTCCAGGCTACTCAGATACAGTACCTCATGTAAGGACATGACGAGAACCAGCGCTGGTACCAAAAAGGAGGAAGAGTGACGGACTGTCGGATTGAGGAGATTGCATAGAGAAGCAGGGCTGTCCCTGATGGCAGTGAGCTGTTAAATCATCTGGCCAGTACAGGAAGATATTGCATTCAGACATCTTTTTAAACCCTTGTTTAATTACGGTGCATTAGAAATAGCAATTAGTGCGTACATCACTGAAGTGAATGTAAGTTTTGCCACTGATTTCAAAAAGAGAAAGATCATATTTTTAAGAGATCATAAACCTGATTCTGCTACTGCTCATAGCACTGCAGATCAGCAACAGTGATTCAGTGGATTTGAAGTAGCTTCATGCTGACCCAGGTCAAATTAAATCAGATGGAGATTTAGCCCAAAGTTTATTATAGGATTAGTTAATAATGCCACTCAAAATTAAGGCTGCCTGACAGTTTTTAGGATGATATATAGGTGTTTGTGATTGAACATGCAGTTGGGTCATGTGTATGCATTTTAATAGAGTATTTAATAATATTAACTGCAGATTTTACAATCTAATAACAGACACCACAGAAGTCCCTGTACAATCAGTCAAGTGCAAACCTTTATATATTGAAAGCAGGTAGTGCTTTCCTCGGATGCTCATTTACCACTGGCTGAAGCACTGTAAATACGCTTAGCAGAGGGTATGCAGAGCTCAGAGAGCATTAGTGGAATTTAGCGCTATGGCAATGGAGGAACCATTCCAAAAAACCTATCTGCTTTGATTATCTTAGTGGACTGTTTAACATCTGTGGCATCCCTAACATCACTGAACTATACATAACACTTTTGCGGGTGTTTTTTTTTAACTGCAAAACTATTTTTCTTACAAAACAAATTTTAGTTTTATCTTACTTACCACTCCAGTGGTTAGGACAGCTGAGACTTTAAAGATCAAATTCTGCTTTGTATGTTGCATGTTGAGGGGATCCAGTGCATCCTCAGTAAGTTTGCAGATGACAGCAAGTTGGGTGGGTGTGTTGATCTGTTGGAGGGTAGGAAGGCTCTATAGAGGGATCTGGACAGGCTGGATTGATGGGCCGAAGGCCAATTGTATGAGGTGCAACAAGACTCAGTGCCGGGTCACAACAACCCCATGCAACACTACAGGTTTGGGGAAGAGTGGCTGGAAAGCTGCCCGGCAGAAAAGGATCTGGGGGTGTTAGCCAACAGCTGGCTAAATGTGAGCCAGCAGTGTGCTCAGGTGGCCAAGAAGGCCAACAGCATCCTGGCTTGTATCACAAATAGTGTGGCCAGCGGGACCAGGGCAGTGATCATCCCCCTGTACTCAGCACTGGTGAGGCCACACCTCAAAAACTGTGTTCAGTTTTGGGCCCCTCACTACAGCACAGACACTGAGGTGCTGGAGTGTGTCCAAAGAAGGGCAACGGAGCTGGTGAAGGGTCTGGAGCACAAGTCTTGTGAGGAGCGGCTGAGGGAACTGGGGTTGTTTAGCCTGGAGAAAAGGAGGCTGAGGGGAGACCTTCTCGCTCTCTACAACTCCCTAAAGGAGGTCGTAGTGAGGTGGGTGTGGGTCTCTTCTCCCAAGTAAGAAGCAACAGGACAAGAGGAAACGTCCTCAAGTTGCACCAGGGGAGATTTAGATGGGATAGTAGGAAAAATTTCTTCTCCAAAAGGGTTGTCGAGCACTGGAACAGGCTGCCCAGGGAAGTGGTTGATTCACCACCCCTGGAGGTATTTAAAAGACAAGCAGATATGGCATTTAAGGACATGGTTTATTGGCAGACTTGGTAGTGCTAGGTTTATGATTGGGGTAAATGTTCTTAAGGGTCTTTTCCAACCTAAATCATTCTATGATTCTGTAACTCTATGTCCGAGTCCAACTGGCTGATATACTTAGTCCCACTCTCCATGAGGATGATTTTTTCCTTAATAAGAGTTTCATAGTTTAGAGAAGTTCAAGTCAGATAGATACATTTACTTTAAAATAGGAAGGAAGATATAGATATAAGAATGTTAAGGACATATCCTTCCAGATCTTACAAGTTAACAATGCTCTTCTGGCTTATGTTCGTGGAGCTTTTCTGCTATTGCAGTCTCACAGGAAATTTTTCAGGGTTAAATCTTTCGTGTTTTCTCAAGCAATGTTATTACTGTAATCTCTCTAGAGTGAGGTAGCTGCAAGATCTGCAGAATTTGGCCTAGGGGGCTGTAGTAAATGAAAGTTTGTGGTTATCTAATTTAGACCATGTCAACATCTGGATTTTTTTCTTAAAATGACTTTTGTAGAGCTTCACTGTGGTCAGGGCTGAATAGTCTTTCTAGTTCTTTGTAATGACCCTCAGCATCTTGACAGTACTTTCTCAGTGTGCAGCATAAACTTTCCCAAAAATTGAGAGTTTGAAATGGTTGAGAGAAGTTGTCTAGAGTCTAAAACTTTTTTAATTAGAAGTTTTCTGTGAGAAAACTTCATTTTGAGAAACCATTTTTTGTTAGCTATATGGATCACAGTGAAAAGTTTTCCAGATGAAAATCTTTCATTTCACAAAAAAAAGGAATATGTCATATTAAAATGAAATTACATTTTGAAGTGTTTGATGTTTTAATCCATTATTTCATGACACAACAGCAGTAACGATACATGATTGTGACAGACAGTGGAATGCTATGACATGGCTTGACTTGATACAACGTGTCATGAGTTAATTCATGAATTGTGAAAGTCATACAGAGTTTTAGGATTTATTTTAATAAAATGTTCTTTTGATACTTTGTGCAAAACTGAAGGCACTGAGTTTCCTGTGAAGTTGCTATGAATAAAATAATTTCAAATGTGGAATTTGCTCATAAAGAAAAAGAAATTCTAAGTTTTTAAGCCATCTCTTATTCTTAGGAGGTAGTGTTCAGTATCACACCAAAACTGAACTGCACAAAGAAGAAACACAACTATTTCATTTGTGGTCAGCTAATCCATTTCTGATCTTACCTGCTGCGCATAATCTGGACTGATTTTCTGTTCTCTTCTTGTATCCACAAAGCGTCCAATAAAGTTAATAGTGTTCCTTAGTTAGGGCCACAATTCAACAAATCCTATTTAAAATAATTGCTTCCACTTCAAGCGGCAATGTGCAAACGGCTTTTAACCTGTTGTTTTTCAGCCAAAGCAAAAACTGGCCTGTTCCAGAGTGAGAGGGCAATCCGTGTGATCAGCCTCAGGAGGATATTGTTTTATAGAACAGAACTGACCTTTGCTGTTCATGTCTGTTGAGGTTACTCTTCAGTGACATAATTTCTGTCTCTATAGCAGCATTTCCTACTCAGCAAACACAGATTCAACCTGTGTTGTTGGCATCTGCTCATAATGATGTTGATACCTACCCCTTCAAAGGGCAAAAAGGTGTTGTCTTTGTTCCAGTGCATTCAAGGATGGAAGAGCATACAGTTTTGCCCAGAAGAGGTTCTTCTACAAAATCAGCTCTTCTAAGTGATCACAGGTGTTTTGCATTACAGAACTAAATTAGGAGTAAATCTCACATTGGTGTAACTCAGGAACCACTCAATTACAGTCACTGGCTTGGTTCTGGTCATCTTTTTTAAATCTAGAGTAACTCCAGTAAAGTCAATGGACTTACTTTGGATTTATTTTGGATCTAAAAGAGATTAGAATTTGACCTTAGGTGTATTGGCACAAACTTGTGCAAACAAGTAAAGAAGGATTGAAAAGCTTTTTGCTTAGAAAAAGAAGGAACTATACAGTGTTAGCAGGTTTTTAAGAATGCCATCACACAGAAGTGGGCAGTGGCAAAATAAATGCAAGCTGGGAATTCAAGCTTGGCATCTGCACACAACAAAAATCTAAGCAGGCCATTTGTAAGAAAGGAGCCAACACAATATGGGGGGTTTTGGCAGCAAAGCTTGTTTAAAAACTTTCCACCATCTCTTTCAACATTAGCCATGTATTCTTGGCTTCACATGGCAGTTCATTGTCTTGTTAGCTAAGTAAGTTAGTTGACAGAAATGCTTGTGGTCCTGTGGTGTAGAGTTGAGTGTTGAAATAATTCAGGTTAAAATATAAAATATCCTTTAAAAAAAATGAAAAGCTGTCTCTGAATAACACTGTGTCTGATGGAATAAGTCCATTTCCATAGTAATATAGATAAATACTTACTGAGCCACATCTGGCTTGCATCAGACAGATTCACCACCAAAAATGCCCCTTATCATGGAACACTGTAGACACAGTTTCACTTTAGTGATCTCTGCTCTAGTGAAATATTTTTATGGAAAGAAAGGTAACATCACTCTGTTGACCTTTACTCTCTTCCATATCAGCTCTTGAGCACTGTAGATCTCCTTTACCTAGGCTATAAAAATTAAACAACAATATAGGATCTGGCAATTACACTGGGAGTTGGACTATGAGCAAACATGGTCACTTAACAAGATTTCCCCTAGGATAGAGAGGTTCTAATGTTAGGTTGTTTTGGATTTTTTTTTGTTTCTTCTCTAAGGAGGGGACATTCATTGCCTCAGCCTTACGCCACTGAGCTTTTCTTCACTGTGCTGCAGCTTCCCAGGCTCCCTCCACATGGATCCTAGGATTTGCAAATGTCCAGCTTCACTGCCGGGACAAAAGTAGCTGCTCAGTCTCTTTTCTTCCCTTTTAGAGCCACAGAGAAGGGATCCTACAGATGTTCTGAAGGGGATAGGGTGCATGTCAGGGAGGGCACATCTGGATGGAGATAAAACAGGCATGTGCTGCCCCTGCATTGAGTTAACCAGATGCATCCAGAAGCCATGCAGTGCTATGACCAAGATAATACATGCTGCTTCCATAGCTATCTAAGCTGTATGGTTTCTAAATCGTATCTGACTTGCATACATTCTCAAGAACATGTAGTTTTTTTCCCCATTTAAACTATCATGAAATCTATCTAAATCACATGAAAACTATTTGAACCTATTGATGGCAACCATGGCATGCATCATGTGCCATTTGGAGGGCTCTAAATGACCACAGTGGTGAGCTGGAACTTCATAACCTCGTTTAGGAGAAAAATGAAGTCTCTTCAGCTTCTGAAGGGTTGTTACACAGAACAAAAGAACTCACTTGGAGGAAAATTTGATCCAGAAGAGCTCTTTTCAGATGCAGTGACATTGCCGTTATCCAGATTAAAGCATGACCCTCTTCAAGTGTGATTGGCAGATGACACTATGATATTAACAAAGACCAACTGTGACTGCACTTACTAGCCATGAAATTAACGAGACAAAGAGACAGCAATAGAGAAAGAGTTTGATACATTAATCAGACAAAACACCGATTCTGATTTTAGAGTTAAAATAACTTCTTCCAGGCTCTTTGAGAACTGTAGGTGCTTTCCTTTGTGCATTCATTGTGCAACTCTGTTGAGCATCTCTGTTGTTGCCTTTTTTCAAATAGCCACCATTATTTTCCATAAGAAAATATATCTATTTGTATCAAAGGGGTATACTTGATCTATGACACTGTTTAGCTCTCAGTTTAGACTTAGCAACGACCAAAAGCAGGTTTTACCCTTTTTCTGCAAGTACTCGCTGAATTATTATTACTTAATAAGCAGTCATGGTACTAAAATTCAGGCTTTGTGAGTGGTCCGTTTTGACTCTTCTCAGTAAACCATATGTGATTCTGTATAACTTCCATAGACTGTGCCTTTGCCTTTGTTTACAATACTAGCCACGTGATGGTAGACCCTCATTATTTCATTACTAGTTTAATTCCCTTTTCTCTACTCCTCCTATTTCTCCTTTTGTATCTATTCACACACTTTATGAAGAAATATGTGAGCAAACGTCTACTCAATTCTATCACATTTTTCTTTCCCATACTTCGCATCATTCACCTTTTCAAAGGTAGAAAGCACAGATATGCCCAGAGCTGGAGTCAATTATTGTTGCAAGCAAAAATCTCTGGCACATAAAAAATAGGTCATATTTCATTCAGCTGACATATGATACTGTAGCCATATTTACTGATAAATATATAATGTGTTATTTTTTATTAGCAAGTTAGTAAGATTCAAAAGAGATTGGGTAGAGACATAATTAAGAATAACTGTTCCTTTTAGGAAGGAACCCTTGTTTAGAATAAAACTAGGAACATTCAAAAGATGTTGGATTGTTAGAAAATTAAGATAAATAACTAAATACTTTTGGAAATGGTACGAAGGATCATTTTTGAGGTGTAACTTAATCCCTAAACCTTAGAGTTTGGGGAGAATTCTGCTATGGAGTTCACAGTGGCAGAATGTAGATATAACATGCCAACTGGCAGCAGCCTCTTTCACCTTTGCTGTCCAGCCTGGCCTCTGGAAGACTGTGGATTCCAGGGCAAACCTGTAACCCCCATGGACATAGTTATGATCATGTCTAAGTAGATTATTAGATGATCTCTTTTTATGCAATGTTACATTTGTTCGCTGTGCCTGGTGCTGACTATAGCAGGAGACAATATTTCCTAATAGATAGATTTAGGGTCTGATCTAGTTTAGTTTCTACTTTCTTATCAAATGCCTTTAGCGTTGGTCTTTCTGTCTGTTGCTATTCCAGGAGAAAATATAACATTTTTTTTTCTTTTTGTGTGATGCTTTATGAAATCAGCTCAAATTGTCCAGAGTTTAAAGACTCTAACCTCAAAGAGAATCCATTTACAGATTGAAACAGCATAATAGAATAAAGTATGATACCTTCCAAAGTGTTTCGGAAACTGTAATTGGCCATTTTATCCATGGATCCAGATTCATACTGAGTTAGTGACAGGCAAAATTCAACTTCAGCTGAAGATGGGAGCCTTGGGGTCCTTGATTTATCATTGTTCCCAGGATTTCGTAGTATAGGCCCCTCACTTGTGGCATTGCATAAACCCTGTTGGCTGTTGTAGTCTTCAGACCGAGTACAAATTACCTGTATAAAACATTTTCTATTAGCAGAATTGCAACTGTAAAAAATAAAAGCTAACAGAAAAGGTACTTTGATTAATATTTTTTTAAAGGAGCAAAGAAAAAGTACAATGTAATAAGTTTGTTGCAAGAATATATATTAATTTTTAAGTTTTCTATGTATGATTTTAATGTAGAAGACACTCCTCTACTGCAATGCACATTTTGAAATAATGCACTAGTCTGTATCTGAAACTACCTACATGGACTAAGGAATAAATTCTCATTTATGCTCTTCAAAACTCACTGAGGCTAAATTCAGTGTTACTTACCAATGCAGCAGGACACAAGTGGAGTTAAAAATCTGCTGCTGCAGTTGCTAAATGGAGGCTTTTTGGCTTCATCAGACTACTGAACAAAGCCATAATTGCAGATTTTTTTCTCCCTGCACAGTAAAAAGGGGAAATTGTTGACTTGGAATAGGAAAAAAAAATCATTTATTCTGAAAATATCTGTCTGTGCTTTGTCAGACTAAATGGGCACTTAGCTTCACTATGTCTTGATGATGCTATATGTACAAAATGGGAGAAGACATTGCTCTACTTCCCAGGAATGTTGTGGGGATGAACATGTATCAACAACTGAGATACCATTGTGATGGGAAAGGATATTAAACAGAGGATGGATACAGATAGTAAATACTGTCAGAATCCAGCATTATTTATATAAATGTTCTGGGTTCACAGACAAAGTCCAGTGACCATGGCATAACAAGTAATTTCTTGTCAGATGATCTGTAGAAGCTGCCAGTCCAGCTTGAGAGTCCTGGAAGAGCCAAGTAGTTCAATGTAACTTCAAATGATAGTCAGCTAATTTTGGCTTCAGATTTGCCATGGGTTAAAAGTGTCCACACACGCTGTGTCACTAAGGTGCTGCTCAGTATCTTGTTAAGCCACACGTTACCTAAGGTCATGGGTCTTCTGATGACCACGAGCTTTTATAGTAGCTCTCACTGCATCCTCTGCTTGGTCAGAGAAGTGATGGGAAAGAGGGGGAGGATTTTTTTCATATCCTGGTACCATAAACCTACAGGGAGTTAAGTACTAACTCACATTTCTTCTGTATTCAGGAACTGAACTGACATGGAGTCAGGATGGCGGATGGAGAAAAATATAATGACACTATCAGAAGATCAGACTAGAGGGTTTGGTGGATGTGTATAGTGGTACAGTTGGTGGGTTTATGAAAACAAAACAGAGCAACAGTGGCCTAAAACTCCCAGAAGGTGTTCCGTACACCTTTCAGGTGAGGCTGAGGCTCTGAACCACAACTGCTGTTTATTGTTTGTTTCTTTTCTGAAAAAACTACCAAAATATATATAACTCCAAATCACCGGAGATCCCTTCAAAATATAGGCCTCTGTGGTTAGCGGGTAATCAACATGGTTAATAAGAACTTTGTGTGGAGAAAGAACAAGTCTCATTGTTGTGTGCAACATCGCAGGGGAGAAAACATGTGACACTAAAACCTCCAGACTTCTTCCATGCTGGAGGTGTACTTCTATTTCACGGACCGAAACAAGGAACGAGAAGGTGAGTGAAAGCAATCACATCTGGTGTGCATGGGATGGAAGAACATGAGATTCTTTGTTAGTGAAGGAAGTGAGCGGGAGATTCATTTCACCGGCACTAGCTCTGTACAAGTTTTCAGATTGAACCAACACTTTAGGACAACCTCTGCAGTCAATAGAGAGGGAGGCATCTCCTGAGTGTGATTCATCCCTTTTAAGCCAGATGTCTGGTAGGTGAGATGTACTTACCTCTGGGGGTGCCTAGCTCTCTCCATTGACTAAGTCAATGAAATAAAATGTGTAAAAAAATCAATGCTGAAACTGTCTCTCGATTGCGGTTAGCAAGGGAAGCAAAATTTCATGTTCAACTTAATGCTCTGCTTCTGCATTAGGATGGGATGAATGACACCCTGGAGGCATGGATGTGCCTCCAAAGTGACTAAAGACAAAGCCAAAGGCAAGTTGCTTTGCTGCCTAAGTAACTTTTGAATGAGTGTAAGGAGATGAGATGAATCCTTTTGTAAGTGATTTGACCACAACTTCACAGAAAATGTATAAGGGAGCTGGTGATATAACCTATATTTCTTAAGAATCTGGAGTTCTTAAATGATAAGTTTCCTATGAATATGAATTTCATGAATAAATTATTCTTTTTTTTTGTGGACATAAGAAAGCTTATCAGATAAATTTATCCTTAGAGTCTGCTCTATTAGCTGAAACCTGCCCCAGTCTGTTAAAACTAAGGCGCCCTTGGAGGCTGTGGGTACTTGTCCAGCAGTTTCATGTGCACATTCCCCGCAGAAGCTCACCAAGTGGGTCAGGATTGTGCATCTAAGAAGGACTGAGGTCAGGACCGTGCCTCTAAGGAGTCTTTTTTAAAAATCCCCGCTGAGAAGGGAGAGGTAGCGACAGGGAGAGACCGACAGTTATAATACAAAGCATAGCTACGGTGCTGTTTCTATGATTGCTTTGTGTTACCGAGAGAGTTTATTCCTGTTAGAAGGAAAACAGGGGGGATGATTTAGGCTGAGAGAGATGCTCCAATAATGTCTTTGTTTATAAAGAATGCATAGATCTACGTCTCTAGAAGTGCACTAGTGAAGAAGGCAAGCGTCTTGGCTGGCAGAGCTCAACCCAAGTGGAACACTTGGCTCAGAAACTACATGCACATGCACTTTCTGTTTAGATCTGTTTCCTATGGACCTTATCTAGGTCCGTCTCTTCTTCGGGCTTCTTTGCTCAGATGTCCTATTTTTCCATCCTCTCCCCGCTGCGCTGGGGATATAACCCCAATGTGTCCTAAAGAGGAATCACATGTTGCCTTCAAGACTACCTTTTCAGATATTCAGACAGGGAATCTTCAAGCATGAGCTCAAATATATTTAACCAAAGGAACATTTTCCCTTTATTCTGTTTATCCTTTTCAGTGGGATTTAATGCAATTGTTAATGTTATGAGGCTTATAAATGGTTACAGTGCTATTTTTTTTTCCCATTTGTGTCTCTGTGTAGCCCTCGTTAATGATCTGACTAACAAAATTCATCCTAAACAGAAGCCAGATGCTGTAAGGCATCTGGTAACTCATGGTCAAGAAATGCCAACATAAGGGGCAGGAATGAAAATACTTATTTGTGACCTTCTGCTATTTTTTCTGAACTAAAAATTAAAGTCTGGCCATAAAATTAGCCAGGATGCTTTTCCAGAAAGGTGTAACTTTGGTAATATAAATTACGGGTCTACCCTGAAACTACAATTTTCTGTTTATCACTCATGTGATGTGTAAGTGGTAACAGAACATAGGTCAGTTAAATGTTTTTTTCTGGATATAATCTGCATAAAGCACACAGAAAATGGGTCACTTTTCATTCAGCAGGAGTACTTTCTACTAGAAACATGCTGGTTTAAAATACAATTTTTTATTCCCTTTTGGAACAGCCCTGAGCAAATTTCTTAGTTCACCCTTGACAAAGCTTCATATTTAAACTGCACCCAGTGCCTGCTCTCCTGCATGCATAAATTCACCGGATCAAGGGAAATTGTTAGGAAGATATTCCGAGGAAAATCTTACGTAAGTGGTTAGCAGAGCAAACGCCAGTAGATGGCAGTCCAGAATATGAAGCATGGCTCCTGGGCCTTGTAGCACCCAGCAAAAATATCTCACTGCAGTTGAGATCTTTAGCACAGCTCTTTGTATCATTTCTTAGAAAACAGACTGTAAATGTGCCGAAGCGTTGCTGATGTCTCGCACCTTTTTGCAAATGGGAAACCCTTTTGTCTTTTGCTTGCATAGACCAGCCCCTGCACCTAACTAAAGTGAGTTACATTACAGGAATCTTCAGCAATGTTCAGTCCTTTGTGTACTATTTTCAAATTCAAAGCCTTGGAGGTTTTGGTAACAAACAGTTTGTGGTTGCTTTGGACTTATTAGATCTGCACTCACAGGAACGTGCAATACAGGTAATATACACCTGAACAGTCAGAAAAAGGTGATTTTCTATGGTATTGAAATAGCTGCTCACTTACAAAGTGATCTGAAGTTCCTTAGTTTGCTGGGAAAGTATGATCACTCAAAGGGTTAATCCGCACCTCTGCTTCCTTTAGAGCTGGTCCTTGCTCTGCTTCTCTTCTAAGCCCACAGAGCAGGAGTCTGCCCCATCCAGGCACTATATTGGCATGTTTTCATAGTGTTATGCTCCAGGTTAATATTACCTAAAAGAACCATGCCAGACTGCAGCCAGAGCAACCACATGACTTGCTTATCTGTGGTGCCCATCCCAGCTCTCCCAAGAGTGTGATGTGGGCACATCCTGGACCTCCTTGACACATCCCCATGTCTCCCTTTGTCCTACATGAACTCCTGAAGCGTAGCCTGGAGTCCCACTATGTGGCCAAAAGAGATTTTGCACTGATTCATTGCTTTCCCCGTCTTTCTCCACTTATTCTCACACTCTTGCTTAGCAATGTCATTAAAGTGCAGCCCTCATGCTAGATTTAAAACATTTGGCAATTGTAAAGAGGTATGATTTTTAGTTTTTTGGTTGCATTAGGGCCTGACATAATCTAATCCTAATTAAGTGGCATCCAGAAGCCATTTACTCACCAAGCTCAGAAAATGTAAGGAAATTCCCAAATAACCTGCAATGGAACAAACCATACTTTGGGACCTTGCTCCTATAGGCAGAGCTTTAAAAGGTGGTGTATCTATAGCAGACCAAAAAAGTTTTTAAAAGGCTGTGTATATTTATATCCGGTTCTTCATGTACTCCTGGTTATTAGCAGGAATGGCAAGGTAAAACAGGCAGAGGACTGAACAAAAAAAAAAAAGAAAATTCGGAAAGCAAAGCTTCAAAGAAATTCTAAGAAACATCTTTGTGCAAGGATAAGGTCATCAATTATCTTTCTGACCCCTATGGCACATCCATTAACTGGAGGAGTTGTGAAACTGCAGCTAAAAGGAGATGAGACAACACGATGTAACAGCACTGAAATAAGCCTACGGCCTTCACGGTATTTTCTCAGCCCTCAGTAAAAGCTGGCTGAGTTTCATCTCTTCGGTCAGAGGCAGCCCAGAACTGAGGGGTGACTTATACCCCATTCGGCACCTAAAAATGCTCCTGGGGTGGAGTCGGAAACTGTTGTCACTTACTGCTGAAATATTCATTATCACTTTCTGGTTTGGCGGACTGTGATTCCCTCTTCTCTGGCTGTCTCCAAGCTGTACTGCTAGTGTTGCTGTCTCCATGTCTACCACAAATTCACAAAGACATATCCCTCTACAGGTAGGCTTCTTTTTCTGGTGAATTATCAACAAAACCCAATTTTTATGATATTTCTTAGCTATTAATTTATATGCCTCTGAAGTTATTTATCTTTTATGCTATATGACTCTTGAGCAAACACGGCTACATACTAGAGAACAGCCAAGCAACCACAGGCCAAACTCTGCTATCACCCACTCATGATCCCATGGAAGAAAGGGTATTACTTTGAGGTTACGGTGACATAAAGAGGCTGAGGATATCCGAGTGGCTGCTTCTGCTGTGTAGAGATCCCAATTCCCTCAGATTGTGGTATCGAGGTGTGGTTTGTGGAGACTGGTCTCTTTGCAATAGGAAATGTTTCAAATTTATAATCCATGTAAGCACATCATTAGGGGACCAATCTTGACAAACCCTTATTTTACAGTTACTTACTCCATTCGGGCTGTTGGTTTTTTTAATTTACTAGCCTGTAGCTGGCACCAAAACCTACTAAATTGCAATAAAAAGCAAAGTAATTGAGTTCATGAGGTACTCGAGTGTCCACAGCAGATGACTTTGGCTGATTTAAAAATCAAAAAGTGTTGGCTTCTAGTGTTTATATTTTTGAAAATTTCTTGAGTATTTAAAAGTGGACATAAAATAGTGCTTCAAATGATCTTTTCAGACTATTTAGCTAACAATACAGCTGCCTGATAAACTGTGTTTAGAGTTAAATAACTGTATCTGATTAACTAAATTTCGTGTTTCTTATGAAGTCATATTTTCAGGTAATGGTTCTAAAGTACTGTCATTGTCACTTCAGGAGCATTATATTAATTTTCTATTTGTGTAACTTGTTTCCTTTATGTAGCAGCTTTGCATTTGTGTGAGTGGTTCTGCAGGGGGATACAGAATGAAGTGCTAAGGGAAATTCTTGGTGCTTGCAACAAAGAATTGGCTGCAGGCTTACAACAGCACATCTGAGAGCAGACAGCTCTCCACGTTATGCAATTGCTTCTCTTAAGTCACTCCTCTTTTAGGAGAGACAAAACACAGGAGGCTAAAGTTGGTGGTATAGCCTGCTTGCCACAATATTAACCCTAAACCAGCACTTACATTCGGATTAATTTTCTTCATCATCTGTCTAGCAAACTGTGGGGATCCCAAAACTCTAATGTTAACTACCAGCAGAGAGATTCTGCTTTTATTTGCAGAAGGCTTTTTATGCATTTGTAGCTCCACTGAATTTAGTTATTTGTCAAAATAAGTTCTGATGCAGAGGAGAGCAGGATTTCACCTACTGCTGTTTAAGTGAGGCATAATAATTATTACTTTAGCAAATCTGTTATTGTGAATAATTATAAAAAAGTGCAGAGAAACAAAAAACTCTCAAAATGTCATGGAAGATCTCCATTCCCCACATAGTTTTCCATTAAGTCGGCATGGAATTGCAAAATTTGGTAAAGCATTAATAGGTGCCGTGCAGTCCTAATTCCGAATGCGACACTTGAATCATCACAAACAAGTAACAGAGAACGTTAGAAAATCCTTGCTACCTACCCTAAAACATGAACCAAGCAAACAAATAAAAACACTAAAGATTCCTGATAGTCTTACTGGTAAAACAGGGGCAGGAATTAGAAGTTTCACTTAGGTGATAAAGATGAAAGAAATGCGGACAGATAATTCACTCAGCTAAGTGCTAACAGCAGCATGCTGAAGAAAAAGTAAGGCGAAAGCAAGAATTTCAGCATGCATTCATGGTATCCATGTTGCCATGGCAACTTCTCAATGGAATAAAGTATTTTCTCCTTTCTTTAGGGATTAAAAAGAAGAGAGATGCTGTTCTGCAAAAAGGTTCTTTTTTTTTTTTTTAATAAATCTACAAATATTTCCTAACATAGCAGGCATTGCTTTGTTATGCTTCGGAAAGAGACTTAAAGTTCTAAAAAGGTCATCATATTATAGATGTGTTATTCAAAAGGTTTCTCTTACCCTCTTATTTTGAATGTTTATTAAAAGCCTAAATTCCTTCACATTTCTAGATCCTCCTCTTTTTTTTTTTCCCTCTTGCTGTTTAGCTGCAGAGCTTGGATAATCGGCATATTTTGCAGCAGATCTATGGCTGTTTTCTAGTTCAAGCTAAGGCTATTTTTGTTCTTTTTTGATTTTCTGGAGTGATATTCTGATCTCTTACTTTGTGCTACTTGAAGGAATTGCATTGACTAAGCTATTCCATCATAAGCAATTGTTTAAATTTGGATTCAAGGCTAATAAAGAAAGATCAGTTTGTGCTGTATATCTTCACTGCAAACTCACTGGCTGAAAATGCAGATCTGTTAAATGTCTTTCATTTCTTCTCTAGATAAGGCAACAGAGATATACATAGATAGAAGATGTTAAAGGGTAATAATACTCTTTGAAGGTAAAGTTATTGTAGCCCTGCTTTGGAAATTTTGATAAAAGTGTAGCATTTCCAGAAGCAGCTAAAAAATACAACTGATAAAAACCATTTTCAGAAATTACTCTGAAAACTTCTGCAGAGGACTTCAGTGCTCTTATATGTGTACAATGACACTGAATGTACTTTACATACAGCACAATTTTTGTTGTTGCACCTACTGAAGTTATTAAAAAAAATGCTAAAGCAACTGGCTTCATAAAAATTTGTCTTTACTTTCAGAATATATTTGTGGGAACTGACCTTAAATGAGAAGTTACAAACCTGACTGTTTCTTAAATATGTTTGTTACTACTTGTAAAGTTTCTGGGTACTTATTAACAGGATGGAAATATCCTAAAATCTGGATATGATTAATAATACCTTTGAAAAAATAAGATAATCATAACTGTTTGATCCCTCCAGGTCTTTCAGAAAATTCTGCTACCGACTTGCTGACTCCTTTATACTGCCTGCCTCCTACTACCTTGTTTGTCCCATCCGATATATTATATTGATAGCTCCACTTGACATATGTAACCAGTGTATTCTAGTTTCATTTAGTCCACTTTAACACTTGTACAATTTTCACATAATTCTTTATTCAGCTCAGTGCAGAACAGCATCAGATCCACTTCATTCTGATAATGCAATCTAATTAAGTAAATAGAGTTCATCCAGATTCATACTGTTAGAAATGAGCAGAATCTTAGAAAATGGTACAAAAACACATGCTTGTAGGTATATCTATTTTATAGCTATGCCTACACTGGTAAATTAAATGTAGCCAGGAAATTTCCTGGGCACTGAGGCCAAACGGCATGAAATAATCTATCTCTATGCCAGTAAAACCATCTTAGACTCCCAAACAGGGTGGCTATATGCAAACATTCTCCTGGAAATGGTCACTGAAGCATACCATTTTGGGGAAGAACTAGTCAATACATGTAAAACACATGCCAGAGAATGTCCTAAAATAGGTCTATTGCAGTATATGGGAATGTTTGAATTTACAGGTATATACACAGCCTATGTTGTTCAGAGGACACAAATCAAGACTAACTACACTATAACCAGCCCAGTTAGTTGCTGTTTTGTAATGCCAGACTGTCAGAGAGCTGCTGGAGCTTGAATGTCTCACTTTTCATTAAACCACTAAAACTGCCCAACCTTCATTTGGGCTATTGCTACAGAAACAAATAGAACAAAGATAGATTTACACCAACATAATCATAGACTTCAGCGCCAGAAGGGACTGTTGCTGTTGTCATGATGGAGTGTGTCTATGGGAGCCAACAGACCTTTGTCACTGTATTTTAGGCAACGTGGCAGTAATGAGCACAAGACAAAAAAATGTCTAGAAGCTCTCAGTGCTAGAATAGCACAGTATAGTTCAGCTATATGAGAATATATCACCTATGTAAATACGTAAATTTACCTTGGTTTGTTTTGTAGTGCTTTTAAGTGGCAGGAATAGCTATTGAGTTTACTTCTTAGTTCCTTTGAGCAACGGAGATTACTTCTTATATATCTTTTGAACTACTGATGTGAATTGCACAGCTGGTTCTTCTGCACTCCAAAGATTTGTTTGTTTGTTTGTTTGCTTTGATTTGAAAACAGACAAACTTAATTGCATAGTTTTTAACTCTCGGATGGAAGAAGGCACTGGGAGAGGTATACAGCCTCTCAAAGTTCTTTGCTTCTATTTCCATCATTCTGTCACCAACTGTCTTGCAATAGTTGTGTGCTAGCAATTTGTGTACATGCATCCTACTTTTTCTCATCAGACTGCTTCAGCAGACCCAAGTATGTTTAGCCTGCTGAAGACCGTGTCTGGACACAAAGGCATAACTTTCCTCCTTCCACCTTAATTTTAGGTTCTTAATTAACCAGTCTAAATTCTACAGTCAGAGAGAGAAGAGACAAAGAGACAAACGAACAGCTCTAAATGAAGATTAGGTCCACATAAAATCTTATTTGCTCTCTAGTAATGTTTACTTTCTCTCCAGGAACATATAACAGAATGCAGCATGGCTAAGCTCCCAGCTTGTGCACCTCACTTATGTGCCTCAAATCAGGTAGGGTAATTCTGGCACAATCAGCCTTTCCCTTCCCCTTCCCCTTGGATTGTCCTTACCTGCCACGAGGAGAAAAATGATGCTGGGCTCAGTAAATTAGGGTTGGTGGGATGCCTGCCACCCATGTATTCGTCAGTGCAGACCACACAGTCCTCTGCATCTCGCCAGTCCCAGTAGGGGATGGTGAAGTTCTCATCACCTGTTATTTTCTGGATCTCACGTTCCCACATCAGCAGAAAGACCCGATGCCAGGGCAGAAAACCAGGGGCTTCGTGGGCAAAATCAATGTCTCGCCACACACTGGATCCACCTAAGAGTGTGTCTCGAGAGGCATAATAATGCATCCACACAAAGAGATCATACACATTGATGTTCCTGAACATGGGGTTAGAGCCATTCTGCATCTGAGTATACGTGCCAGTAGCAATAACGTAGTCCTGGCTAGGGGTGTTCTTTGCCAAGTTAAGATAGGCAAGAAACTTGTCCTTCTCACTGGTGGTAAGCTCGAAGATGTTTCTTCTCGTCCTTAGTCGCCTTTCAGTGCAATTGAGTCCTGAGAAACCAAACTTGCACTCCCCACAGTTGAATCCCATGAAGTTGCCTTCGCATTTACACGTCCGGTTGTAAAATACAGAGGGCCAGTCCTCTCTGTCATCCACTCCTGAGAAAGGGAACTGTGGTCCCAGCGGAGTCTGAGAGAGAAGGATGTTCTGGCAGGACCCTCTTCTGGAAACCTCCCCACAGGGGGACCCATCTCCATCCCAGGGGGGACAGCACTCCTTCCTCAGCAAGCTCTGCGTGTTTGCACAGGCTCTGGGGAACTGCCCAGTGGATGGCTGAAGGACAACCAGCAGAAAACCTATGGGAAACAGCGACATCCTCACAGAGCAGCAGGAGAGCATTGGTGTTACGCTTCAGTGCATGGAGTGCTCTCTCTGACCCGTCCAAAGTCCTGGGTATGAAAGAAATTCCTCCCCTCCACCAGGAATCCTTCACAGCTGACTTCTGCTACAGTGCACCCTCCAATGTCCTTCCCCATTCCTACCATGAATGCATTTACACGCAAAATACACTTCGGGGTTAATCTGATTATCACATGTTCTGGGTGAAAATCAAGTGACATTTTCCCCATCCCCTACAGGTTTCAAAATACAGGCATTTATTACAAACTTTCATCTTGTGCCTAGCACATGATTGCTTTCCTGTGGCAATTGGAAAGGAAGTAGAATTAAAATTTGGACACAAACCCAACTGTCGGATCTTCAAATTCCTTGTTTGATTATATGCTTTAGAGTAAATCGTTGTTTAACAAAAGGCCCAGAAGAATCCGATCAGTAAAATAAGCACAGTGAACCTAAAAATGAGAAAATAAACAATTTAGGAGTAAGCTATCTATTTTTTTAAGAGGAAGGAAACATAAAATGTGGTCAGATTAAGTGTAAACATTGGGCAGAACCAGAGTAAATGGTTTAGCTTGGCATTTTATATTTCAGTGTAAGTTGCCTTTCCCAGGCCAGCATATGGCAAAGTAACTTCACAAGGGAAGCTATAAACTTCTCAGAAAAAAAATTTTTTTGTTCCCTTAGAAGCCACAGCACTTTGACAGTTAATGGCACACCAAAATCTGCACCCAAATCTTCACAGTTTTGGGGGGAATACCAGCAATCTGTCAATAGATTTGCAGGAAGCACTTTAAGCAACTATCCCTGGACCTGGGAAACACACCTTGACTCCTGTTTTTCTCCCATCAGACAGTTTGCAAACACCCTATCTGTGTTCTTTCTTTACTCAATACATGACTGTGCGGCTTCCAGACCACCTACCTCTTTTTTCTTATGCATTAGCCTGATCAGAGCTAACAGAGCTGTATGGGTGGCATTAGAAGTTACACATTCCTTGAAGTTGCCCCTTGGAGCAAAGGGACAGCAGTTGTTTCACTGCTGGGCAAATTGCACATGAATTATCCACAGTTTTCTTCAGCTACCCCTGTTATTAGTGAGAGTGGTTTTGCTGTTGTTTTTTTGGTTTTTTTGTTTTTTTTTTTTTTTTTTTTTTTACTAAAACCATTGTGAATTATTTCTTTATACTTACGGAGAATCTCAGCAAGGCAGAAACTACGTATAGGCAAATGAAGGGAGAATTCTGCTGGGAAACGATGCGTTTTGCTGGTATCAGCAGGCCATCACATGACTGCTGAGGAGCACGAGGTGCTTTAATCCTGTTGGCTTCTACGCCTCAGGTATTCCAGGAGATTATCCCTGAGTCCCGCTGCCAGGGAGCCTGTGATGGGGGAGCTCGGAGCAAGAAGGGCAAAGGAAAGAGTTGCTTTTAAAAAAAATATTTCTATCCACAGGATGTTTAGTCTTGTTTGACTGATTCCCCTGGTTTCCATACTAGGCTCGTAAAACAGATTTCATCGTAGAAATGTTACTTGTTTATTTTGTTTTCTCTATGCCTGACTGTATGGGAAACGTTTGCAATTTATTTCATTTACTCTTCCTCCTGAGGAGGCTAGTGCAAAACTACTATACATGAGAAGAGACCCATCTCTGAGGATAACTATATATATATTAATTTTGACATAAAAGCTATAGGGATAGGGAAAGGCTTGAGGTAGAGCCTCAGAGCAAACCAGCAGAGCCCTCAAATACGTATTTAGACAGATGATCATAAATACAAATACATCCAATATCCTATTTTTATATTCAAATGAGATTTCATGTTTAATGTTAAAAAAATAAGAATCTGAGCCTTGACAGTTGTCATATGACAAGTTTCTGAAGCGGCTTGATAACAGACGAATCCTCTGTGAAACGGTATGAATGAGAAACTCTGAATGAGGAATGTGACTGAGGGCACACGCCCTTCTTGTCCTGCTATTGAGCAGAGCCCTGTTTCGAATAACTTAGTGATTCAGATAGTACTTGAGAAATCAAAATGTCCGTATATCAACAGCTGTAAGCATTAAACACGTAAGAAAACATGTGTTCCTATTCCCACATGTGACTGTAGAGTCATCAAAACATGAGACAGTCACACCTTACAGACTGTGTCCCGTCAAAATTCTCTTCATTCAAAAAGCCTTATGGGACTTTCTATCTCTCTTGTGCTTCAACCCAGCACTCTTTATGTCATTGTTTATCTAACAAAGCCATCATATCTACATGAAGTTTAATTTAGTCTTTTTTACTGAGAACTCTTTCCCTTGCGTTCTGCCAGTGGGTTGGCATCATCTTGCCCAATGCTCTGAGACCCATTTCTCACAATGAGGTCCTCACATATGAGCCTTATTCATTTAAGGTATACAAATGCTAAGTGGACCATAAGATCAGCATGGCTAAAGCACACCACTTTCTGTATCCAAGAATATGGAAGACAGGGGTTTGGTGGCCTTATCCAACTTTACTTGATTCTAAAGTACAAATGACCAGAAATCACTTCACAGCTGGTTCTCATAGAGGCAACCTTCAACAACAAACTAGCATGGAGCTCTGCCTCATGCCCCTAAATCTCATCTTCACCCTAAGGTTTGCAACTGGATCAGTTAATTTAGTGGTTTCAGTCTAGTAGAGAAGCACAGTAATGACAGTATTTAAAATCTAGCTTGTGTTTTCATTACAAAGCCCTTAAGTATTTCGTAGAGATGGCAATAGTCATTGGAAGGAAAACTCTCAGACACAGAGTAGTGAGATATCTTCTTGAAGTTCACATGCTGTCTTGCTTGTGGTGTTAGAATCAGAATTTCATCTCTATGTTGCAACGGTAGACCAAACTTTGTATAGTCAAGGCCTGTGGCTTTCTGATGTGGTTATGGACAAAGGAAAGGAAGAATCCATATAAAAACCAATGGCATTGAATGGCGGTTTATACTACCTCATAAAAATAACTCTTGATCTCCTCAGATCTGGCTAGGCTGATCTGGAAAAGATCCTTTCTTTCTTTTATAAGTTGTCCCAGGAAATTTCAATTATGGGCTGCTGATACTAAGGGAATCGAAGTTTCAAGTAATACTAGTGAGTTTTAAATAAGTTTGATAGCTGGATGACACCGTGAAGAATGTATCACTCAATATTGCTTGTTAAAAATTTTTAGGAATTCCGTGGAGATTTTAAGGTTCAGTTGTCTATCCCAAACAGGTAAAAAATTAAATCTGGGATGGGAAAATGGAGAATAATTTTTAATTGCAATTATTTTAAAATTGTGAAAAAATAAAGACTGGATAGATAAAGCTGATGCCCTTCAGTTCAACTATCAAGAGAAAAAAAAAAACCAAACCCATGGTTATTTGAGATGGGTAAGTAAAAGGACATTTTGACAATGAGAGAGCACTGACAAATGCAAGGAAAGATAGTTTATTAACCAGCCAGGAAATTCAGTCTGACAAACCAGTAGGCTTGGATTGTTCTCTCTGATCGTTACCTGTCGCTTGCTGTTCAGCATCAGCATCCTCATGCATTGCATAAGGCATCTGGTTTCAGATGTTTTCCCGAGTTCCTGCTGAGCTCGCCTTTCATGTAGCAGAAGGACAAAGCATCATTTTTTTCCCTTTCCCCATGACCCGTGTGCCAGATGGAGCTATCAGCCTCCTCAGTGGTTTGCCAGTGAGCCAAATCTGGCTCCTGGCCCCCAGGAGAAGGAAAACAGGGGTGGATGTAGGATATGACACATGTCATAGATATTACATTGTAGTCAAAAGCAGAATAAAAAAACTGCCTCCTGGTTACTGATATAAATCAGGAGGGGGAATTTAAGAAGGGTCCTGCTTGTCATTAAGAGCCATGAAGAAGCTAGGCATTTAAACATTACACAAGGAAGAGGAAAATACTCAATTTCTATTTATAATCAACTTTTTATCCTTAGGTGGAAAACCTCCCAAGCTTCTGATTAGAAAGTAAGAATTTCACTAAGTACACTTTTACTAATCAAAGTTCTTTACTAAGAAGCAGACTAGAAATTTCCACAAGCTTTTTTGTCTAAGAAAAGACTTCCAGAACTTTTGGTATCATATTTGAAGATAAGGCTTAAACATCCATTTGGACGTATGAAAGGAGCACAGCCCCAGGCGGAAAAATGATTCTAGATGCTGTAAGTAATCAACTTTTAACTCAGCAGCAGCATACCTAATATGGAGTCCACACAACTGATGCTCTGATAGATGTAACCGTGGGCATTTTCAGCCATGAGTGGGATGTTCGGCCTCTAATCTAAAATTCAGTGCAAGTTTCAATCAAGCTTGGCTTGTGCAGCAATTTAAAGAACTCCTGTCACCCCAGCCAGCCTCAGCCCTGACCTCTTGCAGAAAGAATTCACAGGTGTGGTTGGTTTTTCAGGCTAAAGTTCTGTTATCACAATTACGAAGTGCAGTCTTTGCATTAATGGATCAATCCCCTTCCTGACGCTAATGTAACCTGGTCCATGCATCAATCCCCAGTCTCAGCATTGTTGGATCAGACAGAGAAGACAAGGCCAACGTTACCGTTTTATGGGTTTTACACTGCATGCAGAAAGGACAAATACCTGTTCTAGTGAAAACATAAAGATGTGGACAGATGATATTTGTTCGGTCATAAAACCTGCTGGCACAAATTTAATCTATCCATTTTAACAACATTGAACCAGTGAGTATGTGGTGGGTTGGCCCTGGCTGGAGGCCAGGTGCCCACCAAAGCCGCTCTGTCACTCCCCTCCTCAGCTGGGCAGGGGAGAGAAAATGTAACAAAAGGCTCATGGGTCGAGATAAGCACAGGGAGAGATCACTCAGCAATTACTGCCATGGGCAAAACAGACTCGACTTGGGGAAATGAGTTTAAATTTATTGCAAATCAAATCAGAGTAGAGTAATGAGAAATAAAATCAGACCTTAAAACACTTTCCCCCCACCCCTCCCTCCTTCCAGGGCTCACCTTCACTCCCAATGTCTCTCCCTCCTCCTCCACAGCGGCGCAGGGGGACGGGGAATGGGGGTTGTGGTCTGTTCATCACACGCTGTCTCTGCTGCTCCTTCCTCCTCAGGCGAGGGCTCCTCACACTCTGCCCCTGCTCCAGCGCAGGTCCCTCCCACGGGGTGCAGCCCTTCAGGAACAGACTGCTCCAGCGTGGGACCCCGCGGGGTCACAGCCCTGCCAGGAGCCTGCTCCAGCGTGGGCTCCTCTCTCCATGGGGCCACAGGTCCTGCCAGGAGCCTGCTCCAGCGTGGGCTTCCCATGGGGTCTCAGCCTCCTTTGGGCACCCACCTGCCCTGCCGTGGGGTCCTCCATGGGCTGCAGGTGGAGATCTGCTCCACCGTGGACCTCCATGGGCTGCAGGGGCACAGCCTGCCTCAGCACGGCCTTCACCACGGGCTGGGGGGGAATCTCTGCTCCAGTGCCTGGAGCACCCCCTGCCCCTCCTTCTTCTCTGACCTCAGTGCCTGCAGGGCTGTTTCTCTTACATGTTCTCAGTCCTCTCTCCCAGCTGCTGTTGCACAGCAGGTTTTTTCTCCTTAACGATGTTATCACAGAGAGGCTACCACCACCGCTGATGGGCTCAGCCTTGGCCAGCAGTGGGTCCATGTTGGAACCGGCTGGCGTTGGCTCTGTCAGACACGGGGGAAGCTTCAAGCAGCTTCTACAGAAGCCACCCCTGTAACCCCCCGCCACTAAAACCTTGCCACGTAAACCCAATACAGAGTTTTACTGGATCAGTGCTTGGTATTTTTGATCTGATATTGGGAGCCTTAGAGACAGACATAGTGCACCAGAAAATAGATATTCAAACTGGTCTGAAAACATCGGCTAAGTATTACAGACAACATCTAGGAGTATGAAAAAAAGTCATTGATCTGCAGTTCAAAGCAAGGGAGAAGAGGCACTGATGCAATCAGAGCAATGAAAAGTATAGAAACAGCACCAAAGCCAAAAGGCAGTTTTCCCCTGTTACAGACTGAAAATGGTATTAGTTACTAATCTATCGATCTATAATCTACATGATTTGTGTTTTTGCTGCAGGCAACATAAAACCTATTTGATAACTCTCAGTCTTGATGACAGAAGAGCATCTAAGGGGGGTGCTGAAGCAGTATTTTCTGTAGTTCTGTCACACTCTACTTATGCTTCACCTCTGCTTTCATCTCTGCTGAAAGACAGCCTGGCTTCTGGCCTTTGGGAGCATGCTGGGCAGACAGGAAACTTTGGTAAGTGGGTCTGAATGCTTTCTTATCATCTTTCAGAGGAAAAGTACCATACAATATCTTACTACTGTGTGGCTGAAACGTGAATTTGGCCTTGATAGCAGGCTACGGCCTAGGTTTAACTAGGTGGATAATAGCGTGCTGGTTCAGGAAATCCCCGTCTCATCCCACAGATCTCTGAGGCTGAAACCACAGAAAGTTTTTCAGCAACGTGCAAGGAAACTATTTGTATTTTTTGCTGTGTTAACATTCTGCTTGTTTTCCAAGGGGAACTGGCCTGCTGAGCGGTCAGACCAGCACTCTAACTCATGCAAAACTTGTGGTGGAAACAGCTAGGGGAGAGGCAAGGCCAGTCTTTGCTCTGTTGGAGGTCTCTTGGAACAGCTCACCCATTTTGCAAAGCTGCATCCTTTGCCCTTGTGGCAGGTACCCCACAGCTGTGTTTCAATCAACTGCAGAGTCTTACTCTTGCAGTTGAAAACCTATAATCTTCCTCCTCCTCCTTTACTGTGTCCTCTAATAAACTTAACTCTCTGCAGGTTGACTAGGGGAAGCCTTCCTCCTGGGCTGCCCACCCTGCTTGGCTCCTCTTCAGAAACAGCTGTGTCTAATAAATACCTCTAGGCCTTTCTCGCAGACTTGTCCTGCTCCATTTATCCAGCTCTGCAGAGACACAGAGGAATAATAAAAGCCTGTAGTAGCTGCCTGTTGGTTTTGTGTGTGTGTGCACTTTGGAAAACAGATAATCAAGTAGTGTATTAAAAAACACGAGAGTGACATTTAGCACAGAGCAGATCTCAGCAGCTCCTGGTGGTAAGGTAAACATGGCCTTGCAGTGTCAAAAACTAAATTAGGAAAAGGAATAAGAGAATCAATTGGGTCAGGTACGTGTATAAAAACCAACTGGGTCCCTCTGAGGCTGAGGTCACCTCGTATAACCTCTTTTGAGCAGAGCTGGGCTTCCATGAAACCTTGCCTTTGCTTGTAGATAGAAGGGGGACCCATGCATCAGATAAGCAGTTCACATGCATGTTTTCCTCTCAATTTTAAACAGATGTTATTTTAGTCATAAATTGATCCTTTTAGCATAATAACAAAAAATTCTCTGAATACTCAAACGTGGTGAGGAGAATGCTACAGTTGTTCTAAAACATATCCCAGAGATTAGCTGAAGTAAATAAAAACTTTGTGGGTGGGAAAAGATGCTGATTTTTTCATATCTATAGAATGTCTTTTAAAATAAAAAAACCCCACCAAAATTATGATTAAATGTGACTAGTTCTAGTAGAAAAAAATACATACAGAAGAAATTAATCTCATATGTTACATTCAGACTCTTTCCTTTGAATACTGTCCTAACCTGCAGTAAGCTTTACCTCCTTTGGGGTTGAAAAGCAGCTTGGCTGGCTAGACTTTTAGATAGCACAGAGAACTCCTTAAACATCATGACTTTTTATTGCTAATGTGTTCTTAATGTCTGAAGCTGTTGCTTTGCCAGAAACCCCCTCATGTTGGTAACTCTGGTAGAAGGGGCAAATCAGATAAAGCCAAGCTGATGGAGACTACAATATACAGACGTTTTCCATGAGACATGATGGGAGGATGAAAGCTGTGGAAAGCAAAGGTTCCCTAATGTCCCAGACTGCTACCTGCATATCTGCTTATTATTGCAAGATTTTCAAGCAGATGTCCCGTGCTGCAATGAGCAAGAAAGAGATGACCTGCAAGTCCAACACTCCTGTGGGAGAATGAAACATGTCTTTTTTTTGCTTTCCCTGCTTTGCAAAGCGGAGAAGATCATGCAGTTCTTCAGTCCCAGATCATTACAGGGAGAAAATGAAGATAATAAAGTAGGCAATTATAATAGCTCCACTCACATTTCTATTAATTTAAACCTCTCTACAGCATATGAAAGATAAGGGAAAAAGACATACATTGTTTAGAATTCAAAAAATCTTATTAACCTTCCATAACTGTCTGACAATACTCAAAGGCCCAGCTACACAGAAGACTTAAATATTAGATGTAGTCTCTGATTCTCCTTCACCTTCCAAATAATGACTGTAATGAAGAATCATATTGTACTGAATTTGACTTTCTCTATAGAACTTGACTAATGAATCCACAGCTAAATAAATATATAAATAAGACCTTGACATTCAATTTCACTTCAATGCAAATAGCAGATAGGAAACTCAGTTTCTTACACTGCAAATTCTCTGAATAAAGAACGAAATGTCTTGGTAAGATGTTAATCATCTGGGAAAATGGGGGGAAAAAATCCTTCCAAAGTAATATACAGTGATTCTGATAACAGTTGTCAGTTTTGAGTAACACAGAGAAAGTGAATTATGAATTATTTTTCTCATCATAAGAAGGGATCTTATCAATGCTTATAAATATCTAAAGGACAGGTGTCAAGAGGATGGGGCCAGGCTCAGTGGTGCCCAGCGACAGGACAAGGGGCAATGGGCACAAACTGGAACACAGGAAGTTCCACCTGAACATGAGGAAGAACTTCTTTCCTGTAAGGGTGACAGAGCCCTGGCCCAGGCTGCCCAGAGAGGCTGTGGAGTCTCCTTCTCTGGAGATATTCAAAACCCCTCCGGACGCGTTCCTGTGCACCCTGCTCTGGGGGCACCTGCTTTAGCAGGCGTTGGACTGGGTGATCTACAGAGGTCCCTTCCAACTCCTACCATTCTGTGACTCTACGATTCCATCATTTTTCTCCTTATTTTTTGCCATTAGGATGGAGTATGCATGAAACAAACAAGCCGAGATTTTCTCCCTACAAGTCATGGTTAAGCTGCTAGATTCCTTGTAGTTGAAAATTTTCATAGGTTCAAAAACTGATCAGATAAATTCAGGAAGAAAAAACAAACAAACAAACACACCATCTCTGGCTCCAGAAGTCTCTGAACCCTAAATTGCTTGAATAGGGGAGATGACTTCAGGGAAATCTCTCTATAGATGTGTTCTGCTCCCAGACCTATGGTGCATCTGCCATGGTCCATTGTGAAGGCAGGATAATGGACAACACAATCCTTTGGTTTGACTATTCTTATCATAAAAGCAGAATAAATATTGCTCCATTGTAGCCAGTGATATGTTTAGCACAGATGTTATCAGGTAGTTTGTGATCTCTACTGCAGACCAGTGCAAATTTTACAACGCGTATTGATANTAGGGGAGATGACTTCAGGGAAATCTCTCTATAGATGTGTTCTGCTCCCAGACCTATGGTGCATCTGCCATGGTCCGTTGTGAAGGCAGGATAATGGACAACACAATCCTTTGGTTTGACTATTCTTATCATAAAAGCAGAATAAATATTGCTCCATTGTAGCCAGTGATATGTTTAGCACAGATGTTATCAGGTAGTTTGTGATCTCTACTGCAGACCAGTGCAAATTTTACAATGCGTATTGATATTTGACAAGCAACATTCCCAGAGTAGTTAGAAAGGAGAATGCACAAAATTTTGCGGTTTATTTTACAAATTAAAAAGTAGATCAATTTCAACTTTTCAGAAGAAAAAGCAAAGAGCTGGATGATTGATTTTGTGGACAACAAAACAGATTTCTTCAACAGATTTCTTTCATTCATATGAATACTATAAACATTATTTGTGCACCATTTATATATAGGTCCTGGGAGAGTTAATGTACGTAGAAAGACATTTGAAAGAAATGAATGGCCAAGTATGTTCCTGGAAGTCCTTTCTTCTCCCCAAAGCAGAGAACATATATGTAGAATATACCAAAAATTAATCCAATGCTTGGAAAGCAACTGATGCATCAGTTATGCAGGGTACTAACGTTTTAGCCAGACAAATTAAAGAGGTTTATTTAGGAATAAATACATTTAATATTTCTGACATAAATGTAAGAGATTCTTGTGACAAGAGTGTTTAAATTAAACTTAAATTTTGCCTAATCACACAAGATGGACTTGGCCTAAGCAACTTTATCATTAAAGACTTTTGTCAAGGTGTGGTTTTGTCAAAAAACCAAATCCAGTAAAACTTTGAAAGTCTTGAGGGGAAAGGGTAATTTCAGTAAGCGTGAAGGACTGCCTGAGTTCTGAGAGCAGTGATTTGGCAGCTCACTTGGGAGGTGGGAGAAGCAAGGACTTCAGAATGAGTTCCCAAAGCGAACTTTATACCATTCCTTATGTTTTTATAAGAACACATGAAAATGCTAAAAGCCCTCATGCTTATGCCAGGATCTTTTCATTACTCACTTGCCCATCTTCAGATACAATAAGCACAATATGCCTATCTTGCTACAAGAAATATCTTCATACGTTATAAATGCACAGGTGTTGTTTTGTGTGTGTGTATGCTGGTTGGTTAGGGAAAACAAGCTGATGCAAACTGGTGTCGTATAGTGAACAGATATTGTTTCAGTGACAGTGAAATTTTAGTGGCTTGCAGTCACGCAAAGCTGGGCATTTAGAGAGATTTGGACTGACACTCCCACAACAATGAATGGCTATGCTTTTAAAATAAATTCAGTGTCAGACTAAAGAGTTTCGCTAGAAGGAGCTTAGTGTGTGTTAGTAAATTTTAATGTGATCTAGCATTAAATACAGTCAAGTTTATTTTGAACTTGGTCTTCCACTCACGAAAACCAAAGTGTTTAACATTGTGTTAGGTAAAATGCTTTTAAAGATGTGGAAACTGCAGCGCAATATTGTGCATTCTGATAGCATGTGCCTACCAGCATGACTAAAGATGGCTTTGTCACTGAGGAGTGGTGAGGACAGCATGACAGAACAACTGAAGGTGGGTCATAGTGTAAAAATTACTGACAATGTGCATATGGTTAATCTTAATTGCCCCTTACACTGAAAATGAGCAAACAGCAGTGAAGAGAGAGTTGAACTTCAACTCCTTTTGTGTGAATTCTTTTTTCTGTATTTTATGATTGTTTTGCACATGGTGCTTAAAAGCAAGCGCTACCTCAGTGCTGTGAGCTGATATTAGATTCCATCATGGAAAAGACATAAAGCTCAGAAATTCCTAAAAACATTTGCCTGTAGCTTTTCTATATGGAGTGATATCTCAAGTTTTCTAGGTCTGGTATTTTGGGATCTCCTAGAACTAGAAGTAAGTGTCAGTTCTGCTCTACTTTTGGGAATGTCTATTTCATGGGGGCAAATCTCCTGTTTTCTATTTCAGTGCTTAAAAAACATCAAACTTCAGCCTTACTATTTGCCTGGTAGTGTTTTGCAGGGACTTACTTTTATGGATGACTTTTTTTTTTCAAAGTTTGTATTAGCTAAATTATTAATAGACTTATTTACATGGACAGGAGGAAAAAAAGCTATTAATCACCAAAGTGGTTTGTGGTCGTGCCGCATCTCAAGTGTCCTTGAATGCATTTAATTTCGGTGTCATCAATATGTTTCTATGTGGAACATCTTGGGCTTTGCATATTTTACGTCTCCCAGAGAACTGCTAACAGTTAATGTGTTGTTATGACATATAATTAAGTACTTCGCTTTCATTCACAGGTAAAGCAAAGGAGGTTAAGAGAGATAAAGTAGCCGGTGCCAAGGCACATGAAGACATTTTTAATGTGTTTGAGAATTTGTAGAAAAACTTATAACAATCTGTCACCATTTAAAGCTGGGCTGGCTATTAAGCGAATGACAGACACTCTTTTTTAACCCCCTCCCTCCCCGAAGTGGGGGGAG